>OVBL01000035.1:0-331916 GCA_900406555.1 Pseudoturritis turrita
ACTTTGCTCAAGTAACCTTCCTGAGACAATTTTAAAACATCTTTTGTTATGTCTCTAGTGATCTTTATCCCAACAATCTTCTTAGCATCCACAAGATCTTTCATTTCGAACTTGATACTCAGTTTTTGCTTCAATTGTGATATGACACCTTTGTCTTTAGCTGATACCAACATGTCATCAACATAGATGAAAAAATATTTCATAGAACCATCTTCAAGAGCCTTAGTATATGCACAACCGTCACGTGGATTTCTTTCAAAACCAATCTCTATCATGCAGATGTCAAACTTATGGTTCTACTTCTGGGTGACTGTTTAGGACAATACAATAACTTTTCAGGAGGCACACTTGATTTGGCTTGAACTAATCTTCAAAACCTTCTGGAACCTCCACATGTTTTAATAACAACTGCCTAAGTGTGATTTTTCAGCAGAGACTCCATTTCTTCATCCATACCACCTTTCCAGAATTCCCAATCGTCATCTCTTCTACATTCTTGATAGTCTGCTGGTTCAATGGTGTCACAACCAACTCTGGTGACCAGTACTTCTGCAAAAAATTCTTCTTCTTCTTCTTCAAAATCTTCACCAAAGTACCTTTCCACATCAAACCTTTTTAGAGCTTTCACTTCTCTTCTTGCTCTATCTCGAGCCACATGATAGCTTTTTGGTGTTTCAGTAGTTGTATCCTCTGAAATGTCTTCCTCCCAGATATCCTGTTTCTGCCAAGAGATCTCCACTTGAGGGCATATCACCGGTTTCTTTAAGATCTATGTCAAAAGATGTACTTGATGATTCATTCTGATCAGTGGTAGATTTGTTGTGGCTCTGCATCACATCTTTGTAGACTGTATTTTCTTGACACATTATATTTCTGCTGATCATACACTTCCTTTCATCTATCAATCATACCTTGTAACCCTTCACTCATATAGGATACCCCAACATAACTCTTTTCTTGGCCCTGGGCATTAACTTCCCCTCATCCGAGTGAAAAAAGTCAAACACCCAAAACTTCTTAAATAGCTATAAACTAGAGACTTTCCTATCCATTTCCTATCAGGGATCTTAAAGTTTAAGGCTAGAGATGGTGTCTTTTTTTATTAGAGACACAACTGTGTGTGTAGCTTCTGCCCAAAATGTTTTTGGTAGACCCGAATCACTGAACATACTTTCACCTTTTCCATTATGGTTCTATTCATTCTCTCTGCATCACCGTTTTGTTGTGGTGTATAACCACATGTTATGTGTCTAAAAATCTCCTTATCCTTGTAGTAGTTATTGAACTGGTGATTGCAGAACTCAATCCCATTGTCAGTTCTTAAGATCTTGATCTTCCTTTCTACTTGATTTTTAACCATGACACTCTATTCAACAAATGTTCTAAATTCTTCATATTTATGCTTTAGGAAATAAACCATTGTTTTCCTTGAGTAATCATCTATGAAAGAGATGAAATACTGACATTTCCCTAAAGATGATGGAACTGTTGGAGCTCCCCAAAAATCAGAGTGAACATAATCTTACATCTCATTTGTGTCATTTGTATCATGAGTAGCTATAATATAAATTCTCTGACAAAATACCAGAGGGATTCAGAAAGAATCAATTGTCGGAAACTCTTCGAAAAAATTCTGACAACAACACATTGTCGAAATGGCATCGAAAATTTTGTCGGAAAATTGTTGGAAATTTCTGACAAAAGCATATCGTCGGAATCTTCAAGTCACGAGTAAAATTTCTAATGACATTTCGTTGATAGTAAGTCGTTGGAAATATATCTATAAACACAAACCCTTATCTTCATTATCTTCTCATCTCCATCACAGAAAAGTTCAAAAGAAGAAAAAAATGTATGCAAATATTATATATAAAATTTGAGAGTAGATGTACAAGCGTGTAGATGAAGATACATGGGATTTTACGAAGGAATTTAAGGAAGGACTAATAGAGTTTATACGTTTGGCAATAAATCAAGAAATCACGCATGACCAGGGTAAAATGAATTATCCATGTACGAAATGTGAGAATGAGACATTCATTAAAGTCGATATTGTTTGGAATCATTTGTTTTTAGAGAGTTTACGCCGGGGTGTTATGTTTGGTTTTCTCATTGAGAGGATTTTGGATCTTCGACAAGTACAATGCCTGCTACTAGGGGTGAACAGTAAGGGCGTGGAGATTATAATCGGATTTTGGATGATGGTAATACTGGTCATAAGGGAGAAGATAATGTTGTGCAAATGGTTACATATGCGTTTCGTGAAACGATGGAAACTAACAATGAAGTTGAGGAACCAAACTTAGAGGCTAGGAATTCGTTTGATATGTTAGATGCTGCAAAGAATACTACTTATGATGGTTGTAAAGATGGTTATTCGGTCTTATCAGATGCAAGTAGGATGATGAGCATTAAAACGGAATACAATTTTGGTGAAGAATGTGTGGAAGCAATGGTTCATTTTGTTAAAGATTATTTACCAAAAAACAATCTAGCACCCGCTTCGTATTACGCTACACAAATATTGGTTTCCGGTCTTGGGTTACCATACCAGATGATAGATGTGTGCATGGAGAACTGCATGATTTTCTGGAGAGAAGACACGAATTTAGAAGCATGTAAATTTTGTGGGCATCAACGATATCAGGCCACCACTGGGAGAACTAGAATACCTTACCAACGCTTGTGGTATTTACCAATAACTGCTCGGTGAAACAGTTATATCAGTCAAAATAACATGCAGAGGCAATGAGATGGCATGTTGAACATGATTCCACAGGGGAAATATTTACCCCTACAACTTACCGCCAGCTCTTTGCATGAAACGAGAATTTCTATTCCTCACCATACTTGTTTCAGGACCAGATCACCCCTGTCAATCACTTGATGTGTTCTTACAGCCATTGATTTAAGAGTTGCATATGTTATGGTAAGAAAAGGTGCTTGTATATGATCTTTCACTTAATAATAATTTCAATATGCACACTGTATTGATGTGGACAATAGCGTATGTCATATTATTTGGATGGACCACGCATGGAAGGTTATCATGTCCTTATTGTCAATATGATACATATGCATAATAGTTGAGACATGGCAGGGAATTTTTTTGGTCTGACTATCATCGTCGATTATTGCCCATGAATCACCCGTACCGGCGGAGTACAACGTTGGTTAAGAGGAACAAAGTTGTACGTGGTGAGCCACCTCCTGTGTACGATGGAGAATATTTACTGATGTTGTTCCGAGATTTTGATACAGAGCAGATTGTAGATTGCAGCGGTAATGGACATGTTAGAGTTGATTGGTATGGCGAGTACCATAATTGGCATAAAAAAATATCTTTTGAGATTTACCATATTTGAAGGATCACCTACTTCGCCATAATAAGGATGTTATGCACATTGAGAAAAATATGTTTGACAACATTATCAACACCATCTTAAATGTCCAAGGGAATACAAAGAAGAATCTCAAGTCACGGTTGGATTTTCCTTATTTATGTTCTTGGAAGGAGCTGCATTTGGTGGACAACGAAAAAGAACAAGTTCCAATATTCATATTGAATGGTAATGGAAGGAGCGAGTTGTTAAGATGTATCAATTAAGGATGTCAAGTTCCCTGATGGATACGCATCAAATCTTTTGCATTGCGTAGATGAGCAAAGTGGGAGATTATGTAGGATGAAAAGTCATGATTTACATGTATTTATATAGTGTTTGCTCTTGTTTGCATTCGACAAACTCCTACACAAAATGTCCACGAAACAGTTGCGGGTATAAGGGCGTTCTTCAGAGACCTTTTCTCCAGATCAGCTACTGAAGGGGTCTCCATAAACTTCACGAAAATAGTTATATTCTCATATGTAATCTAGAGAAAATATTCCCACGGTCAAACTTCTACTCGAGCGTCACAATATGAGCATAAGTATATTGAGACGCAACAAAAACACGACGAAGCGAACAAGAAGATCGCAGAGTTGGAGTACCATAATGGAACAGTGCTTTCCAAACCATGTTCCACCTTCTAATAGAACAACGACTCAATCTAGAACCGCGAATGAGACGAACGTCGACAACCTATTTACTTTATAAATTAAGTTATATGTTTTATTTTGGTTTGTAAGACAATTAAATTTCAGATTATGGTTTTGTTTAATTTCTAATATTTTTATTTGCATTCTCGGTTTAATTATATATTTGTTCATTTATGATTCTCGGTGATTACTTACGATTTTCTGACAAATGTCCTTCCAACAAAATACCGACGGATGCATTTCCGACGACAGTTTTGTCGGGAATTCATCAGCAAGTATCATCAGAAGTTGGTCTGAAATATCCGACGGTAATTTGTCGAAAATGTTGTAGGTTTTTTCTGACAAAGTTCTGACGCCATCATTCCGAAATGTTTCTGACAAATCTTTCCGTCGAAAAGATTCCATCGATTTCCTGAAAAATAGAATTTTCGACGCTCTATTCCCGACTAATATATGGTTGTCGAAAGTCGTTGGTGGATAATTTCGACAACTTTCCGATGGTTATCACCGTCAGAATTGGCCACGTTTCTTGTAGTACTAAGTTAAAAATGACCATTTTTGCCTTTCCATACACAGTCTTCACACATCTCCAATGTTGAGTTTGACTTCCATCTTTCAACTATAAGATTCCATTTTGGGATTCAAAACTATAGCCAAACTATTCCATTGTTCCCATGGACAACAAGTTTATGTGCATATTAGCAATGTATCTAACGTGTGTGAGCAACACAGTTGAGCCATCATCATTTCTGATTCTTAGACATTCCATTCCCTTGATATTTGATGTTGTTTTGTTTCCCATTCTTACTGGACCTCATGCATTTTCATCAAACTCTTCAAACCACTCTCTTTCATATGTCATATGGTAACTGCAGCCTGTGTCCATGATCCACACATCCTCCAAACTTATATATGTTGAATGTAATGCCTGTGACACATATAAGCATGCATCATCAGCTTGGTTCTCCTTTACCATTACAGCTTCACCTCTGTTATTTCCTTGGTCTTTCTGCTTGTTCTGGAACTTGTTCTTGGTGGGCAATAATTTTTGAAATCTCCCTCTTCCCCACAAATCCAGCAACCCTTTCTACTTTTACATTTGGACCTCGATCTGGTCTGCTTTGAATTTTTGTCCATGCGTTCTCCCCTTCCTATTTGTGCTACCCTTTCTTTGACATATAGACCTTCTGCTTGGTTTTGTGAACTCTTTGAGGTTGAACCGAACTCAAGTTCCTTTGAGAGTATATTGCTACAACAACCTCATCAAGGGTTAATATTGTTCTACATGCTCCATATTTCAATGTATCTCTTAGCTGGTCAAACTGTTTTGGGAGAGACATGAGAAGCAAAATTGCTTGATCTTCATCAAACACAATAACATTTGTGTTCTTCTAGTCTGCAATAAGTTGAAAAAAGCCATCTATGGCTCCCTCAATAGATTGACTTTTAGAGATCTTGAAACTATAGAGTTTCTATTTTAAATAGATCTGATTTGCTAGAGCTTTAGACATGAAAATTTGTCCAAATCTCTAAGAATAGAAGCAGCCGTCTTCTCCTTTATAATCTTCCGTGGGACCTTATCTTTAACATTCAAGGCGATGGTGCTTCTCGCCTTCTTTCTATTTTCTTATAAAGTTTATACCTTTTCCTTATCCTTCTACTTCCACAGGATCTTGTGGTATTTCTTTCCATAATCTCAGTTTCTTTCAAAGTTCCACACAGGCCTAGAATATCAAAATGAGCCATGAGCTTTTCCATCCATAGGTTATAGTCTCCACGTCAATCAAATTTCTCCACCTCCACTCTTGCATACGACATATTTCTTGGCTTGAGAGGACCTTCAAAACCACACGCAAAAAACTTTTGCTATGATTCCACTTTGTGAGGATTCAGAGGCTTAAAGTTAATGTCTTTATCATTTAAATCTACCACAAACCAAGATTTAAGATGTTTGTGACTGTGACAGTGTGTAACATAGAAGATGAAACAGAGAAGTGAACAAAAACTAGAAACAAAGCGAAGAACAACTGAACAAAGAAACAGAGAAGGAAAACACGACTTTAACGAGTTCACGCCGGTTAACTTGGGTCACTACATCTCGCGAGATATTTTCCCGGAATCCACTATGTTGAACTATTTATTCAACTAAGTAACATATAGTCAAAAAGGTTGGGGATTCGGAGAATTTCATTATAGTAAAACTCAAAGCTCGACGTATTACAAGAAAGAGTCAAAGTCGTTCAAGTGACGAGTTATCAAAAGCTAGAGAGTTCGCAGCTTTTAACTTCTCAGGTCTCCAGAACTAATGATCGGTCTTTTCTACTATGAGGGTGCTCTTTTATCTATACACCTCCTTCATCGGTTATCCCTCTTTCCTTTTCCTTTAGCTAATAGGTTTGATTTCTTTTTTCCCCGCAACATTTCCTTTTTTCCCGTAAGTGTCCTGACCAACATCTCCTGGCGGGGCTTCATGGGCCTTATCACTTGCTAAATTGGCCGATCTTGATTTGGGCAGGGTTTAAATGAGGGTGCGCATCCCATCTCCAACAATAAGCCCCCCTTAGTTCGTTGAACGGAAGCTTGTTAGGTTCGGCGAATTTGTATGATTCTTTTGACTCGGTGCAATTCTAGGTCGGCCTTTTCTGGCGGGATTTTTAAAAGATTTTTACATAATTATAAAATATTATTCGTTGCGTAGGTGTTGAACACGAAGAGTCGCGTAGGGGTAATAATTACTCCTTGGTAACCGTTTTCTCTATATATATATTCTCTCGTCTTCATTATCTTCACTTCAACCCTCGTCTATAAAACGTAATGCTCTTCCCTTCTCTCTTTATATTCTTCGCGTATTTATTGTTCTACGAGCTCAAAAAACTTTTTCCGGCTTATTTGTACCGTGTTCTTTGAGTTCTACGGATTGATTTCTCTAATCTACTCGAAGATCTTCGAGTTGTTCGGTGCCACGCGACCGTGTTCTTCATCTGTTCATCAATCTTCTTCCCTTTTTCTTTTCATTATACCATGGAATTGATCAGGTGGAATTTGGCTATCCCCAATTCTTCCGATGAAGTTTCACACCAACCAAGTCCATCAAACAATTCTCCTAATGAGGCAGTTTCCCCAGATGTCTCTTAATATGTCAGTTCGGCGCATGAGGATGATCCGCCAAGTAGGGAACTAGCTCGTCGTGAGCTTGCTGCTCAGCGTGAAGTAGTTATTCCCAGCTCCTCCTATTTACAGATCGTTGTCCCTGAGTTAAGGGATGAAGCGGATCAAGAGTTATCTCCCCAGCTCGACTTGGATAACTCGATGATTGAGGAAAGATCGGCTCCTTAACCTAATCTGGATGTCTTATTCAAAATCCGATCGTCGAAAACAACCGAGGACTCACTAGCCAAGATGTATTTTTCTTGTGGTTTTCCCGTCGGACTGGAATTCTTAGTTCCCGAAAAGGATGATCGTCGTTGGACTCCGCCTCCTGGTCACTTTTGCCTATATGAATCTTTCTTTACTCGCTGAAAGTTATGGTTCCCATTGCCGAATCTCTTTGTCGTCTATTGTGTTTGGCGTAAAATTGCTTTTATTCAACTTACGACCGCTGCAGTTTTTCATATGGTTTTGGAAGCTGAAAATGATATCGACACCACATGCCATCTTTTCGAGGAGATGTCGTCAATTAAGTAAACAAAAGAAGCCCCAGGTATTTCTATGTTAACATGAAGCCGAAATAAAATCTCATCATCGGGCATTCAAGCAAAGTTTATAACTGGAACAAGAAGTATTTTTATGTTAAAGTAAATGAAGCATCAGTTCTCAATGTCGACATGACATGTAGTACTAAGTGGAACACGGCCGTTAGTAGATATCCGGCTCGCCTTATTTTATGTATTGTTTATTTAGCACTCATCTATCTCTATATCTCTGTTCCAGTTCGTCACCCTATTGACAAAGATTTTCTTGCGGGGTTCTTCAACGTCGTCAATA
This sequence comes from Pseudoturritis turrita, assembly GCA_900406555.1. Lineage (NCBI taxonomy): Eukaryota > Viridiplantae > Streptophyta > Magnoliopsida > Brassicales > Brassicaceae > Pseudoturritis > Pseudoturritis turrita. Next base: position 8,021 of record OVBL01000035.1, read on the forward strand.
AGCTTGAGTTGGTAGGGAAACAAAAGTGGCTGGAACTCTTTCGAGAGCGGATTGCGAGGAGCATAACTCGTATTAATTTTGGTAAGTTATGCTTCTCCTTTTTTGTTTGTTTGTGTTGGTGTTCTCTTACCTGGCTATTATTTTGCAGCTGATTAGGATTCATATCCATCCTCGAGAATGGGCAAAGTTAAGCACACTCTCCTGAAATATGCCCTTCAACTGGAGGATGCTTCAAGATCTTTTGGTTATGGAAAAGAAATCGCCGAGGTCCAAGTCGGTGCAATAGAGCAATCGGCCAAGGAGGCTGATCGAACTAAAGGCCGCAGAGTTGACCAAAACAAAGGAAGCTTCAAAGCGGAAAGAGCAGGAGAAGAGGAAGGAAAAAGAGCGAGAGCAAGATGCTGCTAAGTCGACAAAGAAGGATTCTTCTAGCCGTGCTGGAGAAGTACCCGAGAGCTTGTCAAAGCTTCCAGTCGAAGTTCAGGAACCAAGAAACACGATTATGATTCCTGCATCTGTTCCCGCGAATGGTGCATTCAAAGAAAAGACATGCCGAAGGTGATGCGCAGGTCGGTGGTAACAACGATGCTTCTAAAAAACTCAAAGCCTGTACTGCATCGGGAAGAATCAATCACCGCTTCTCATTTCCGTATGTTAATAAGGACAAACCCTTTGTGAATGACCAGAAGGTAACTTCCAACTTGTACCACCCCATTGGTGTCCTTCTCGCGGACTTTCGCCTGTCGTTAAGCTTGAAGAGGCGGATGCTTATAAGGAGTTGGCTAGTGCTACGACGAGGGTAAGTTGTTTCCATGAGTTTTTTATCCATCTCCCCTTTTTTCAATGTGCTAAGTTTATGTCCAGATGGTGGGCCTGTCGAATTGCCTAACTGGGGCATACGACCGGAAGCTTAAGGCAGCGGGAAGGGGGGCGCTAAATCTGAAATAGCTGAGGTTAAGAAGAGCTTGGCAGAGGAGAAGGAGAAATCGGCACGGTTGGAGAAGAACGCAGCCGAGCTCGGCAAGAAATTGCCGATTTGACCAAAAAGGTTGTCGATCTTCAAGTCAAGAATACCCGGTTTACGACTGATCTGATGGAATCCAGGTCGCTTGTGGACAATTTATCAGGTGAGAAGATGATGCTTCTGGCGAAATTGAAGTCTGTGACACTAAGGTTGAGGACTTCTCGAGAGGAGTGCGTCCAAAGGGAGAGGAGGGATATTAGCAAGAAGATGGCTTCCAAGTATGCTTCTCGGTTCGAAAAGATAGGGAAACATCTTGCTGATTGGGATAAAGCAGAAGAATCTCTCTTGACTCTGTGTCAGATCACCGGGACCCTCGACTGTCTCAAAAATTTGATGGGAAAGGGAGTCCTATTCCTACTGCCGAACTGGAGCGGCTTGCTGCTCATAAGGCAGAGAGGGAGGCCAAGCTTGACGTGATGGAAATCACTGATCTTTGATAGCAATGTGGCCGAGCTGACCGGTCGATGAGACTATCGAACCGATCCGTTGGTATGTTACCAACCCAATGCATTGCCTTGATCGCTGAACTGTTACGTTGTAAGAGTACTTGACGAGGCATTTTGGCCGAGGAAAACATGACGAGTTGTTTTGCCGAGGAGAATGTGACGAGGCATTTTGTTGAGATGTTGTGCCAAGATGATCGTGACGATGCGATGCACCAAAACTCTCGCGTTGCTTCCTGAGAATTTTCAAGGGCCAAGTTCCAAGGGGCACCTTGCCAAAAATTGAGTAGTCGTAATGAGATGTGCATTAGTTAGCCGAAGCGTGTTAGGGTAACTCACACCTCTGGGTAGAGTGGCTAAGTTCCAGTGTACTATGAAGCGATGTTTACTGGGTTTTAAGATGTTAAAGAGCAGCGTGCTAAGGAGTGAGTGATTGCTGGGTTTTGATTATTGACTTTGGTTTTAGGGCCTACGATGTAGCATCGACTTACATGCCCGTTTTGATAAAACATGCTTAAGTATCCCATACTAAATGACATACGTTTAGTACTATGTTTTTGAGATGTTAAAGACTAGCGTGTTAAGAAATGCGTGATATCTTGGTTTAGACGAAACATGTTTATGTATCTCACACTAACGATATACGTTTAGTGTTATGTTTCTGAGATGTTGCGACCAGCGATCAGTTGCTGGGTTTAGACGAAACATATTTAGGTATCTCACGCTAACGATATACGTTTAGCTATGTTTTCGAGATGTTGCGACCAACAATTCGTTTGTTGGGTTTTAGATGAAATATTTCGGTTTATAGATGTGTTTCCATAAACGTATCCGCTCCGAAAATGGACATATGTATTTAGCAACCAATGATTCGTTTGTTAGGTTTTAGATGAACATTTCGGTTTACGGATGCGTTTCCATGAACGTATCCGCTCTGATAATGGACATATGTATTTAGCAACCAACGATTCGTTTGTTGGGTTTTGTATGAACATTTCAGTTTACAAATGCGTTTCCGTAAACGTATCCGCTCCGACAATGGACATATGTATTTATATAGAGCGCTTTTAATCCACAAAGGATGTGATACTTTAGATCCGTAAAGGATGTGGTAGTTCATTGCTGTGGCCAGCAGCAACGAGAGTGAGATGAGATGTCTGTTTAGTTAAGACTTTGACTAATCCGTAAAGGATATGAGAGAAATGCCTGTTTTGTTAAGGCTTTAGTAATCCGTAAAGGATGTGATTTGAACACCATAGCTTCAAAAAATTTGTTTTAATTAGACATAGAGTCTATTATAAAGATGGGAGTATACGAGTATACGTACCCACTCCCCACCTTTTTCAAGGAAGGGGGCAGCTGAACCCATCCAAGGACGAGCTGCCTACGTACCCTTTGTAGGGATCAAGCCGCCTCGTAGTTCACGTAAAATACCTTAGTGATAGTATTTCTTGAGATGCATTGCATTATGAGATCCTAATACTGGAATGCCGGTCATGTTAGCGAGCTCGTACACTCCCGGTTGAATTGAAGTTAGATAGCTCGTTCTTAGGTTGCCAGTTCGGCTTGGCTTTCTTCTGCTTCGTTTTTGTGTTAAAATCTGCTACGGGATTCCTGAGCTTATGCTCGACCATAACATAACTTTGGGACTCCTTCTGATTTCCACGAATGGTTTTGATTCCGTTCGGTGTCGGGAACTTTATGCACATGTGGTAAGTTGATGGGACAACTCTCATAGAATTTATCCAAGAGGTTCCCATGATTACGTTGTATATCGCAGGATGATCTACCACCAAAAATTCTATGATCTTTGTTATTCCTTCGGCTCGAACGGGTAGCCTGGTCGTTCCAACTGTCATCATTGTTTCTCCTGAAAATCCAGTTAGGGGCTTCGACATTTCCATAACTTTAGATAGATTGATCTCCATACGCCTTAACATTTCTCAAAAAATAACATCGACAGAATTTCCCGTATCAATCAGCACTTTGGCAATGTCGTGGTCTCCTATGATCCGCTCGATAACTAGAGGATTGCTGTGAGGATGGTCAGTGCTGACTGTTTCACTTTGCTCGAACGAAATCATGTCATTTGGCAAATTGGCGGATGCCGACCAGTTGGTGCTAACATCCGCCTTGCGCTGGAATGCCTTGATTGCGGACACCGTATCTATGAAGTATTGGATCCTCCCATTATCATGCTAATTCTTCTTCGGGAATCTTGTTGTGTTGCCTCGTCGGTTTGCCTTCCTCTCTTAATCGCGTCTCTAGTTCGGACAGTCTGATCGGGCTGGTCTTTTTCATCTTCTTGTTCGAAGTCTTTGAGGCTGATAGTATCACCAAGCTCTCCCGCCATTAGTTTCACCGTGAGTTTTGCACCAAGACTTCGACAATTCGCGGTTGAGTGTCCGTGGTAATAATGGTATTCGCAGTAGGCTTCTTCGTCATAAGTGTTCCATGGATCATTATCTTGGCCTGCTCCTACTTGATAATTATGGGCGCCTCCGAAGTTAGGTCCCTCGTGATGAACATATCCGGACCCTTGGTTATTCTTTTTGTAGTCTGGTGGATCGGGAGCTTGAGGGCTTCGGCTCGTCGTCTTCGCCCCTCCATACTTTTGAGACAAAATTTTCATCTCTTCTTCGTTAGTTACGAAGCCTGCGACTCGGTGCAATGCGTATTGGATAGATGACGGTGCGTTCAAGGTGATTTCCCTCCGGAAATCTTATTCAAACCATAGTGACTTCTTTAGCGCAAGCAACGCGGCTTTGTCGCTTATGCCTTCGACTCTCAACATTATTGTCTTGAACCTTTCGATGCAGTTTCGTAGAGTCTCTGTCGGACCTTGGATCAAAGTCCACAGATCGGCGTCAAAAGTTCCGCGATCCATGAATATGAAATAGTGCTTCAGGAATACCGTGGATAATTGATTAAAGTTGTCAACAGAATTTCTCTCAAGTTTGGAGAACAATTGGAGCGATGGGCCTTTGAGGTGTTCTACGAATAGAAGGCAGTATCCAGCATCTTTTTCGCTTTCTTTGAAGTTGGCTCGGCCCATCGCTATGATGAATGCTGTGATATAGTACGTGGGATCAATTTTTCCTTCGTAGGTCGGTAATTTGATATTTCCACGGTTGGAAACCCTTGTCTTGGTGATTCGAGCAGTAAACGGAGTGTTTTATGCTTCCTCGAGGATCCGATCAATTTCAGGCGCCTTGCTAGTTGCCTTGTGAATTTGGGATCAGACTACTTTTATCTCGGCAACAGCTCGGTCTAAAGAAGCTCGGATCTCATCCATCTCTTATTTCTGGGCTCCGATCGCTACTCTCCGCTCCTCATTGATTCGAGCTTGTTGAGCCCAGAGGATGTTTTCTTCTTCTTTGGTTAACTCATGGTCTTGTTTGAGGTCGGTTCCGCGTCGTTCTGATCTGGCTCGGCCAACAGCTGCCAGCTCGGGATCGCTGAGATTCTATGTGCTGTGTTCTCTTGGATTCTCCTCCTCCAGGTTGATTATTGGGGCCGACCCATCAGCGGTCCGCGTGTTCGGTTCCTGTGTTCCCGTGTTATGCTCGGTGGTTGCAGCTGTTTGGTGTAGCGGGAGAAATCCACTTCAGGTTCTCGGCGCATCGAGAGGTGTTGAGAAATCAAGGGATGTTGGATTAAGACGCCTAAGGGCCGCCATGTTTGGTCCAAGCCGGAACCCCTACCTCGGGCTCGACTTTCTGTTGCCAAAGTTTCCAACTTGTCCGTCATCATCGTATTCAGCTTGTCTTGCTCCTCCAATTTCTTGAGCAGCGTCTCCAGCATGGACTTCATCTGAGTCAGAACCTCCGGGGTCGTCTCTGCAGCTACAGGTGCCGAAATATCTTTGGCCTCCTTTTCTCCAAGAAGATTGGTTCATGTTTTTTTGGATCAGTGGCGCGTCATTCTCCGTCGTTGATCATCTTCTCCGGATCGTTCGTACAGTGGTTCTTTCGAGTAAGAAAATTTCAAGGTCCCCCTCAGACAGCGCCAAATTGTGGGAGTCAAAATCCGCACTACTAAATTTGTTAAGGACTTTTAAAGGGATCTGAAACTTCTGAGTATGAACCACAAAAACACGAAGATCCAAAGATGGTTTTTTATTAAGCTGATTAGAAAGCTGTTACAGAGGGAGTACAAGTATTTGTAGAGCAAAAAGCCTAGGTTTTGCTAAGTAAATTGTGGATCAAAAAGTGTAGAGTTTTTGCTAGGTAAAAAGTTTCGGCTCTCCTTTTCAAGGGATGTACATAGATATATACTAGTTTAAGTCGGCTAGCCCAACTCCTAAACGATAAGGAAAATTTCCTCATTCTTCGGGATTTTCCTTTTTGTAGGTCGGTTGCGATATCCTGGGCTTCACACCTCGGCTCAGCTTCGAACGAGACTTCCTTTGAGTTCGGCCCACCAAATTTCCTTTGCCGCGAGCTCGGCCTTCCAAAACTGTTCTTTCGTAACATTGAACTCGGCCCATAAAACCCATTGTAAGCTTAGGCTCGGCCTACTTCATTGTTTCAGATTGGTGCTCGGCCCTTGATTGTTCAGGTGTCGGCTTCGTCGCCGGGCTCGCCGGCTCGTCGTATTTTCCGAGCTCGTCGTCGTGTTGTCGAGCTTGCCATCTTGCCGTATTGCCAAGCTCGCCATCGTGTTTCCGAGCTCGCCGAGCTCACCAGCTCGCCATACTACCGAACTCGCCATCGTGTTGCCGAGCTCGCCGGTTCACCGTATTGCCGAGCTCGCCGTCGTGTTACCGAGCTCGCCGGCTCATCGCTTTGACGAGCTTGCCGGCTCGTCGCTTTGATGAGCTCGCCGGCTCGTCGCTTTGACGAGCTCACCGGCTCGTCGCTATGACGAGCTCGCCGGCTCGTCGCTGTGCCGAGCCGAGCTCGTGTGCTCGGTGTTGATGCTTTCCCAAGCCGAGCTCGTGTGCTCGTTTATGGACTTGCTTCAGCTTTGAGGCAGATTGACATGTCTTCAGTTAATCGAACATATCTTGCTAACCACAGCTCCAAATGATATGATTCCAACTCCGTTGGAAAGCTAACTGAATGATCTTGTTTTTCAATGATTTTCATTCAATTCCAAGCTGATATGAGTCTCCAGGTCGGGTTCCACCGAGCCCATTGTCTTTTGTTCGGCTCGGATTCCGCCGAGCTCGTTATCATCAGTTTGGCTCAGGTTCTGCCGAGCTCAACTCTCCGGCTCGGTTACAAAGAGGCTGTTTGTGGTTTGGTTGTGATGAGCCCATGTTATCATGATTGGGGTCTCCGGAGATTGGGGTCTCTAGAGATTGAGCTCTTCGCAGCTTCAGCTAGGCATAATTCTTACTTAGCCATTTTCACTTGTTGATCTCAGTGGGGTGAAACCTGACCCCAACATCCAGTCCCTTCCTTAAGCCGTATGTGGCTTTTATTTTTTGTGTTTTCGCTGCTTTTTTTTTCTTTTTTATTCCTTTATGAACATGGTCCTTGAGGGGAATTTATATCTTTCTTTTTATATATAACTCGTTGAATTTTTGAGCTTATCGTTGTTTTTTTTATATAACTCGTCGAAGTATGTGGTCGACTCAAAAAAAATTATGTGAATTTTTTATTCGAAGTAAATTTCATGCGACTTCGAGCTCGACATAAATGTATTTTGAGGTGTGTGAGAGTCGAAAGCAACACAATTAGATTTGTCACGAAACTTTTAAGGGATCTGAAACTTCTGCGTAGAAACCACAAAAACGAAGATCCAAAAATGGTTTTATTAAGCTGTTTCGAAAAGCTTTTGCGTACAAGAGTTTGAGAGCAAAAAGTATAGGGTTTTGCTCAGTAAATTACGGATCCCTTTTTCGAGGGATGTACATAGATATATATACTAGTTTGAGTCGGCTGGGCCAATTCCAAATAGATAAGGAAAACTTCCTAATCCTTCGGAATTTCCGTTTAGCTAAGTCGGTTCGGCTTCATGGGCCTTCGTCTTGAGATCGGCCGAAGATGGACTTGTTGCTTCGGCCGTAAGTTTCGTATTCTGCTCGGCCCATTGCCTATGCCGATCTATTTTGTAATGGGCTCTACCCATTTCTTTGCTAGGATCAGGATCGACCTTGCTCTTGTCATCGGCTTAGGCCTTATCAACTCCGTCGGCTTAGGTGTGGGGATCGAAATCAACACAATTGGATTTGTCATGGAACTTTTAAGGGATCTGAAACTTCTGCGTATAAACCACGAAAACGAAGATCCAAAGATGGTTTTTATTAAGCTGTTTCGAAAAACTTTTGCGTACAAGAGTTTGAGAGGAAAAAGTCTAGGGTTTTTTTCTAAGTAAATTGCGGATCCCTTTTTAAAGAGATGTACATAGATATATATACTAGTTTGAGTCGGCCAGGCTAATTCCAGAGGGGATAAGGAAACTTCATAATCCTTCGGGATTTTGGTTTAGCTGAGTCGGCTTGGCTTCATGGGCCTTCGTATTGACATCGGCCAAAGATGGACTTGTTGCTTTGGCCCACAAGTTTGCGTATTCTGCTCGGCCCATTGCTTATGCCAAGATTGGGATCGGCCTTATCGACTTCGACCGTATTGACTTCGGCCACGATTTCGTATAGAATTGACTTTGTATGGAATTGACTTCGGCCGCGACTTCGTATATAATTGCCTTCGTATAGAAATGACTTCGGCCGCGACTTCATATAGAATTGACTTCGTATGAAATTGACTTCGACCATGACTTCGTATAGAAATGACTTTGGCCAAATTGTCTTCGGCCACGCTGTCTTCGTATAGAATTGATTTCGGCCATGACGTCGTATGGAATTGACTTCGGCCATGACTTCGTATAGAAATGACATCGGCCAAATTGTCTTCGGCCACGCAGTCTTCGTATAGAATTAACTTCGGCCATGACTTCGTATATAATTGGCTTCGTATAGAAATGATTTCGGCCATGACTTCGTATAGAATTGGCTTCGTATAGAAATTATTTCGGCCATGACTTCGTATAGAATTGGCTTCGTATAGAAATTATTTTGGCCATGACTCGTATAGAATTGGCTTCGTATAGAAATGACTTCGGCGACGACTTCGGCCGTTATTTCGGCCATGACTTCGGCCGCGACTTCGGCCACGACTTCGGCTGTGACTTCGGCCGCGACTTTCACCGCAACTTCGGCCGCGATTTCGGCAGCGACTTCGACCGCGACTTCGGCTGCGACTTTGGCTGTGACTTCATTAGCTTAGGCCTTATCCGATTCCTCGTATTTCTATACTTAGCCATTTTCCATTGATCGCAGCTGGGTAGATTCTGACCCCAACAGTTAGCCCCCCAACTCGGTAGTTTCAGTTATGATAGTGCATAGGTAAAGGAAGTCTAAGCTGGGATTGATGCGTCTTGTCAATCGGTACGAGCCAAACTGACGTGGTGCTGAGTCCGTTGGTTTTGATATCCTGTCAGGTTCTCTGTCTTTAGATCGGTAATCTCATACCCAGTAGAAATTTCTTCATGCAACTATGTCTTGGCACAATTTCGAAGGCATGATGACATCACCTTTTGCTTTAAGGGTCTATATATATCTCCACTCCTTCTCATTTCTCTCTCACTCTTCACTTCTCACAAATCTTCAAGAAGATAAGGTAACTCCCTTCTCTCTTCTTCATTTAAAGATTTTTTTTAGGGTTTTTTTTCTCTCTCGCCGGTGGCCACCGAGTTTTCTCTTTGTCGAACCGGCCTTTATTCTCGGCTTCGCCCATTTGTAGGTTTGTCGATGTGAACTTGTCCCTAAGTCTGATTCGTGGGTTTGCCGAAGTGATTTTGTTCTTGGCTGAAGACTCCTTCTTTGCCGAAATAGTCTCGTATTTTCGCCGAAGTCATTTTTTTCTTAGCCGAAGACTCCTTCTTTGCCGAAGTAGTCTCGTATTTTTGCCGAAGACTTCTCCTTTGCCGAAGTTGCTTTGTTCTTGGCCGAAGACTCTTTCTTTGCCGAAGTAGTCTCGTATTTTCGCCGAAGACTTCTCATTTGCCGAAGTCGTTTTGCCGAATTTTTTTGTTGTTGCCGAAGACCCCTCCCTTGCCGAAGTGGTCTCGTGTTGCCGAAGAGAATTTTTTTTTTTGTCGAAAACTATTCCCGCCGAAGTGCCTTTGTCTTTGCCGCAAGGGCCCTTTGGCCGAAGTGACTCCGCCGAAAAGCCCTTGGTTTTTGCCGAAGTGGCCCTTTGGCCGAAGTGATTTTTCTCCGTACTGACGACTTTCCCTTTACCGAAGTCCTTTTTTGCCGAATTGGCCCTCCATCTTTGCCGAAGTGAATTCTCGTCTTGGCCGAAGTGGCCTTCTGTCTTTGCCGAAGTGAATTCTCGTGTTGGCCGAAGTGGCCCTCCGTCTTTGCCGAAGTGAATTCTCGCCTTGGCCGAAGTGAAGTGCCTTGCCGAGGCGGCTTGCCTTTGCCGAAGACCCCCTTTCTTTTTCTTTTGCCGAAGTGGGCCTTCATCTTTGTCGAATCGAAGTGCCTTTTTGGCCGAAGAGATTTCTTGCCGAAGAGGCTCCTTTGATTGACGAAATGGAGAATCCTTTTGAAGTGAAAATCGAAGCGGATAATTGGAGTTTTGATTTTGCTAAGATGAGGGGAGACGCAAATCTCCAAGCGTGTCCTTCAAAGCGACGAACTTCTAAGGGTGGATCCAAGCGTGAGGTGCCCGATCCTCCAGGGTCTACCCTTTCTACTGCAGAATCTTTGGAGAGTCTTAGGCATTGGTTCAATATCTCCGAAGAGATCGAGCTTATCCTCCCATCACCGTTAGATCGAGCCGATGAGCCTCCCAAGGGGTGTTTCACCTTGTACGAAAGTTGCTTCTACATGTTCTTTCTATGGTTTCCAATACCAAGGATCATTCTTGAGTATCTATGGAAGCATAGGTTGGCTTTGGTGCAAATAGCTCCTCGGGGTATTCGGCACTTGGTTGGAATTTTGGTTCGTAGTTTGAGTGAGGCGAGGAGGTTACCGTGGATCACTTGTTGAACTTGCTATCCATTCGAAGATTTCGTTCCAAGGACAAGTTTCTCTACTCCATCTCGAACAAGGTCCACCGTAAGATTATCGGAGGTTTTCCAAGTAGAGATAGATATTGGGAAGACTACTTTTTCTTCGTACCCATCTCCGAAGCTTCGGTTGGTGCCGATTGGACTAAGAAGATCAGGACCAGATGGAGGGAAATCGGTAGCCGATCCGTAGCTTTATGAATGTTTCTGCTTTGTCGAATATATTGTGATCCTCTGCTTTGTTTGTTGGTTTTGAAGTTCTTAATCCGATCCCAACGTGTCCTCCAAACATAATTACACTTTGCGAGACTCTTGCTTTCGGTGAGTGTGATTGGCAAATAGATTTTACTTTTCAGAGGGTAGAGAAAGCACGAACTCGACACTTTGGTTATTATTCTTCAAACTCGACTTCTTCGTCTTCTTCTAGTGATACAAAGAACGCCACGGGAAAACAATCAACGGTTCGTGAAAGAATGGAAGCCAAAGTCCGTGCAAAGGCACAGCAAACGGAGATTAGACAAACTGAAGTTTTCGCTGAGCACCCAACTCCAAGTGTTGCCCTTGCTCTTCCCACGGCCGATACGGCGAAGAGGCGTCCATGCTGGCTCCGTCTGTTCCCGAAGCAAGAGAGATCGTGTTGGGCCTTAGGCAACCAAACTCGTCTCCTGTTCGGCGCAGAAGTGGTAAGGCCATGGATGCGAGCAAGGAAGCAGAACAGGTGAAGCCAGCCCGGAGGTGTGCCGTGATGAAGGCCGACAAAGGGAAATGTCCTCCTAAGGATGATGTCCCTAAATGCAAAAGGCGTAATGCTCCAATTCACAACACTGCCGTATCTCTGCCATTTGCTTCTGAGATGGTTTACGATGATGCATTGGCATCGGCTACTCTTTTCTCGAAAATTCTTTCTACGGGAGATTGCTTCCATCCTCCCGATACTCTGGTTTGGAGCAAACCTTATGCCGATATGTCTCTTCGTGGTGCCAAGGTACTCTATGCCGACTCTCATCTCTCCTTTTTTTTAATTTATCACTTTGTTAAAAGTGTAATATCTAACCTTTTCTTTCCGTTCAGTTTCTGGCTTCCATCAACAAAATGGCGTTCGGCTACGAGACTGATGCCCAAAAGAACGCGAGGAGAGTCGAGCGTGCAAGGAAAGCGGCGGAAGAACTTCAAACCAAGCTTGACGAAGCTGAGCGTGAGCGCGATGTAGCGATGGAGAGGGCATCGAAATAGAAAGAAAGCTTGGAGGCTGAGGTGGAACTTCACAAGGAGAGGCGCGGCCGAGCTGATGATAGGGTTCTTCGCTTAGAGTCTTCTCGGGCTCGACATGATGCTCAGGTCGCCGAGCTTCAACGGCTGCTAAGCTCGGAGAAGGCTATGACTGACAAGAAGGTGGAGCGAGCTGAGAAAATGGCGATGCATAAAATGGCAAAGAAGTTCCATGCCAAGGTTGATCGAGCCAAAGAGAAGATTCAGAGCTTGGGCGGGTGATCGAAAAATAACATAGTCGATCTCGCCGAAGTCGATGGTAACCTTGAATTCATTATATTGCTTCATGGCGACGCACCCCCTTGTTGGAGGCCAAAGTCGAGAAACTCCACCTATGGAAAGCTAGGTACGATGGTGCTGATGATGAGTTCGACAGGTTGGTTGCTGAGTTGGAGAGCGACTTGGTGGTTTCGCCAATTTTTGAGGATTCGGCCAATGTTATGCTGGGTAACGACCCCGTTGAAGCGTTAGCGGCGAATGTCGGGGTACGTGTTTTCTCTGGATCCAACAGGGGTACATCTGGTTTGTCTTCGCTTGGTTTGAAGAGGGCTTTCGAATCTAGGACGACGACCGAATCTTCCGACGAGCCCGCTTCGAGGTCTGATGACGATGTGTCTTCAAAGGGTATGGTTGCTGATGACAGGGATCGCCGAACACGTTATTGGGGACATGGCAAAGACTATCGCTTAGCTTATCCCATTCTATGATATTGTGCTTGACTTTTTTTGAATACGGTGCCTAGACGGCTTTATCCATATCAACTTGTTATTTTTGCATTGCATCTTTTGTTATTGTAGTGTTGTTTCTTTGTTTCCGAACCTCATTCCTGAATGCTTTTTATCCAAGGAGGACCGATTTGTTCCACTGTATCTCGCTTCAATGTTAATACCAATGACTCGTTTGTTGGGTTTAAGATGAATATTCCGGTTTACGGATACGTTACCGTAGACATATCCGCTCCGATAATTGGCATTTGGATCAATGTTTAGAAAGTTACACCAATTATCGTGGAGATGTATCAATGGGTGGATCGGGTGTCAATATCCATGGTACGGCAGAGTGGATCGGGTGTCACGACCCACGATATGGTAGAGTGGATCGGGAGTCACGACCCACGGTACAGCAGAGTGGATCGGGTATAACGACCCACGGTACGGCATAGTGGATCAGGTGTCATGACCCACGGTACAGCAGAGTGGATCGGGTGTCCCGACCCACGGTACGGCTAAGTGGATCCGGTGTCATGACCCACGGTACGTCAGAGTGGATCGGGTGTCACGACCCACGGTACGGCAGAGTGGATCGGGTGTCACGACCCACGGTATGGCAGAGTGGATCGGGTGTCATGACCCATGGTACGGCAGAGTGGATCGTGTGTCACGATCCACGGTGAAGCTACCCGAACCATAAATCACGATGCCATCCGAACCATGAACCACGATGCCACCCGAACCATTGTTGGGGTCAAATCCCACCTCTTGAGAATCAACGATTGAAAAATGGCCAAGTATAAAAGAACATTAGCTTAGGCCTTTGCAACGAGACCCCTAACCGTGGCCAGAAGAAGTGGTTTGGGTACCCCTAACCGTGCGTGGAGTTGGTTCGGGTACCCCTAACCACGGATGAATGAGTTGGTTCGGGTACCCACGAACTAAGAGAGACAAGTTGGTACACGTACCCCTAATCACGGGTGGATGAGTAAGTTCGGGTACCCACGAAGCAAGATAGACAAGTTGGTTCAGGTACCCCTAACCATGGATGGACAAGTTGGTTCGGGTACCCCCTAACCGTGACATGATGAGTTGGTTTGGGTACCCCTAACCACGGGTGGATGAGTTGGTTCGGGTACCCACGAACCAAGATAGACAAGTTGGTTCGGGTACCCCTAACCATGGATGGACAAGTTGGTTCGGATACCCCCAACCGTGACAGGATGAGTTGTTTCGGGTTCCCCGAACCATGATGGGACGAGTTGGTTCGAGAACCCCCATACCATGTTACAGAGTAAACCCGAGCCGTGAACCATGGTGTTACCCGAGCCGTGAACCATGGTGTCACCCGAGCCGTGACCATGATGTCACCCGAGCCGTAAACAATGATGTCACCCGAGCCGTGAACCATGGTGTCACCCGAACAATGTACCATAGTGTCACCCGAGTTGCTCTACCACTGCCATCCGAGCCAAAGCCTAAAGATAAGGAGTTGGGCCGAGCTAAACAAATGAACGTGTGGGCCGAGACAATGAGCCCATAAATTAAAGCCCATGGCAGTAGCAGGCTTTGCTAAAAAGGAAGTCCCGAGGAATTAGGAAATCTTCTTTATCTCTTTAGATATTGACTTAGCCGACTTAAACTTGTATATATACGGAATTTGACTTAGCAAAACTCTGTACTTTTGCTCTCATACGAAAAGCTTTCTAAACAGCTCAATAAAACACCATTTTTGGATCTCTGTTTATTCTTTCGTGGTTTTTACTCAGAAATTTCATCCCTCTTACCAAACCTCCGACAAATTTAATTGGTTTGGATTTACACTCCCACAATAATGAGCATATGTGTTTCGACCAATGATTTGTTTGTTGGGTTTAAGATGAGCATTTCGGTTTTCGGATACGTTATCGTAAACATATCCGCTCCTACAATGGACATGTAGTACTGTTGCGACCAACGATTCGTTTGTTCGGTTTTTTGATGATCATTTTGGTTTACAGACGAGTTGCTATCAACAAATCTGCTCCAACAATGAATATGTAGTACTGTTATGACCAATGATTTGTTTGTTGGGTTTAAGATGAATATTTTGGTTTACGGATACGCTACCGTAAGTCTATCCGCTCCGACAATGGACATAGACATTTATATAGCGTGCGCTTTTAATCCACTAGGATGTAGTAGTTCGTTGCTATGGCCAGCATCAACGAGAGTGAAATAAGATGTCTGTATAGTTAAGACTTTGAGTAATCCATAAAGGATGCGAATGGGATGCCTGTTTTTGTTGAGGCTTTAGTAATCCGTAAAGGACGTGACATGATGATCTTAGCTTCGAAAAGCTTCCATTAAGTAGATGTAGGGCCTATTATAAAGGTAGGAGTATACGAGTATACGTACGCAGCTGAAACCATCCGAAGATGAGCTGCCTACATACCCTTTCCAGGGAACAAGCCTCCCCGTAGTTCATGTAAAGTACCTTAAGGATAGTACTTCTTGAGATGAATTGCGTTCCACGATCTTGGTATTGGACCGTCAGACATGTTGGCGAGTTCAGATACTTCGGGTCGGACTACTTTTATGATTCTGTAAGGTCCTTCCCAATTTGCTCCAAGTTTGCCGGCGTTCCGTTCTGCTGTATTCTGAAAAACCTTTCGTAGGTCTAAGTCTCCTTCGTAGAACTGTCGATTTCGTACGTGAGATTTGTAGTACTTTGCCGCTGCACTCTGGTAATTCTGGATTCGGATCAAAGCTTGATCCTGCCTTTCATTGATCAAGTCTAACTCATCAAGCATCAATAAGTGATTGAGCCCTTCTTGTTCTGGGAGAAGTCTTCGGCGGACTCCTAGAAATTGTATCTCCGGTGGAATGATGCATTCTGTCCCGTAGATGAGAGCAAATGGAGTTTCGTTGTTTGCTCGTCGCGGTGTTGTCCTATGAGACCCAACACTCCTTCCAGTTCGTGAGCCCACCGTCCTTTCTTTTCATAAAGACACTTTTTTAGACCGTCATGAATTGTCTTGTTTACTGCTTCTGCCTGGCCATTTCCTTGTGGATACCTTGGAGTGGACTTGCTAAGTCTGATCTTCCATTTTTCGCAGAAAGCTTCGAACCTTGTGGAGATGAATTGCGAACCATTATCGATGACGATCTAGTATGGGACTCCATGTCGGCATATGATATTTTTCCATACGAAACTTTCGACTTGTGCGTCCTTGATAGTGGCGTTAGAATCTGTCTCCACCTTCTTCGAAAAATAGTCTGTCAAGACCAGTAAGAATTGTTTCTACTTCGAAGGATGTAAAGGTCCAACAATGTCCATGGACCATCACATGAACAGATAAGGTGACAAATCATTGGTGCGTGACGTTGACACTTCTTATATCTAGCAGATAACTTCTCAAAATCTTGTATCATAGTCGGCCAATAATAACCGTGTCGTCTTTAGCAGCGTATTCTCCACTGAATTGGTTCGCAACTAAATGTGAATTGCGAAATGCGCGATGCAGTCAATCTTGAGTCTGGCAATGAGGGCTTCGTACTCTGCTTCATTGTTGGAGGCAGGAAAACCTAGGCGGAAAGATTGTTCAAGTATCTCGCCCATCGGTGATGTCAGACGTATCCCAATTCCTGAGCCATTTTTGGATGACGAGCCATCAGCGTGGAGTTACCAAGTCGAACTTGGATTTCCTTCAGCGAGGCTCTCCTCCGAAAGTTCGATCAAAAAATTAGCTAGCACTTGCGATTTCGCGCAAGTTTGTCTGCGATACTCGATATCGTACTCACTCAACTCGATAGCCCACTTGGCTAATCTCCCTGATTGAGTTGGGCTGTGCAAAATGGATTGCAGGGGAAAGGACCACAATGGAGTGTGATTGAAAGTACGACCTTAGTTTTCTGGCGGACATGACAACCGATAAAGCCAACTTCTCCATTTGCAGGTATCTTGTCTCTGCGTCGGTGAGAGTCTTGCTGACGTAAAAAAATGGTTTCTGCTCTCTCCGTTCGTCTCGAATGAGCATTCCGCTTACTTCTATAGAAGAGATTGCGGTGTACAAGAAGAGTGGCTCTCCCTCGACTGGCTTTGCAAGTACCGGCGGATTAGTAAGGTATTCCTTCAACTGCTGGAAGGCTTCTTCGCATTTATCCGTCCATTCGAACTTCTTATTTCCTCGTAAAGTATCGTAGAAGGGTAAGCATTTGTCGGTAGATCACAAAATAAATATGTTGAGCGCAGTTACCCTCCCAGTCAATCTTTGCACTTCGCGTTTTGTCTTTGGCGAAGCCATCTGGACAAGCGCATCAATCTGCTTGGGATTTGCTTCGATACCTCGATGAGTAACTAAATAACCAAGAAACTCTCCGGACGTGATCGCGAATCTACAGTTTGTCGGGTTCAGCTTCATGTTGTGCGAGTTAAGCTGTTTGAAACACTCCTCCAAATGTTTTACGTGATCCTTTGCTTCTAGCGACTTCACCAGCATGTCATCTATGTAAACCTCCATCGTCTTTCCGATTTGATTAGCAAACATCTTGTTTACTAAGCGTTGATATGTGGCTCCAGCATTTTTGAGGCCGAAAGGCAACACCTTGTAGCAGTATATTCCGCGATCCGTAATGAAGGCTGTCTTTTCTTGATCGTCGGGATTCATCATAATCTGGTTGTATCCGGAAAATGCATCCATGAATGATAGGAGCTTGTTGCCTGCCGTTGCTTCGACCAGTCGATCAATGTGTGGTAGCGGAAAGCTATCTTTTCGACATGCCTTGTTTAAGTCGGTGAAATCTACACATACCCGTCATTTTCCGTTCTTCTTTTTGACTACTACAGGGTTCGCCAGCCAATCCGGGTACTTGACTTCCATTATCGAACCAACTGTGAGAGTCGAAACTCGCACAACAAAAACTTGTAAGGAGAATTTAGGGATTCGACAAACTTCTATGTAAAGAAACCAAGAATAGAGATCCAAATATGGTTTTTATCATCTCAGCTGTTTTGAAAGCTGTTGCAAAGAATAACAAGTGTTTAGCTAGGTCAATTTTTTCGGATCCCCTTTTCAAAGAGGTACATCGTCTATATATACACAAATAGGTCGGCTAGGTTTCTTCCTAAACGGATAAGAAAACCTTCCTTATTCTTCGGGATTTCCTTTCTCTAGTTTTCGTGGGCTTCTTTCTTTGCCTCATCGTCTCGGCCCATCAATATCTTGTGACTCGTTGCCTCATTCTATCTAAGATGTTGGGCTTGTTGCTTTGTTGGGTCATCGATGGGCTGGCTCGTCGCCCATTTATCCTTGATGCCGAGCCAAATGTTGGCTCGTCCCTTACTTCTCTTTGCTGCCAAGCCGAAGGTTTTGGTTTGCTGACGCCGAGCCAGAGGAGTGCTGCTTCCTCTTGACGCCTAGTCAAGTTTTGGCTCTTCACTCACTTCTTCATGCCTAGCTAAACGTTGGTTCGTCATTGCTTCTTCCTGCTGCCTAGCCAAGATGTTGGCTCGTCACCATTTCGCTCTGCTGCTGAGCCTAACAGGGGTGTTGGCTCGTCACCATTTCTCCCTACTGCCGAGCCTAACAGGGATGTTGGCTCGTCACCAATTCTCCCTGCTGCCGAGCCAACAGGGGTGTTGGCTCGTCACCATTTCTCCCTGCTGCCGAGCCAACAGGGGTGTTGGCTCGTCTCCTGCTTCTTCCGCTGCCTAGCCAAGATGTTGGCTCGTCCCCCGCTTCTTCCACCGCCTAGCCAAGTTTTGGCTCGTCGCTCATTTTCCTTTATCGTAGAGCCGAGTTCGGCTCGTCTTCTCCTTCCCTTGTTGACGAGCCAAGTTTGGCTCGTCGCTTAGGCTTCTTCTCCATACTTAGTATTTTCAGCAGTTGATCTATATGGGGTGAAAACTGACCCCAACAGTTAGCTCTCCAGCTCAGCAGTATTACTGGTAATAGTGACGAGGTGAAGAGTCGGGATCGAGATCAACGTTCTTTGGATTGCCGAGCCAAATCTGTAGTGAAGTTGTCATCTGGGCACTGATACATGCCGAGCCAAACTGAGAGTGTTACCGAGGTGTTTCATTTTCGAGCCAACACCGGAGTATCATGTCGCCGAGCCAAATTCCTTGACGTGCTGCCGACCCAACTTGTCACTTGCGTTGCCGAGCCATTGTGGCTCGTTATATGAATTTGAGTCGTCATTTTGCCGAACCGGCACCTTTGACATGTTACCGAGCCAACTTATCACTCGTATGACCGAGCTGTTTTGGCTCGTCATCTTTTCGTATTGCTTAGATTGCCGTTCCACCGAGCTGTCTTCTTCTGATATGCTGCCAGACCATCCCAATAAGTGACTCGTTTTTGGCTCGGTAGTAATGTTGGCTTGAAGTATCTATGTTCATGATTACAACTTTATTGGGAACCGCAAACATTTTTGCATGTTCTCGAGGCCGCGTGATGTCACGCGCTGTACTTTCATGCGTCTTTATATTCAGATCCTCGTCTCACTCCTCATAACTCACTTCTCTTCATTTCCGAAAAATCAGGTAGCTCTCTTCTCTCTCTTCTTTTCTCTTTTTTTTGTTTAAGTTGTTGGCTAGGTTTTTATATATTTCTTCACTTCCGCCGCCAACTCTTCGAGTTTTCCGATCCATCTTCAAGCGTGGCTTGGCGAGCCTTTGCATTTTCCGATCCATCTTCATATTCTTCCGGCGAGACCTTGCATTTTCCGAGCCACCTTCGAACTTCCGCGGCGGATGCTTGAGTTTCTCGATCCGTCATCATTCGTGTCACGTTGCTGTTTCGATCCTCTGTCTCCGAGCTGATAATCTTTCGCATCAAGCATTTCTCCGAGCCATGATTTTCTCCAATCTTTACTAAGTATTAGTTCGACTCCGAGCCACAATCCTCAATGTCTCATATCGCCGAGCTGGATGATTCTATTGGTTCAGCCAATTCTGCTTCGTTGTTGGGTCGAACAATTGTTTTATCTCCTGAGGTTTCCGAGCCGGTCGGACCTAGTACTCCATTGGATCAGCTGCAGCTTGTGGCTCCACCTCTGGTTGATGAAAATCTTAATGCCGAGGAAGATGCCGAGGCAGTTTTGATTCAGAGAGCTCTCGAGGAATTCAAAGCCGAGCCAACAGAATACATTATTGACGAGGCGAAAAAGGTGCGTTTGGAGAGATTGTTTGCGAGCTTCCAGGCTAGCACATCGACGAGGCGAAAGCCTAAGAGGAAAAATCCTAAAAGGCGACCAGACCCGCCTGGTTCATCTCTGTGCACAGCTGAATCTTTGGAAGCACTGAGGCATCGACTCAATATTTCGGAGGATCTCGATTTGATTGTTCCTACCTCTGCAGACCGAGCTGAGACTCCGCCGCCTGGGTGTTTTGCCCTTTATGAAAGTTTCCTCTACCAAAGTCTGCTTTGGTTTCCAATTCCTGGATTGATCATCCGCTTCTTGTCCAGACATGGGTTGGCGCCAAGCCAAATTACTCCTCGGGGAATGTGTCATCTATGCGGGATTCTGGTTCGAAGTTATGAATGTGACGTGACCGTTCGTGTTTCCCATCTTCGGCAATTTCTTGAATTCCGGAAGATCAAAAACTCCCAAGCCTACTATGTCTCTAACAAGAAACAGAGAAAAATCATCGAAGGCTTCCGAAGCAAAGATAGCGATTGGGGGAGCTACTTTTTTCTTTGTTCCCCTTAATGACGCTACGGTAGAAGCCAACTGTATCTGCCATGCTAAAACTGAATGGGGAACTATTGGTGGGCGAGCCGTAGATTTTTCAGGAAGCCTATAGTTTAGTTCTTTTTTTATTCCGAAGCGAGCTGACCACTTTTTTGCTATTTTGATTTTTTCAGTGCGGCAGATTCTTCCACATTTCCCAGTAGATACACTCACGCTTCGGGACAAGCTTGCTACAGGGAAGTGTCATTGGGAGAAACATTTTTCCTTAGACGAGTTGAAAAGGCCCGAGCCATTTTCGCCGGTGTTGAAGTATCTGATAGCTCGGAGTCTGAATCTCCACTGCAAAGTCCTCTACCAAAAAGAAATATGGGAAAAAGATTGACGATCCGCGATAAACAGGCTCTGAAGGAGAAGGCAGAAAGAGAGGCGGCCAGCCGAGCCAACGAGGCAACTAAAGTAGTTGAACAATCCGCCGAGCCAGTTACCGAGGCGGTTGTTCAGACTGTCACCGAGGTGGAGCAACAGATTCTTCCCGAGCCTCCCATAGTTGACGCAGAAACCAGTGAAGTGGTTCCTGCCATCATTTCCGCTACTAGGCCTTCTAGCTCGGCGCTTGTCCAACACAAAGATGTCGGGAAGAAACGTGCTGCTGCCGAGCCTGATAAGCAAGTTGCCAAGGAAAAACCAAAAAGAAAACGCCAAAAACCTTCCGATCCAACTCCCGCCGAGCCAAAGCTAGCGTCATTCAAACGCGAAGGATCTGAACCGATATGTAATGACGGGGAAGCTTCTGCAACTCTCTTCTCGCAGGTTCGTTGCTCAGGAGATAGACTGCCGCCTGTTGATGTTCTAACTCACAGCGACTTGTACACTGACATGTCGCTCCGAGCCACCAAGGTATGTTTGCAGATTGAGTTTTTTTATTAAGTGACAAGCCAGTAGTGCTGATCGTTTCTTCTTGTGATCAGTTCATCGCATCTATCAACAAGATCGTCGCTGTTTTCGAGCAAGATGTTAGGAAAGATAAACGCCGAATCGAAGATGCCCAAAAAGATGCATCTTTCTTCAAGGCCAAAGTTGGCGAGATGGAGAGTAAGCATTCTGCCGAGCTAGCATCCGCGTCTGCTAAAATTGAAGCCCTTGAGAAGGAGAAGGCATATCTCAAGGATGAATGGAATAAGACCGGCGACCTGGCTATGAGGTTGGATCACTCCAAGCAGAAAAAGGCTGCTGAAATTGAATCCTTGAAGAGGCAACTCACTGCCGTAAATGCTTTGCACAAGGCAGATGTGAAGAAGGCTCAGAAGGCAGCGAGGCGGGAGATGTCTGAGAGATTTCAGGAGCGGCTTGCTAAGATTGAGAAGAAAATTGACGAGCTGAGAGAGTCGAAAGAGAAGGAGCTCGATCTGGCCCAGGTCGATAGAAACCTTCAGTTGCTCGAAATTCTACAGAGAGAGGATGCGTTGCCCTAGACTCCGAGGTGGCGAAACTGACGGGCTGAATAGCTGATCTGGCCGAGGTAGCTGATGAGTTCGAGAAGATTGAGGCCGAGCTGAAGAAAGATCTGACGCTTTCTCCTGTTTTCTCAGATTCCACAGGCACTCTCTTAGGGAGCGAACCAGTGGAGAATGCGGCGGCGAACGTTGGTGTTGCAGATTTTTCAGGCTCGAACGCTGGTACGCCTGGGATTGCTGCTCTCGCTGCTGAGAAACCTTCCGAGCCAGACCCTCTCGAATGATCTTTTTCTCTATGTTTCTTTAACTTGAAAACTCCCTTTTTTTATTCGGTATTTTTTGAAGACAAGTGCCTGGATGGCTTTATCCAATTCTTTTGCATGTTACTGCTAAGCTTTGTAATGGTTGCCGTTTGTCGGCATAACATCTTTCATCCTTTGTTGGATCTTCTTATGTTCTCGTCTGTATTTTTGATGTGATATTGCGAACCATCTTTGTTTAGTAAAATATGGTTAGTCCTTTTAGTGTCAGTTTAGGGTTTGCGGTGTTCCGATTTACGTTTCCGTTCTTTTGACAATGAAGCATGTTTAAAAATCTCATACTAACTTTTTAGGTTTAGTATTATGTTTCTGAGATGTTTATGACCAGTGTACCAAGAGGTGTTTACTCAGTTTTAGAGTTTAGTTTGAGTGTTAAGACTTGCGAGTTTTCGACTTACGCGTCCCTCTCAAAGATAAACTTGTAAGAATATCATTCATGATATACCTTTCAGATATTATATTAGGATATACCCAACCAAAATTTGTATAGCGCTTTTTTACCCGTAAGAGGGTGTTGAGCATCCTATCCCGTATAGAGATAGTTATTAAAATCCGTAAAGGGTGTAGTTGTTCGTCTGTTGTGGCCAGCAACAAACGAGGTGACAGATTATCCATGGAGGATATAAAGTTATTTCGGAAGAAGTTTGAAGTTATTACCTTTGAAGAGTGATGCAAGATGCGGGAGTATACATGTATACGTACCCACTCCCCTCCCCCCCCCTTTTTTTTTTAAGGAGGGGACAACTGAACCCATCCGAAGACGAGCTGCCTACGTACCCTTTTCAGGGATCAAGTCGTCCCGTAATTCATGCGATGTGACTTAGTAGTAATACCTCTTTAGGTGCATTGCGTTCCAAGATCTCGGTATCGGAGCATCAGACATGTTTGAGAGCTCGTATACTCCTGGTCGAACTGTCTTGGTTATTTTGTAGGGTCCTTCCCAGTTTGCTCCTAGTTTGCCAGCGTTTGTTTCGGCTGTGTTCTGAAAAACTTTGCGGAGAACCAGATCACCTTCTTTGAACTTGCGACTTCTGACGTTGGTGTTGTAATACTTAGCTGCCGCCTGTTGGTAATTTTGAATCCGAACCAGCGCTTGATCTCTCCGTTCGTTCACCAAGTCTAACTCGTCGAGCAACATAAGGTGATTCAGTCCTTCCTGCCCTAAAAGAAGTCTGCGGTGGACTCCAGGAAATTGGACTTTGGCTGGGATGACACATTCTGCACCGTAAACAAAGGCGAAAGGTGTTTCACCGGTGGCTCGCCGTGGGGTTGTTCGGTGTGACCATAATACTCCTTCAAGTTCATCTGCCCAGTGACCCTTCTTTGCATCAAGGCATTTTTTCAGACCGTCCAGGATAGTCTTGTTCACTGCTTCTGCTTGCCCATTCCCTTGTGGATAGCGTGGTGTAGACTTGCTGAGTCGTATCTTCCATTTTTCATAGAAAGCTTCAAACCTTGTAGAGATAAACTGTGAGCCATTGTCTGTGACAATTTCGTATGGAACTCCATGTCGGCATAAGATATTCTTCCAGACGAAGTGTTCTACTTGGGCATCCTTTATGTTGGCGTAAGACTCTGCCTCTACCCACTTGGAGAAGTAATCTGTCAAAACTAACAGAAATCTCTTTTGCTTTGATTTATGCAGGGGCCCGACAATATCCATCGACCAGCGCATGAAAGGGTAGGGCGCTGAGATTGATGACAACAGCTCCGTTGGTTGGTGAATCGTCGGGGCATGTCGTTGGCATTTTTTGCATCTGGCGGAGAATTTCTCGTAGTCCTTCACCATAGTCGGCCAATAGTAACCATGACGCTTGATCTTGATCGCCAAAGCTCTTCCGCCGGAGTGGTTGCCACATGATCCGCTGTGGACTTCTTCCATGATTTGTCTAGCTTCGACGCCTTCGACACATGCCATCAGTGGTTCCGAGAACCTCCACTTGAAAATGTTCCCGTCTAATATAACATATCGGGCGGATTGAGCTCTGAGTTTTCGGCAGCCCATTTGTCTGATGGTGCCTCACCGTCCATGATGTATATGCGAATTGCTCCCATCCATTCTCTATCGCATCCATAATCTTCTTTAGTTGGTTGTGGATCTTCCCCCATCTCCACTATTTCGCCTTCGACCGGATGATCTATGTTAGGCTCTCCCTCTATCTCAATTGCCTCATCTTCCGCCGGTGGCATCATGTTTTTATCTTCCTCTATAGTAGTGATGCCAGTGTTCCCGGATGCACATTTGGCCTGGATTACTGTTTGGGAGTGGGTGACTGTGTTCACGGTGTCAGAGAGGTTGATACTCGGGTTTTTGATGAATTCCATTTGAATTATCCTTTTCAAATCCGGATCAGAGGTTGATGCGAGTGCTGCTAGTGCATCTACCGAAGTGTTTTCTCCGCGTGGTATCCGTGTTAATGTGAACTCTTCGAACTATGCAGCCAGTTCTTTGACGATCTTCAGATAAGCTTCCATTCGGTCGTCTCTGGCTGTGTACTCGCCGCTGACTTGGTTGACTACCAGCTGCGAATCACAGTAGGCTTGGATGTGCGAAACCTTGAGTCCACGAGCAAGTCTCATTCCAGCGATCAAAGCTTCGTACTCTGCTTCATTATTGGATGCGCGAAAACCCAGGCGGAATGACTGTTCGAGGATTTTGCCTGTTGGAGAGGTTAACCGTATTCCTACTCTGGATCCTTGTTTTGATGATGATCCATCCGCGTGGAGCTTCCATATTGGGCTCGGAGCCAGCTCTTTTATCACTTCTTCCGGGAGTTCTATCAGAAAGTCGGCGAGGACTTGAGACTTTGTGCAGGTTCTGCTTCGATACTCGATGTCGTATTCGCTCAGATCTATTGCCCACTTTGCCAATCTCCCAGACTGGCTAGGGCTATGCAAGATGGATCGCAGTGGGAAGGTAGTCAAAACCACAATCGAATGTGACTGGAAGTATGGTCTCAGTTTTTGAGCGGACATTATGACAGACAATGCCAGCTTCTCCATCTGTGGATACCGGGTTTCAGCGTCTGTGAGAGTTTGGCTGACATAGAAAACAGGCTTCTGCTCGTTGCGCTCTTCTCTGACGAGTACTCCACTCACTACCGTTGCCAAAACGGCCATGTATAGAAAAAGTGGCTCGTCTTCCACTGGTTTCGTAAGTACTGGAGGGCTGGCTAGGTATTCTTTCAGCTGTTGAAATGCCTGCTCGCATTTTTCTATCCATTCAAACTTCTTGTTCCCACGTATTGTGTCGTAGAAAGGCAAACACTTATCGGTTGACCGAGAGATGAAACGATTCAGTGCCACGACCCGTCCTGTTAGCCTTTGGACTTCATGCTTTGTTTTCAGTGACACCATCTGTATGAGCGCATTAATCTGCTTCGGGTTGGCTTCAATTCCTCGGTGAGTGACCAGATATCCGAGGAACTCTCCGGATGTCACCGCAAATCGGCACTTGGTTGGGTTGAGCTTCATGTTATGGTGATTTAGCTGCTCGAAACATTCTTCCAAATGAGCTACATGGTCCTTTTCTTCTAAAGACTTCACCAGCATGTCGTCTATGTATACCTCCATCGTCTTTCCCAGTTGGCCAGCGAACATTCGGTTCACTAATCGCTGCTAAGTTACTCCGGCGTTTTTGAGACCGAACGACATCACTTTGTAGCAATATATCCCGCGATCTGTGATGAACGTAGTCTTCTCTTGATCGTCTGGGTTCATTAGGATTTGGTTGTATCCAGAGAAAGCGTCCATAAATGAAAGGAGTTTGTTGCCTGCTGTTGCTTCCACCAATCGATCAATATGTGGTAGTGGAAAGCTGTCTTTTGGGCAGGCTTTGTTCAGGTCGGTGAAGTCCACGCATACACGCCATTTCCCATTTTTCTTCTTAACCACCATAGGGTTAGCGAGCCAGTCTGGGTATTTTGCTTCGGCTATTGATCCCACGCGTAGTAATCTTGCCACCTCGTCATTCACTGCTTGCGCTCTGTCCGGGCCAAGTTTTCGCCTTTTCTGTTTGACAAGTTTAAAGATTGGGTCAACGTGCAGCTCGTGGCATGTCACATCGATGCTGATGCCGGGCATGTCTTCTGCTTCCCAAGCGAAGGTGTTTACGATTTTGAAGGAAAGAAATCAGCTCTCCCCTTAACGGATCTTTCAGCTCGGCCCCTATTTCAACACAGCGTTCCGGGTGATTGCCATCGATGTTCACCGAGATGACGGGGTCGCAAGTTGGTTTGCTTTTCCTCTCACAATCCTCCGTGATCTGTAATTGCTATAAGAGTTTTGCCAACTCCTTTTTGGGCTCTCTGTCGGTCTTCATCTTCTTTCTCTTGGTGGTGGTTTCTGTGACGGGGTTCCTGAGTTTATGCTCGACTAGGAAACAAATGCGGGACTCTTTTTGGTTTCCCCAAATTTTTTTGACTCCTCCAGGGTCGGAAATTTGATGCAGAGGTGATAGGTCGATGGTACGGCTCGCATAGAGTTTATCCAGGGGGTACCCATAATCACATTGTAGATCGCAGGATGATCTGCAACAAAAAACTCTACTATCTTGGTTACTTCTTCGGTTCGGACAGGAAGTTTTACTGTTCCAAGGGTCATGGTTGTTTCTCCTGAGAATCCGGTTAAAGGCTTAGGCGCGGCTGTGATTTTGGATAAGTCTATGTTCATTCTTCTGAGAGTTTCCCGGAAGATCACATCTACAGAGCTTCCCGTGTCTATCAAAACTCGGCAACATCGCAATCGTCTACGATTAATTCTATCATGAGGGGGTCATTATGTGGTCGGTCGATGCCGGTGGTTTCCCTTCCTTTGAATGAGATGACGTCGTTGGGAAGTCTGGAAGGTGCTGACCAGTTGACACTTGCATCGGCTCGCCGCTGAAATGCTTTGATTGACGACACCGTGTCCGAATAGTATTGTGATCCTCCCATTATCATATTTATTCTTCTTCGAGAACCTGACTGTGTCGCCTCATCATCTCGCCTTCCTCGCTTGGGAGTATCATCATTTTGATTTGTCTGGTTCGGCTGATCCTTTTCGCCCTCTTGCTCAAAGTCCTTCAGGCTGACTGCATTACCGAGTTCTCCGGCTACCAGCTTCGCCGCAAGCTTCATTCCCAAGGTTCGGCAGTTGGCAGTTGAATGACCGTGCATGTGATGATATTCGCAGTAAGCTTTTTCGTCGTACGAACTTTGACTTCGTGTCCAGGTATTCCATGGTGTTTTGCCTTGGCCTGTTCCCACCTAGTAGTTGTGGGCTCCTCCAAAATTGGGTTTCTCGTGGTGTACATATCCGTTTCCTTGAACGCTCTTCTTATGAGAAGGTTGGTTCGGAGTTTGGAAGGAGCGGTTCGTCGTTTTGGCGACTGCATATTTCTGGGACAAAACCTTCATCTCTTCTTCGTTGACTATGAAATCGGAAGCTCGGTGCAGTGCGTCTTGGATTGATAGTGGTGTGTTTAGAGCGATCTCTTTTCGGAATTCAGATTCGTACCACAGAGCCCTTTTTAGAGCGAGCACAGCGGCCTTGTCACTTACGTCTTTGACTTTTGACATCACTGCTTTGAATCTTCCTATGAAGCTTCGTAATGTCTCCATAGGCCCTTGAGTCAATGTCCATAGGTCGGCATCTAAGGCTCCTCGATCCATAAACATAGAGTAATGCTTTAGGAAGGCAGCAGACAGCTGTTGGAAATCATCAATGGAGTTTCGCTCTAATCTTGAAAACCATTGGAGGGTTGCACCCTTTAGATGCTCCACAAATATGAGGCAGAAACCGGCATCTCTCTCCTTTTCTCTGAAATTGGCTCGGCCCATTGCTATGATAAATGCCGTTATATGTTCTTTTGGGTCGGTTGTTCCTTCGTAGACTAGGACTTTGATCTTTCCTGGGTCGGAGATCCTTGCCTTAGTAATTCGGGCTGTGAACGGTGTATTGTGTGCTTCCTCCAGTACGCGGTAAATCTCTGGGACTTTACTGGTTGTCTTGTGCACCTGGGATCGAATGGCTTTCATCTCAGCAGTGGCTCGAATCAAGGAGGCTCGGATTTCGTCCAACTCTTCTCTCTGGGCTCGGCTCATTGTTCTTGGCTCGTCAGTGTATTGTGCCTGTCGTACCCACAAGAGATTTTCTTCCTCTTCTGCTAAGCTTCTGGCTCGGTTCAGATTGATGTCGCCTTCGCTGGCTTGGGCTTCCGTCAGTGTTGGTGCAAACCCTTCGTCAGCAGGATTCTCCGTATTGTGATCTCCTTCCACGTGCCCCTCTTCGTCAAGGACGATTGTTGCAGCCGAACCATCGTTGATGCGTTTGTCACGCCCTCCGCTGGCTTCTATTGCTCCGCGAACCAGTCGAGGTGGCTCGGTGATACTTGATTTGGTTGCCGCGGGTGTTTGTTCGTGAGAGTCGAAACTCGCACAACAAAAACTTGTAAGGAGAATTTAGGGATTCGACAAACTTCTATGTAAAGAAACCAAGAATAGAGATCCAAAGATGGTTTTTATTATCTCAGCTATTTTGAAAGCTGTTGCAAAGAATAACAAGTGTTTAGCTAGGTCAAGTTTTTCGGATCCCCTTTTCAAAGAGGTACATCGTCTATTTATACACAAATAGGTCGGCTAGGTTTCTTCCTAAATGGATAAGGAAAACTTCCTTATTCTTCGGGATTTCCTTTCTCTGCTTTTCGTGGGCTTCTTTCTTTGCCTCGTCGCCTGGGCCCATCAAAATCTTGTGACTCGTTGCCTCATTCTATCTAAGATGTTGGGCTTGTTGCTTTGTTGGGTCATCGATGGGCTGGCTCATCGCCCATTTCTCCATGATGCCGAGCCAAATGTTGGCTCGTCCCTTACTTCTCTTTGCTGCCGACGCGAAGGTTTTGGTTTGCTGACGCCGAGCCAGAGGAGTGCTGCTTCCTCCTGACGCCTAGCCAAGTTTTGGCTCTTCACTCACTTCTTCATGCCTAGCTAAACGTTGGCTCGTCATTGTTTCTTCCTGCTGCCTAGCCAAGATGTTGGCTCGTCACCATTTCTTTCTGCTGCCGAGCCTAACAGGGGTGTTGGCTCGTCACCATTTCCCCCTGCTGCCGAGCCTAACAGGGGTGTTGGCTCGTCACCATTTCTCCCTGCTGCCGAGCCAACAGGGGTGTTAGCTCGTCACCATTTCTCCCTGCTGCCGAGCCAACAGGGGTGTTGGCTCGTCTCCTGCTTCTTCCGCTGCCTAGCCAAGATGTTGGCTCGTCCCCCGCTTCTTCCACCGCCTAGCCAAGTTTTGGCTCGTCACTCATTTTCCTTTATCGCTGAGCCGAGTTCGGCTTGTCTTCTCCTTCCCTTGTTGACGAGCCAAGTTTGGCTCGTCGCTTAGGCTTCTTCTCCATACTTAGTATTTTCAGCAGTTGATCTCGATGGGGTGAAAACTGACCCCAACACCGACTCGTAAGAGTCTTTCGACTTGTGTCATTTACTACTTTCGCTCTTTCGGACCCCAGCTTCCTCCTTTTCTGCTTTACTGGTTTGAAGGTCGGGTCGACATTCAGCTCATGATTGGTCACACCGATATCAATTCCGGGCATATCCTCTACTGCCCACGTGAAAGTGTCTACCTTTTCTTTTAAGAACGAAACGAGCTCTTCCTTGATTTTTTCTTTGAGGCCGAATCCAATCTCTACGCATCATTCCGGGTGTTCATCGTCAATACAAACTGATATTACGGGGTCGCAGGTTAGTTCGGCCATTTCTTCTTCGCGATCCTCCGCAATCTGTAATTGCTATAAGAGTTTGGACAGTTCTTTCACTGGCTCTCTGTCCGTCTTCATTTTCTTGCGCTTTGACATGGCTACCGGATTGGTGATAGGGTTCCTGAGTTTGTGTGCAGCTAGGAAACACACGCGGGACTCCTTCTGACTCCCCAAGATTGTTTTTACTCCGCTCGGTGTTGGGAACTTTATGCAGAGGTGGTAGGTCGAGGCTACGGCCCGTATTCAATTTAACCAAGGTGTTTTGATGATAACGTTATAGATTGTCGGGTGATCGGCAACAGAAAACTCGATGATCTTGATGTATCCTCCAGCTTATACGGGTAGTTTGATTGTTCCGATTGTCATTGTCATTTCTCCGGAGAATCCGGTCAATGGTTTTGGGGTAGCCACTATGTTGGACAGATTGATGTCCATTATTTTGAGAGTCTCTTTGAAGATTATGTCCACTGTGCTGCCCGTATCAACCAATACCCGGGCTACATCATAATCACTGATGATCAACTCGATTACGAGAGGATCGTCATGCGGTTTATCGATTCCGGCTGTTTCTCTTTCTTCGAATGAGATTACGTCGTCTGGAAACTTGGAAGGCGCAGACCAGTTAATGCTGACATCGGCTCGCCGTTGAAAAGCTTTAATCGACGAGCTGATATCTGAGCAATAGTGAGATCCGCCCATTATCATGTTTATTATTCTTCTTGTTCCAGCTTGTGTTGGTTCATCATCCCTCCTTCCGCGTGTAGGGGGCATGTCATTTACAGGTTCTGTTTGGGCATCACTCTGCTCTAATTTGAAGTCCTTGATGCTTACATTGCCTCCGAGTTTGCCGGCTGATAGCCTCGTCGCGAGTCTAGAGCCTAGCACCCGACAGTTGGGTGTAGAGTGCCCGTAGATGTGATGGAGTTCGCAGTATGCTTTCCATCGGAAGTCATATTTCTCATCACAATGCTTCCACAGCCTCTTCATTGGCCTCGGCCGTGGCCTTGTCCGTAACCGGGCATATCAACTTGATAATTATGGGCTCCTCTAAAGCCTCCTTCCTGTTGGACGAATCCAGCAGCTTGATTATTCCTCTTCGTATTTGGCGGGTTCTGAGGCTGAAACGTGTTGTTGGCTGTTTTTGTTTTCCCATGCTGCTGGGCCAAGACTTTCATCTCCTCTTTGTTAGTTGCGAAATCCATGGCGCGATGCAGAGCATCTTGGATTGTTGAAGGGGCGTTCAAGGCAATTTCTTTTCGGAAGTCCGAATCGAACCATAATGCTTTTTTCAAAGCTTAAAGAGCGGCTTCGTCGCTTATGCCCTTTACTTTTGATAGCACCGCTTTGAATGGTTCGATGAAACTTCGTAAAGTTCTGTTCTGTCCTTGGCCCATGGTCCATAGATCGGCGTCCGACGTCTGGCGCTCCATGAATATGGCATAATGTTTCAAGAAAGCCGCGGATAATTGTTTAAAATTATCGATAGAATGCCTTTCAAGTCGAGAAAATCACTGGAGGGCTGGTCCTTTGAGATGTTCCATGAACAAGAGACACTGGCCGGCGTCCTTCTCATCCTCTTTGAAATTGGCACGGCCCATTGCTATGATGAATGCGGTGATGTGCTCCTTTGGGTTAGTTTTTCCTTCGTATGTTGGCAGCCTAATTTTTCCTGGATCAGAAACTTTTGTCCTGGTGATCTGGGTGGTGAATGGCGTGTTTTGCGCTTTCTCGAGCACTCGATCGATCTTCGGAGCTTTCCTAGTGGCTTTGTGCATCTGGGATCAGATAGCTTTTAGGTCGGCGGCTGCTGGCTCAAAGAAGCTCGGATCTCGTCCATATATCTTTTTTGGGTTTGTACTGCCATTTTCTGGGCCTCCACTGCTTCCAACTGCCGCACCCAGAGAATTTTCTCTTCTTCTTCGTTTAAATCTTGATCATAGCTGAGGTCTGCTCTGCTTCATTCGACTCGAGCTCGGCCAATGCCTGCGAGCTTGGGCTCGTCGAGGCTCTCCAAGTTGCGATAGCCTTCCAGATTCTCCTCCAGATCGATCACCAGATTCGTTCCGTCCGCATTTGAGTATTTGTTTCTTGTGGTCACGGATTCTCCTCCAGACGGCGCCAAATTGTGGAAGTCGAAATCAACACAATTAGATTTGTCACGAAACTTTTAAGGGATCTGAAACTTCTGCGTATAAACCACGAAAACGAAGATCCAAAGATGGTTTTATTACGCTGTTTCGAAAAGCGTTTGCGTACAAGAGTTTGAGAGCAAAAAGTCTAGGGTTTTGCTCAGTAAATTGCAGATCCCTTTTTCGAGGGATGTACATAGATATATATACTAGTTTGAGTTGGCTAGGCCAATTCCAAAGAGATAAGGAAAACTTCCTAATCCTTCAGGATTTCCGTTTAGCTAAGTTGGTTCACTTCATGGGCCTTTGTTTTGAGAACGGCCGAAGATGGACTTGTTGCTTTGGCCCGTAAGTTTGTGTATTCTGCTCGGCCCATTGCCTATGCCGATTTGTTTTGTAATGGGGTCGGCCCATTTCTTTGCTAGGATCGGGATCGGCCTTGCTCTTGTCATCGGCTTAGGCCTTATCGACTCCGTCGGCTTAGGCCTTAACTGCTTCGTCGGCTTCGGTGTTAGGGCTCTTCGTTGGCTTTGGCTTTATTGGCTTTGGTGGATTCGGCCTGATTGGCTTCGGCGGATTCGGCCTGAATGGCTTCGTCCTTATTAGCTTAGTTCTTACATGCTTCGTTAGCTTAGGCTTTACCCGGTTCGTCGTATTTCTATACTTAGTTATTTTCCATTGATCTCAGCTGGGTGGAATCTGACCCCAACAAGGTGCAAGGCTGGGCTCGGCTTACCCTGTTAGATATCCTAGGTCAAAACGTGAATATGCGAGTTGTGCTCGGCTTAACTTATTCAGCTGGCCAGGAACTTAGTGTGGGACTGGCCTTGGCTTGTTAATCTTTAAACGTAATATTTTTAAGCTTATCATTTAAGATGTGGATTATTTCACCACTGCATCCGTGTGGAACGCATTTCGAAATCGTACATCTGGCTAGGATGTTGATTTTTTAAGCAAAACAGGTCGGTATGATGAGTTGTTAAACATATTTTTATTAATATCACAACTGTGCCCTGTTGAAGGCTGCCTATGTATCCTTGGGGAAGGGATCAAGCCGTCCGTAGTTCATTCCACAAATAGGATTTAGCTCGGCTTTAACGAGCATTCCTTTTTTTTTTTTTAGCGTATCGCCAAACTAGTAGTAGTAGCATTTGAGGCTCATAGAGTTCCATGACCTCAGAAGACTCGTAGACTCCTGGTTTGCGCTTCTTGATTTTGTATGGACCTTCTCAGTTAGCCCCGAGCTTTCATGCATTCTCTTTTGCTGTGTTTTCATAAACTTTTTTCAAGACGAGGCCGCCTTCATTGACATGCCAGTTTTTGACTTTCTTGTTGTAGTACCGAGCTGTGAGTTGCTTATAATTTTGTATTCGAAGTATAGCCTAATCCTGATGTTCTTCCAATGTGCCGAGGCTGTTTAGGTTGCTATCATTGAGTTCGGTGTTTTGCGTCATCATGGTTTGTCGTAGACTACATACATTAACTTCTGCTCGAACCATTGCTTCAATTCAATGTGATAAGAAAAAATGCATTTTGTTTGTAGCTCGGCGCGGGGTAGTTCGATGTGACCATAAAACACCGTCCAATTTGTCAGCCCATGCCCCCTTCTTCTCTTCAAGGCACTTCTTTAGTCAATCAAGGATAGTTTTGTTTGTTGCTTTGGCCTGCCCATTTCTTGTGGATATCATGGTGCCGACTTGCTGAGTCTGATGTTCCATCGTTCACATAATCCTTCGAACAAGATCGGAGTGAACTGTTTGCCATTACTTGTGACAAACTTGTATGTAAGTTCATGTCGGTAGATGATGTATTTTCATACGAAATTTTGTACATCTTTGCCATTAATCTCGATGTAGGACTCGACTTCAATCCACTTGGTAAAATAGTATGTCATGATAAGGATGTATCGCTTTTCTCGTGATCTCGGAAATGGTCCGACTATATTCAGAGCCAAATGCATGAATGGATACAGAGCGGTTGCGGTGGTTAGAGACTCAGTAGGTGAATGAATGAAAGGTATGTGGCATTGACATTTCTCACAGCGAGCTGCATACTTCGCATAATCTGAGATCGTGGTTGGCCAGTAAAATCCGAGCTTCTTGATTTTCAGGGCTAGAGCTCGTCCGTCCGAATAATTGCCACCAGCTCCATCATGAGTTTCGATCATTAACCTTCGACGCGGTCCACCAGAAGAGATTCCCATCCAAAAGAATATAGTGTGCACCTCGTACTTCCAGTCACCGAGCTTCCCATTTATCCATTGGGGTATCTACATCAGTAATATAAAGCCGTATTTTGTTTTTCCAGTCCGTCGAAATGGGGTCGTCATTTGTGATCATTGCATCATTAGCCTCGTTGTTTTCTTCATGTCCTTCCTCGGGCTCAGTTATGTGGCAGACTCCTCTAGATAATGTGATGCTCGGCGCGATAATGCTTTCGACTAGTATTACACGATGCAAATGTGGGTCGGAGGTTAATGCGAGCGCGGCTAGTGAATCGGCTGTCGTGTTGTTTACCCGAGGTATTTTTTTGAGTTCAAAGGAAGTGAAATCCTTAGATAATTCCTGAATAACTTTGAGATAGGCATCCATTCGTTCGTTCTTTGCTTCATAGTCCCCGCTAAACTACAAGCTACGAATCGCAAAATGCGTGAATATGTTTAGCACCAATTCTTGTAGCTAGACGCAGCCCGACGATCAGTGCTTCATATTCTGCTTCATTGTTTGACGTTGGAAAATCAAGGCGGAATGACTTTTCTAATATTTCTCATGTTGGTGATTCTAACCGTACTCCCACCCCTGATCCATGACGAGATGATGCTCCATCACCGTACTCCATTCTGCTCGGATTCCGCCGAGCTTGTTATCTTCAGTTTGGCTCGGGTTCTGCCGAGCTCAATTCTCTGGCTTGGTTACAAAGAGGTTGTTTGTGGCTTGGTTGTGACGAGCCCATGTTATCATGATTCGGCTCTCCGGAGATTGGGCTCTCTGGAGATTGGGCTCTTCGTAGCTTCAGCTAGGCATAATTCTTACTTAGCCATTTTCACTTGTTGATCTCAGTGGGGTAGAACCTGACCCCAACACCCAGCCCCTTCCTTAAGCCGTATGTGGCTTTTATTTTTTGTGTTTTCGCTGCTTTTTTTTCTTTTTTATTCCTTTATGAACATGGTCCTTGAGGGAAATTTATATCTTTCTTTTTATCTATAACTCGTTGAATTTTTGAGTTTATCGTTGTTTTTTTTATATCACTCGTCGAAGTATGTGGTCGACACAAAAAAATTTACATGAATTTTTTGTACGAAGTAAATTTTGTGCGACTTCGAGCTCGGCATAAATGTATTTCGAGGTGTGTGGGAGTTGAAATCAACACAATTAGATTGTCACAAAACTTTTACGGGATCTGAAATTTCTGCGTATAAACCACGAAAACGAAGACCCAAAGATGGTTTTATTAAGCTGTTTCGAAAAGCTTTTGCGTAAAAGAGTTTGAGAGCAAAAAGTCTAGGGTTTTGCTCAGTAAATTGCGGATCCCTTTTTCGAGGGATGTACATAGATATATATACTAGTTTGAGTCGGCTGGGCTAATTCCAAAGAGATAAGGAAAACTTCATAATCCTTCGTGATTTCCATTTAGCTAAGTTGGTTCGGCTTCATGGGCCTTCGTCTTGAGATCGGCCGAAGATGGACTTGTTGCTTTGGCCCGTAAGTTTGCGTATTCTGCTCTGCCCATTGCCTATGCCGATCTGTTTTGTAATGGGCTCGGCCCATTTCTTTGCTAGGATCGGGATCGGCCTTGCTCTTATCATCGGCTTAGGCCTTATCGACTCCGTCGGCTTAGGCCTTAACTGCTTCATCGGCTTCGGCTTTAGGACTCTTCATTGGCTTCGGCTTTATTGGCTTCGGTGGATTTGGCCTGATTGGCTTCGGCAGATGTGGCCTGAATGGCTTCGGCGGCTTCGGCCTTATTGGCTTAGGCCTTACCTGTTTCGTTAGCTTAGGCCTTATCCGTTTCGTCGTATTTCTATACTTAGTCATTTTCCATTGATCTCAGCTGGGTGGAAGTCTAAGTTGGGATCAATGTGTCATGTCAATCGATAGTGAGCCGAACCAACATGATGCCGAATCCGTTGTGTCGAAATTGCTGAGCCAGGTTCTCTGTCTCCAGATCCGTAATTTTATACTCAGTAGAAATTTCTCCATGCAACTGTGTCTTGGCGGATTCCCAAGGCATGATGACATCACCTTTTTGCTTTAAGGGTCTATATATATCTCCACTCCTTCTCATTTCTTCCTCACTCTTTACTTCTCAAAAATCTCCAAGAAGATGAGGTAACTCCCTTCCTCCCTTCTCTCTTCTTTATTTAAAGAATTTTTTTTGGGTTTTTTTTTGTCTCTCTCACCGGCGGCCGCCGAGCCCCCTTTTCGTTGAACCGGCCTGAGGTTTTTCCGATTGGGCTTGATTCGCGGCTTTCCCCGTTTGTAGCTTTGCCGATGTAATTTTGTTTTTGCCGAAGACCCCTTGCCGAAGTGGTCTTGTGTTTTCACCGGAGAAACTTCTTGCCAAAATGCCTTTGCCGAAGAAGCTTCTCGCCAAAGTGCCTTTGCCGAAATTTTTTTTTTTTTTGCCGAAGAGAACTCTTGCCGAAGTGCCTTTGCCGAAGACTCATTTTGCCGAAATGAATTCTCGCCGAAGTGCCTTTGTCGAAAAAGCTTTTTTGCCGAAGAAAATTCTTGCCGAAGACTCATTTTGCCAAAAAGAATTCTCGCCGAAGTGATCTTCTCTTCGCCGAAGACTCCCCTTGGCCGAAGACACTTCTCCGTGCCGAAGACTCTTTTTGCCGAAAATAATTCTCGCCGAAGTGTTCTTCTCTTCGCCGAAGACTCCCCTTTGCCGAAGACACTTCTCCGTACCTAAGACTTCTGGCCGAAGACACTTTTTGCTGAAAAGAATTCTCGTCGAAGTGATCTTCTTCTTTGCCAAAGAGGCTCTTTTGCCGAAACATTTTTCTTTGCCAAATAGGCTCTTTTGCCGAAGCCCTTTTCTTTGCCGAAGTGATCTTCTCTTCGCCGAAGACTCCCCTTTGCCGAAGACACTTCTCCGTGCCGAAGACTTCTGGCCGAAGAGTTTTTTTTGCCGAAAATAATTCTCCTTTGCCGAAAACTTCTTGCCGAGCCTACAAGTATGTTTTATGAATCCGAATAGCTGAACAATAGTATGATTCAACAATCGATCCTTCTATGTTCGGGAGAAGGATTGATGAATCTTGTGAT
The DNA here is from genome assembly GCA_900406555.1 of Pseudoturritis turrita. NCBI lineage: Eukaryota > Viridiplantae > Streptophyta > Magnoliopsida > Brassicales > Brassicaceae > Pseudoturritis > Pseudoturritis turrita. The sequence goes on from OVBL01000035.1 coordinate 45,076, forward strand.
CCTGACGAAGTCGACAATCTTATGATAAGCCCGATTGGTTTCACTGCTCCTTTGATTGACGAAATGGAGAATCCTTTCGAAGTGAAAATCGAAATGGAGAATTAGAGTTTTCATTTTGCTAAGATGAAGCGAGATCCGGATCTCGAAGTGTGTTCTTCAAAGCGACGAACTTCTAAGAGTGGATCCAAACGTGAGGTACCCGATCCTCCGGGGCCTACCCTTTCTACTACAGAATCTTTGGAGAGTCTTAGACATCGGTTTAATATCTCCGAAGAGATTGAGCTTATCCTTCCATCACCATTAGATCGAGCCGATGAGCCTCCAAAGGGGTGTTTCACCTTGTATGAAAGTTGCTTCTACATGTGCTTTCTCTGGTTTCCAATACCAAGGATCATTCTTGAGTATCTATGGAAGCATAGGTTGGCTTTGGCGCAAATAGCTCCTCGGGGTATTCGGCACTTGGTTGGAATTTGGGTTCGTAGTTTTGAGTGCGGCGAGGATGTTACCGCAAATCACTTGTTGAACTTGCTATCCATTCGGAAATTTCGTTCTAAGGACAAGTTTCTCTACTCCATCTCGAAAAAGGTCCATCGTAAGATTATCGGAGGTTTTCCAAGTAAAGATAGATATTGGGAAGACTACTTCTTCTTTGTGCCCATCCCGAAGCTTCGGTTGGTACCTGAGGACGATGTTCATAAACGCAAAAGGCGTAATGCTTCAATTCGTGACACTGCCGAGCAGAAATTGTCTTTGGAGCCCGTAACTTTGCCGTTCATTTCTAAGATGGTTGCGATAATGCATCGGCATCGGCTACTCTTTTTCGAAAATCCTTTCTACGGGGGATCGCTTCCTTCCTCCCGATACTTTGGTTCGGAGCAAGCCATATGCCGATATATCTCTTCATGGTGCCAAGGTACTTTATGCCGACCCTCTTCTGTCCTTTTTTTTCCTTATCACTTTGTTGAAACTGCGATATCTAACTTTCTCTTTCTATTCAGTTTTTGGCTTTCATCAACAAAATGACGTTTGGCTATGAGTCAGATGCTCAAAAGAATGCGAGAAGAGTCGAGCGTGCGAGGAAAACGGTAGAAGAACTTCAAACCAAGCTTGACAAATCTGAGCGTGAGCGCGATGTTGTGATGGAGAGAGCGTCGAAGCAGAAAGAAGACTTGGAAGCTGAGGTGAAACTTCACAAGGAGAAGCGCGGCCGAGCCGACGATAGGGTTCTTCACTTAGAGTCTTCTCGGGCTTGAAAGGATGCTCAGGTTGCCGAGCTTCAATGCTGCTAAGCTCGGAGAAGGTTATTACTGACAAGAAGTTGGAGCGAGCTGAGAAAATGGCGGTGCACAAAATGGCAAAGAAATTTCAGGCAAAGGTGGCTCGAGCTAAGGAGAAGATTCAGAGCTTAGGCGATTCAATGAAAAATAACATGGTCGATCTCGCCCAAGTTGCCGGTAACCTCGAACTCATTGCATTGCTTCGTGGTGACGAACCCCCCACGTTGGAGGCCGAAGTTGAGAAGCTCCACAAATAGAAAGCTAAGTATGATGGTGTTGACGATGAGTTCGATAGGTTGGTTACCGAGTTGGAGAGTGACTTGGTGGTTTCGTCGATTTCTGAGGATTTGGCCAATGCTATGCTGGGTAACGAGCCCGTCGAAGCATTAGCGGCGAATGTCGGGGTTCGTGTTTTCTCTGGATCCAATAGGGGTACTCCTGGTTTGTCTTCGCTTAGTTTGAAGAAGGCTTCCGAATTCAGGACCATGACCGAATCCTCCGACGATCCCGTTTCGAGGTCTGATGATGATGTGTCTTCCAAGGGTAAGGTTGCCGATGACGGAGATCGCCGAACCCATTACTGAGGAACTGCCGAAGACTATAGCTTAGCTTATCCCATTTTATGACGTTGTGCTTGACTTATTTGAATATGGTGCCTGGATGGCTTTATCCATATTGACTTGTTATTTCTGCCTTGTGGCTTTTGTTATTGTATTGTTGTTTCTTTGTTTCCGAATCTCGTTTCTGAATGCTTTTTATCCGAGGTGGACCGATTTATTTTGGCTACCAAGTATAATAAACTGCTTAACTGCCGATAAACCTCGCTGTATTTTGCTGTGATGTTAATACCAACGATTCGTTTGTTAGGTTTAAGATGAACATTTCGGTTTACGGATACGTTACCGTAAACATATCCGCTCCGATAATGAACATAGGTGTTTCAACCAAAGATTTTTTGTTGGGTTTAAGATGAACATTTCGGTTTACGGATACGCTACCGTAACCATATCCGCTCCGACAATGGACATTTACATTTATATAGTGCCTTTTTAATCCGCTAGGATATAATAGGTAGATCCGTAAAGGATGTAGTAGTTCATTGATGTGGCCAGCAGCAACGAGAGTGAGATGAGTTGTCTAGTTTAGTTAAGACTTTGAGTAATCCGTAGAGGATATGAATGGGATGCCTGTTTTGTTAAGGCTTTAGTAATCCGTAAATGATGTGAATGAGATGCCTGTTTTGTTAAGGCTTTAGTAATCCGTAAAGGATGTGATTTGAAGATCTTAGCTTCGAAAAGCTTGCATTAAGTAGACGTAGAGTCTATTATAAAGATGGGAGTATAGGAGTACACATACCCACTCCCCCCTTTTTTAAAGAGTAGGGGGCAGCTGAACCCATCCGAAGATGAGCTGCCTACGTACCCTTTGCAGGGATCAAGCAGCCCCGTAGTTCATGTAAAGTACCTTAATGATAGTATATCTTGAGATGCATTGCATTCTGAGATCTTAGTACTAGAATGCCGACCAAGTTAGCGAGCTAATACAGTCCCGGTCGAATTGAAGTAAGATAGCTCGTTCTCAGGTTGCTGGTCTGGCTTGGCTTTCTTCTGCTTCGTCTTCCTGTTAAGTTCTGCTATGGGATTCTTGAGCTTATGGTCGACCATAACACAAATTCGAGACTCCTTCTGATTTCCATGAATGGTTTTGATTCCATTCGGCGTCGGGAATTTTATGCACATATGGTATGTTGATGGGATAACACTCATAGAATTTATCCAAGGGGTTCTCATGATTACATTGTATATTGCGGTATGATTTTCCATCGAAAATTCTACGATCATTGTTACTCCTTCGGCTCGAACATGTAGTCTGATTGTCCCAATTATCATTATCATTTCCCCGGAGAATCCAGTCAACGGTTTCGGAGTTACCACCATGGCGGACATATCGACGTTCATTATTTTGAGAGTCTCTTTGAAGATTATGTGCACCGTGCTTCCCGTGTCTACCAACACTCTAGCCATGTCGCAGTCGTTGATGATTAGCTGGATTACGAGAAGGTCATCGTGAGGTCTATCGATTCCGGTAGTTTCCCTTTCTTGAAATGAGATTACGTCATTTGGAAACTTAGAAGGCTCGGACCAATTGACGCTGACATCGGCTCGTCGTTGAAAATCCTTAATCGATGAGACGGTATCTGAGCAGTAATGAGACCCGCCATTATCATGTTGATTCTTCTTCTTGTTCTAGCTTGTGTTGGTTCATTATCCCTCCTTCCGCGCTTAGGGGCTCATCATTTGCAGGTTCTGTTTGGGCATCGCTCTGCTCCAACTCGAAATCCTTGATGCTTATGTTGCCTCCGAGTTTGCCGGCTGCTAGATTAGCCATGAGTCTAGAGCCTAGTACCCGACAGGTGGCTGTAGAATGCCTGTAGATGTGATGCAGTTCGCAGTAAGCTTTCTCATCGTACGTTGCAATTCTCGTCCAAACGCTTCCAAAACCTCTTCCTTGGCCTCGGCCTCGGCCTCGTCCGTAATCGGGCATATCAAATTGATAATTATGAGCTCCTCTGAAACCTCCTTCGTGTTGGATGAATCCAGCCGCTTGATTATTCCTCTTCGTATTCGGTGGGTTCTAAGGCTGAAATGTGTTGTTGGCTGTTCTCGTTTTCCCGTGCTTCTGAGCCAAGACTTTCATCTCCTCTTCGTTAGTTGCAAAATCTGTGGCGCGATACAGAGCATCTTGGATTGTCGAAGGGGCGTTCAAGGCAATTTCTTTTCAGAAGTCCGAATCGAACCATAGTGCTTTTTTCAAAGCCCTAAGAGCGGCTTCGTCGCTTATGCCCTTTACTTTTGATAGCACCGCTTTGAATCGTTCGATGAAACTTTGTAAAGTGTCGTTCTGTCCTTGGCCCATGGTTCATAGATCGGCATCCGACGTTTGGCGCTCCATGAATATGGCATAATGTTTCAAGAAAGCCGCGGATAATTGTTTGAAATTATCGATTGAATGCCTTTCAAGTCGGGAAAACCACTGCAGAGCTGGTCTTTTGAGATGTTCCACGAACAAGAGACACTGGCCGGCGTCCTTCTCATGCTCTTTGAAATTAGCACGGTCCATTGCTATGATGAATTCGGTGATGTGCTCCTTTGGGTCGGTTTTACCTTCGTATACTGGCACCCTAATTTTTCCTGGATCGGAAACTTTTTTCGGGTGATCCGGGTGGTGAATGGCATATTTTGCGCTTCCTCGAGCACTCGATCAATTTCCGGAGCTTTGTTGGTGGCTTTGTGCATCTAGGATCGAACAGCTTTTAGGTTGGCGGCTGCCTGGCTTAAAGAAGCTCGGATTTCGTCCATCTCTTTTTTTGGGTTTGTGCTGCCGCTTTTCGGGCCTCCGCTGCTTCTAACTACTGCACCTAGAGAACGTTCTCTTCTTCTTCGGTGAAATCTTGATCATGGCCGAGTTCTGCTCTGCTTTGTTCGACTCAAGCTTGGCCAATGCATGCGAGCTCGGTCTCATCGAGGCTCTTCAAATTGCGATCGCCTTCCGGATTTTCCTCTAGATCGATCACCGGATTTGTTCCGGCCATAGTTTGAGCGTTCATTTTTTGCGCTCCCGCGTTCGGTTCGGTGGATGTGGTTGTCTAACGCTGAGGCGGCAATCCTCCTTGGCATCTTAGGGGCCGCCGAGTTGGATCCAAGCCCGAGCCAACTCGTCTAGCTCGGCTCGTCGTTGCCAAGGCTTTAGCTCACCCATCATCATGCTGTTCATTTTATCTTGCTCTTCCGCCTTCTTGAGCAGTGTTTCTAGCATCGTCTTTATCTGAGTCAGGACCTTTGGGCTCGTCTCCAAAGCTGCAAGTGGTGGTGCATATTTCGCTCAGGTTTCATCGGCCCCCTGTGTCTTGCATGTTGTCAGTTTGTCTCTCTCCGTCGCCGGTCATCTTCTTCGGATCGTCCGTACAATGGTTCCTTGGTGTAAGAAATTTCCAAAGTCCCCTCAGACGGTGCCAAATTGTGGGAGTCGAAATCAACACAATTAGATTTGTCACGAAACTTTTAAGGGATCTGAAACTTCTGCGTATAAACCATGAAAATAAAGATTCAAAGATGGTTTTATTAAGCTGTTTCGAAAAAATTTTGCGTACAAGAGTTTGAGAGCAAAAAATCTAGGGTTTTTCTAAGTAAATTACGGATATCCCTTTCAAGAGATGTGCATAGATATATATACTAGTTTGAGTCGGCCAGGCCAATTCCAAAGGGGATAAGGAAAACTTCCTAATCCTTTGGGATTTCTGTTTAGCTGAGTCGGCTCGGCTTCATGGGCATTCGTCTTGACATCGGCTGAAGATGGACTTGTTGGTTTAGCCCACAAGTTTGCGCATTCTGCTTGGCCCATTGCCTATGCCAGGATTGGGATTGGCCTTACTTTTGTCATCGGCTTAGGCCTTATTGACTTCGGCGGCTTTGGACGTGTTCGCTTCGGCGGCGACTTCGGCCGTATTGGCTTTGGCCGTGACTTCGGCCGTATTGGCTTCGGCTGCGACTTCGGCCGTATTGGCTTGGGCCACGACTTCGGCAGTATTGGCTTCGGCCGTGACTTCGGCCGTATTGGCTTCGGCCACGACTTCGGCCGTATTGCTTCGGCGACTTAGGCCGTATTGGCTTCGGCGACTTCGGCCGTATTGGCTTCGTTAGCTTAGGCCATATCCGGTTCTTCGTATTTCTATACTTATTCATTTCTCATTGATTTCAGCTGGGTGGAATCTAACCCCAACAAATATGCTTGATCTCGCTCAAATCGAAGGCAACCTTCAGTTCATAAGGTTTCTTCAAAGCGACGAGCCGCCATCTCTTGACTATGAGGCGAAGAATTTGGCTTAAAAAAGGGGGATCTAGATGGAGCCCATGAGGTATTTGCTAAACTCGTGGTCGAGATGAGGGAGATTTTGAGGTTGTCTCCCGTGCGTTCTGACATTATGAAGGAGTTCAATGTAGGTGAGTGTAGGAGTGTAAATCCACATCAATTGAATTTGTCGAGGGTTTGTTAAGAGGGAAGAAATTTCTGAGTAAAAACCATGAAAGCATAAACAGAGATCCAAAGATGGTGTTTTATTGAGCTGTTTAGAAAGCTTTTCGTATGAGAGCAAAAGTACAGAGTTTTGCTAGGTCAAATTGCGGATCCCCTTTTCAGAAGGTATACATGAGCATATATACAAGTTTAAGTCGGCTAAGTCAATATCTAAAGAGATAAAGAAGATTTCCTAATTCCTCAGGATTTCCTTTTAGCAAAGCTCCTACCGCCATGGGCTTTGATTCATGGGCTCATTGTCTCGGCCCACACGTTCATTTGTTCAGCTCGACTCAACTCCTTATCTTTAGGCTTTGGCTTGGATGGCAGTGGCAGAGCAACTCGGGTGACACTATGGTTCATGTTTCGGGTGACACCATGGTTCACGGCTGGGGTGACATCATGGTTCACGGTTGGGGTGACATCATGGTTCATGGCTCGGGTGATATCATGGTTCACGGCTCGGGTGACACGATGGTTCATGGCTCGGATGACACCATGGTTCACGGCTCGGGTTTACTCTGTAACATGGTTCGAGGGTTCTCGAACCAACTCGTCCCGCCATGGTTTGGGGTACCCGAACCAACTCATCCTGTCACGGTTAGGGGGTACCCGAACCAACTTGTCCATCCATGGTTAGGGGTACCCAAACCAACTTGTCTATCTTGGTTCGTGGGTACCCGAACCAACTCATCCACCCATGGTTAGGGGTACCCGAACCAACTTGTCTCTCTCGGTTCATGGGTACCCGAACCAACTCATTCATCCGTGGTTAGGGGTACCCAAAACAACTCCACGCATGGTTAAGGGTACCCAAACTACTTCTTCTGGCCACGGTTAGGGGTCCCGTTGCAAAGGTCTAAGCTAATGTTCTTTTATACTTGGCCATTTTTCAAAATCGTTGATTCCAAAGAGGTGGGATCTGACCCCAACAATGGTTCGGGTGGCATCGTGGTTCATGGTTCGGGTGGCATCGTGGTTCATAGTTGGGGTGGCATTGTGGTTCATGGTTCGGGTGGCACCTTGGTTCATGGTTCGGGTGGCATCGTTGTTCATGGTTCGGGTGGCATCGTGGTTCATGGTTCGGGTGGCATTGTGGTTCATGGTTCGGGTGGCATCGTGGTTCATGGTTCGGGTGGCGTCATGATTTATGATTCGGGTGGCTTCACCGCGGGTCGTGACACCCGATCCACTCTGCCATACCGTGGGTCGTGACACCCGATCCACTATGCCGTACCGTGGGTCGTGACACCCGATCCACTATGCCGTACCGTGGGTCATGACACCCGATCCACTCTGCCGTACCGTGGGTCGTGACACCCGATCCACTCTGCCGTACCGTGGGTCGTAACACCTGATCCACTCTACCGTACCGTGGGTTGTGACACCCGATCCACTCTCTGGGTCGTGACACCCGATCTACTCTGCCGTACCGTGGATCGTGACACCCGATCCACCCATTGATACATGTCCACGATAATTGGTGTAACTTTCTGATTGTTGATCCAAATGACTTCAAACTTCTTTTGGATGAAATATAACTCAATTTTTTTATCTTGTGACCAAGATTTGGCTCGGGTTACCTTCTGTTCGGGTGACACCGAACCCTTTTTGGATCGGGGATGCGAGGGTCGAAATTGATACATCTCAACGATAATTGGTGTTACTTTCTGATCGTTGATCCAAATGACTTGAAACTTATTTTGGATGAAAGCTAATTCAACCATCTATCTTGTGACCAAATTTAGGTTTTCTTCTGCTGTGGTGACAACGAGCCCTTTTTGAATCGGGGATGCGCGGACCGAGATTGATACATCTCCATAATAAGTGGTGTAACTCTCTGATCGTTGATCCAAGTGACTTCAAACTTCTTTTGGATGAAAGCTAACTCAATCATCTTGTGACCAAATTTAGGCTCGGGTTGCCTACTTGTAGGGTGACACCGAGCCCTTTTTGGATCGGGGACGCGCGGACTGAAATTGATACATCTCCACGATAATTGGTGTAACTTTCTGATCGTTGATCCAAATGACTTCAAAATTCTTTTGGATGAAAGCTAACTCAATCATATATCTTGTGACCAAATTTCAGCTTGGTTTTTTTTCTTCTCGGGTGACACCGAGCCCCTTCTTCTACAGCTCGGGTACTACGAGCAGATATTGATATGTCTTCAGTAAATCGGGTGTATCTTGCCAACCTCAGCTCCAAATGATATGATTCCAACTCCATTGGAAATCTGACTCAAAGATCTTGTTTCTTATCATCGAACCGATCTCTTTAGTATGTTGCCGAACCGATCCGTGCTCTTTAGCTCAACGGCTCGGTTTTCCAAATCCTTGATGGGTTTGGTCCATCAAGGCTTTTTGGGCTCGGTTCGTGATAAGTTGAGCTTGTCATGGTTTTCCATTTTCTATACTTAGTTAAATTTCTATTGATCTCAGTGGGGTGAAAACCGACCCCAGCAGTTAGCCCCCCAGCTCGGCAGTATCAGTGATGTGATGCCGAGGTGAAAGTAGTCGTTACTACGGTGTACCATCGACTTACATGGCCGTTTCGATAAAACATGCTTAAGTATTTGATACTAAACGACATGCATTTAGTACTATGTTTTTGAGATGCTAAAGACTAGCGTGTGATATCTTGGTTTAGACGAAACATGTTTATGTATCTCACGCTAATGATATACATTTAGTGTTATGTTTCTAAGATATTGCGACCAGCGATCAGTTGCTGGGTTTTAGATGAACAATTCGGCTTACAGATACGTTACCATAAATATATCTGCTCCGATAATGAACATATGTTTGCATAGTTTATGATGAGATCATGGCAAGCTCAGAGCATGGAGGTTCGGGACAAGAAGATGTAGGACAAAGGACTAAGGACAAGCTCGTAGCCAAGGAGCAGCTCGTAGCCGCGGAGGACCTTTTCGAGGCTACGTCTTTGAACATTCCGTTTGGGCCGATGACAAGGTCGAGGACGAGACAACTTAACCAATCCGTCAACTCTCTACTTCACCGTATTAAGAGCGACCTTGAGCCAAGCACTTGTCCGATCACATTGGTCGTGATTCAAGTGGCTTAAGGGTCGGTGATGAGAGGTGTGTGATGCGCACTCTTTTTCCATTCGCTCGGTTTTGTCCCAATGGGTTTTCCGGCAAGGTTTTTAATGAGGCGAGGTTCACACACTTAATCATAATCCTCATCATCGGCAACGCTAGAAGACTCGGAGGTCTTGGGTTCGATTCTCACCAAGCGAGCCTTCTCCATTTTTATCCCTTTATTTTCGTTTTTGTCTTTCAAACTTCTTGGTCAAATGTCTTTAATGTTTGTCATTCCCCATGTGTAATGATGACCTTGGACGTGGCCAAGGTCCTATATATCCCTCTTTTCTCTTCAATAAAAATCATCAAACTTTTCTTTTAAAAATCTCTCAAAATTGTTTGATCAAAAACGAGATTCACTTCTCAACTTGATCTTGTCTTAGTGCGTATATCTAAGATAGGATCCAGCCTCGTAGTCTAAGAGATTTAAATCTCTCTTGGAAGTACAAATCGATCCATCACTCATTCGTTCATCTTCAAAGTCCGTTCATCTTCCGCATCATTTCCGCATCCTTTGAACCGATCATCATCCGTTCGAGTCACAACCACACGAAGGGCATTTTGGGGCGTAGATCCTTACGAGGAGTCTATCAGTTTAGCTTGACCATTTCGGTTTACGGATATGTTACCATAAACATATCCGCTCTGACAATGGACATATGCTTGTATAGTTTAGGATGAATATTTCGGTTTACAGATACGTTACCGTAAACATATCCGCTCCGATAATGAACAAATATTTGTATAGCGCACTTTTAATACTGAGAAGAATGTAATGTCCCGTTGCTGTGGCTAACAGCAATGAGGTGATATGAAATGTCTGTTTAGTTGAGACTGGTAATCCGTAGAGGATTTGAGTAGAATGCCTGTTTTGTTAAGGCTGTAGTAATCCGTAAAGGATGTGATTTGAAGATCTTAGCTTCGAAAATTTTGCTTTAATTAGACATAGAGTGTTTTATTAAGATGGGAGTATACAAGTATACGTACCCACTCCCCCCCCCCTTTTTTTAAGGAAGGGGGCAGCTGAACTCATCCGAAGACGAGCTGCCTACGTACCCTTTACAGGGATCAAGCCGCCTCGTAGTTCATGTAAAATACCTTAGTGATAGTATTTCTTGAGATGCATTGCATTCTGAGATCCTGGTACTGGAATGTCGGTAATGTTAGCGAGCTCGTACACTCCCGGTCGAATTGAAGTTAGATAGCTCGTTCTTAGGTTACCGGTTCGGCTTGGCTTTCTTCTGCTTTGTCTTCATGTTAAGTTCTGCTATTGGAATCTTGTGCTTATGCTCAGCCATAATACAACTTCGGGACTCCTTCTGATTTCCACGAATGGTTTTGATTCCGTTCGGCGTCGGGAACTTTATGCACATGTGGTATGTTGAAGGGGTTCCCATGATAACGTTGTATATCGCAGGATGATTTGCCACCGAAAATTCTACGATCTTTGTTACTCCTTTGGCTCGAACGGGTAGCCTGATCATTCCAACTGTCATCATTGATTCTCCAGAAAATCCGGTTAGTGGCTCCGGCATTTCTGTAACTTTGGATAGATTGATCTCCATATGCCTTAATATTTCTCGACAAATATCATCGACAGAACTTCTCGTATCAATCAGCACTTTGGCAATGCCGTGGTCTCCTATGATCAGCTGGATGACGAGAGGATCGCTATGAGGCTTGTCAATGCTTACTATTTCACTTTGCTCGAATGAAATCACGTCATTTGGAAAATTGGCCTTCGCCGACCAGTTGGTGCTACACATCCGCCTTGTGCTGGAACGCCTTGATTGCAGACACCGTATTTATGCAGTACTAGGATCCTCCCATTATCATGTTATTTCTTCTTCGAGAATCCTGCTGTGTTGCCTCGTTGGTTTGCCTCCCTCTCTTAATTGTGTCTCTATTTTGGACAGTCTGATCAGGCTGGTCTTCTTCGTCTTCTCGTTCGAGATCTTTGAGGCTGATAGTGTCACCGAGCTCTCCCGCCATTAGTTTCACCGTGAGTTTTTCACCAAGACTCTGACAATTCCCGGTTGAGTGTCTGTAGTAATGATGGTATTCGCAGTAGGCCATTTTATCATAAGAACTGTATCACTTTTGGTACACGTGCTCCATGAACTTCTTTCATGGCCTCGGCCTCTTCCTCGACCGAATCCAAGGGCGTCAATTTGATAGTTATGAGCTCCTTGAAAGCCTCTCTCGTGTTGGACGTAGTCGAAACTTTGGTTGTTTCTCTTATTGTTTGAAGAATTTGAAGCCTGGGGAGGATGGCTTAGTGGTTTTGCTTTTCCATACTTTTCAGCGAGGATCTTCATCTCCTCTTCTTCGGTTATGAAATCTGCAGCCTGGTGCATCGCGTCTTCTATTGTTGTGGGGGCGTTCAGTGCAATCTCTTTGTAAAAATTAGAGTTGAACCAAAGTGCTCGTTTTAAGGCCAGTAGGGCCGCCTTGCCGCTCAAGCCTTCTACTTTGGACATGACGGCATCTGAAGTTCCAGGATCCATGAATATGGAGTAATGCTTCAGGAACGCTGCAGACAGCTGGTTGTAGTTGTCAATGGAGTTTCTCTCGAGCCTGGAAAACCATTGGAGTGCCAGGCCCTTGAGGTGTTCTATGAAGAGGAGGCATTTTCCGGCATCTCTGTCGCTTTCTTTGAAGTTTGAGCGACCCATGGCTATGGCGAAAGCCGTTAGATGCTCCTTTGGTCGGTTGTTCCTTCGTAGATCGGCACCTTCATTTTCCCTGGATCGGGAATTCTTGCACTGGTGATCCATACCGTGAATAGAGTGTTCTGTGCTTCCTCCAAAATGCGATCTATTTCGGGCACCTTGCTTCTCGCCTTATGCATCATGGATCGGACCGCCTTTATGTTGGTGGCTGCTTGGTCCATATCCGCCCGCATTGCGGCCATCTCCTCCTTCTGGGCTCGTATCCCTGCTCTTCGCTCCCCATTATCTGTGCTTGCTCGGCCCAGAGGATGTTTTCTTCTTCCTCGGATATCTCTTGATCTCCTTCTAGGATTGCCTCGCATCTTTCGGTTCGGGTTTGGCCAACTGCTAGGAGTCGGGGGCATTACGGCTCTCCGTGTTGCACTCCACTTGATTCTCCTCTTCCAGATTGGTGATTGGGGCCGGATCCTCCTCCGTCGGTGTGTCGCCTGCTCCTTACGTTCCAGAAGCCAAGTTTGCTGAGCTTTGATAGAGGGGTGGTAATCTACCACGGGTTCTGGGTGGGTGGAGCGGGGTCGAGAAATCTAGGACCGTTGGGTTGAGGTGCCTTCCGATAAGTCCTGCTGGGTCCAGAACTGATCCCACTCCTCGGGTTCAACTTGCCGTCGCCAAGGCCTCCAGTTCACCCGTCATCGTGCTGTTCAGTTTATCTTGCTCCTCCGCTTTCTTGAGTAACGTCTCCAGCATGGTCTTCATCTCCGTTATTGTTGTCGAAGTCTCCCCGGCGTTCTCGGATTGGTTCATCTGATCCTCCACGCCAGTGTTCCTCACATCAGTAGCATCCTACTCTCCGTCGTTGGTCATCGTTCTTTGGATCGGTTTTGCGGTGGTTATTTTGAGTAAGAAAATTTCACTTCCCCCTCTTTCTAGCGCCAAATTGTGGGAGTGTAAATCCACACCAATTGAATTTGTCAAGGGTTTGTTAAGAGGGATGAAATTTATGAGTAAAAACCACGAAAGTATAAACAGAGATCCAAAGATGGTGTTTTATTGAGCTGTTTAGAAAGCTTTTCGTATGAGAGCAAAAGTACAGAGTTTTGCTAGGTCAAATTGCGGATCCCCTTTTCAGAGGGTATACATGAGTCTATATACAAGTTTAAGTCGGCTAAGTCAATATCTAAAGAGATAAAGAAGATTTCCTAATTCCTCGGATTTCCTTTTAGCAAAACCTGCTACCGCCATGGGCTTTGATTCAAGAGCTCATTGTCTCGGCCCACAAGGTCATTTGTTCAGCTCGGCCCAACTCCTTATATTTTGGCTTTGGCTCGGATGGCAGTGGCAGAGCAACTCGGGTGACACTATGGTTCATGGTTCGGGTGACAGCATGGTTCATGGCTCGGGTAACATCATGGTTCATGGCTCGGGTGACATCATGGTTCACGGCTCGGGTGACATCATGGTTCACGGCTCGGGTGACACCATGGTTCACGGCTCGGGTGACACCATGGTACACGGCTCGGGTGACACCATGGTTCACGGCTTGGGTGACACCGTGGTTCACGGCTTGGGTTTAATCTGTAACATGGTTCGGGGGTTCTCGAACCAACTCGTCCTGTCATGGTTCGGGGTACCCGAACCAACTCATCTTGTCACGGTTAGGGGGTACCCGAACCAACTTGTCCATCCATGGTTAGGGTACCCGAACCAACTTGTCTATCTTGGTTCGTGGGTACCCGAACCAACTCATCCACCCGTGGTTAGGGGTACGCGACCCAACTTGTCTCTTTCGGTTCGTAGGTACCCAAACCAACTCATTCATCCATGGTTAGGGGTACCCAAACCAACTCCACGCACGGTTAGGGGTACCCGAACCACTTCTTCTGGCCACGATTAGGGCTCCCGTTTCAAAGGCCTAAGCTAATGTTCTTTTATACTTGGCCATTTTTCAATCGTTGATTCCCAAGAGGTGGGATCTGACCTCAACAATGGTTCGGGTGGCATCGTGGTTCATCGTTCGGGTGGCATCGTGGTTCATGGTTCGGGTGGCATCGTGGTTCATGGTTCGGGTGGTATCGTGGTTCATGTTTCGGGTGGCATCGTGGTTCATGATTTGGGTGGCGTCGTGATTTATGGTTCAGGTGGCTTCACCGCGGGCCGTGACACCCGATCCACTCTACCGTACCATGGGTCGTGTTACCCAAACCACTCTGCCGTAGCGTGGGTTGTGGCACCCGACCCACTCTGCCGTATCGTGGGTCGTGACACCCGATCCACTCTACCGTACCGTGGGTCGTGACACCCGATCCACTCTGTCGTACCGTGGATCGTGACACCCGATCCGCCCATTGATACATCTCCACGATAATTGGTGTAACTTTCTGATCATTTATCCAAATGCCTTCAAACTTCTTTTGGATGAAAATATAAGTCAATTATCTATCATATGACCAAAATTTGGCTCGGGTTGATTTCTGCTTGGGTGACACCGAATCCTTTTTGGATCAGGGACGCGCGGGACAAAATTGATACATGTCCACGATAATTGGTGTAACTTTCTGATCGTTGATTCAAATGACTTCAACCTTCTTTTGTATGAAAGCTAACTCAATCATCTATCTTGTGACCAAATTTAGACTCAGTTTTCCTTCTGCTTGGGTGACAACGAGTCCTTTTTGGGTCGGGGATGCGCGGGCCGAGATTGATACATCTCCACGATAAGTGGTGTAATTCTCTGATCATTGATTCAAATGACTTCAAACTTCTTTTGGATGAAAGTTATCTCAATCATCTATCTGGTGACCAAATTTAGGCTCGGGTTACCTTCTTCTCAGGTGACACCGAGCCCTTTTTGGATCAGGGACGCGCATGCCAAAATTGATACATCTCCACAATAATTGGTGTAACTTTCTGATTGTTGATCCAAATGACTTCAAAATTCTTTTGGTTGAAAGCTAAATCAATCATCTATCTTGTGACCAAATTTCAGCTCGGGTTTCCTTCTTCTCGGGTGACATCGAGCCCCTTCTTCTACAGCTCGGGTACGACAAGCACATATTATGTCTTCAGTAAATCGGGTGTATCTTGCCAACCTCAGCTCCAAATGATATGATTCCAACTCCATTGGAAATATGACTCAAAGATCTTGTTTCTTATCACTGAACCGATCTATTTAGTATGTTACCGAACTGATCCGAGCTCTTTAGCTCAACGGCTCGGTTTTCCAAATCCTTTATGGGTTTGGTCCATCAAGGCTTTTTGGGCTCGGTTCATGATAAGTTGAGCTTGCCATGGTTGTCAGTTTTCTATACTTGGTTAAATTTCTGTTGATCTCAGTGGGGTGAAAACCGACCCCAACAGTGAGCCCATGGAGACGACTGCTGCGAGCGTCGGTGTTCAGGATTTCTCTAGTTCGAATAGAGGAACTCCGGGCTTAGTTATTCTAAGTTAGAAAAAAACTTCAGAGGATCTAACATCCTCTGATTCAGGCGAAGGTAATTCCTCTCCGAAGACGAACCCCGAACCGTTTCCCGAAAAGAACACCAAGCCAGAGAAGGTCGTGGACCCTGTCTTTCAAAAGGAATCAGAGGAGTTTACAGAGAAAGTATCTGAAGAACGCGGAGAAGATGAAGATGATACCAAGTGCTCCACTGATCCGGAGCAAGAGAAGGCTGTGAATCTCGAAGAGATAGAAATCTATGATCCTCTCTTCTTTGTATAGTTTAAAACTTTAATTGGTGTCCGGATGGCTTTATCCATGTTTGTAGTCTTATTAAGAGATACTGTTTTTGTTTTGTCGCACCTGGTCATATAACTTCAGGATATCGGTTTAAGGAAGTATCTTTTGTGTTTTGATAGAAACGTAATTTGATTTCTTTATTTGGCAACAAGTCTAAGTGCTTTGCTTGTATTGCCTTGATAAGATATAGTTGTTTGGTCGAATTGATATGAGTATATGTTTGCATGGTTGTGTTTGAGATGAACATTTTGGCTTACAGATATGTTACCGTAAACTTATCTGCTCTGACAATGAACATAAGTCTGCATAGTTTAGTTTTGAACATTTCGGTTTACGGAGACGTTACCATAAACGTATCCGCTCTGATAATGGACATATGCTTGTATAGGGGAGGATGATCATTTCAGTTTACGGATACGTTACCGTAAACATATTCGCTCTGACAATGAACAAATATTTGTATAGCACGCTTTTTAATCCAAGAAAGGATGTGATAGTCTAGATCCGAAATGGATGTAGGAGCTCATTACTATGGCTAGCAGCAATGAAGATGTGGAAAGATGCCTTTTGTAGCTTATGAATTTGAATATGTCTGTTTTGTTAAGACTTGGTGATCCTTGAAGGATGTAAGGTAAAACTTGTCTTTGATGGTTTTGCTTTGATAGACCGTGAAATTTATTACAAAGATTGGAGTATACGAGTATACGTATACACACCCACTCCCCCCCCCCTTTTCAAGGAGGAGGCAACTGAACCCGTCCGAAGATGGGCTGCCTACGTACCCTTTATATGGATCAAGTCGCCCTGTAGTTCGTGTAAAATGGCTTAGTGATAGTACTTCTTCAGATGCATGGCGTTCCATGATCTTGGTACCTGAATATCGGTCATGCTGGCAAGTTTATAAACACTTGCTTTAACTACCTCTATGATCCTGTAAGGTCCTTCCCAGTTTGCTCCATGTTTTCGGCATTTGTTTCCGCCGTGTTTTGAAAAACTTTTCGTAAAATCTTCGTCTTCGAACATTGGAGTTATAGTACTTTGCCGCCGCATTCTGGTAGTTCTGGATCTTGATCAAGGCATGATCTCATTTTTCGTTGACTAAATCCAACTCGTCAAGTAGTAACAGGTGATTGAGTCCTTCTTGTTCCAGAAGAAGTCTGCGGCGAACTCCGGGAAAATGTATTTCCGGTGGAATAACACACTCTGTTCCATAGACAAGGGCGAATGGAGTTTCACCAGTTGCTCTTCTTGGGGTTGTGCTGTGAGACCACATCACTCATTCCAATTCTTCAGCCCAACATCCCTTCTTTTCATCGAGACCCTTTTTTAGCCGTCAATGATTGTCTTGTTGATTGCTTTCGCTTGACCGTTTCCTTGTGGATACCTTGGAGTGGACTTGTTGAGCCTGATCTTCCATTTTCGCAGAAGGCTTCAAAACAATTAGAGATGAACTGCGAACCATTATCTGTTACGATCTCATATGGTACTCTATGCCGGCAAATGATATTCTTCCATACAAAGGACTCCACTTGTGCATCTTTAATGCTAGTGTAGGAATCGGCTTCGACCCATTTCGAAAAATAATTTGTTAAAATCAACAGGAATCGCTTCTGCTTTGAGGGGTGCAGCGGCCCGACGATGTCCATGGACCATCGCATGAATGGGTATGGTGCTGAGATTGAGGAGAGCACTTTCATTGGTTGGTGAATCATTGGCGCGTGACGTGGCACTTCTCACACTTGGCCAAGAACTTGTTGCAGTATTTGATCATCGTTGGCCAATAATAACAGTGGCGCTTGACTTTTATTGCCAGTGTTCTTCCTCCTGAATGATTGCCGCATGAACCGTTGTGAACTTCCTCCATGATTTTCCTCGCGTCCATTCTTTCTACACAGGTCAACAATGGTCCCGAGAATCTCTACTTAAAGACGTTCCCATCGAGTAAGATGTAACGAGCTGCCTGGGCTCGAAGTTTATGAGCTGCCAACTTCTCGGTTGGTAAGACCCCGTCGTATATATATTCTCTGATTGCGTCGAGCCACTTCTTGTTGCAGCCATATTCTGCTTTATCGTTGATCTCACTTTCTTCTTCATCGGGTTTTGATTCGATGAATGGGTCGTCATTGCTTTCGGTGATTACCGACTCTTCAAGCATGTCCTCTTCCATTGGAGCAATATCGGGTTTGGTGGATGACGGGTTTACCGATCCTTCCAGCATTTCAGCTGTCTTCTCCTGCCCATTTGTGACTTCTCCTGCTTGCTTAGCTGCTTGTGAACGAGTTATGGCGTTCACTGTGTAGGAAAGATTGATGCTTGGGTGCTGAATGAATTCTACCGGGATAATTCTCTTTAGATCCGGATCAGAAGTTGATGCAAGGGCCGCAAGTGCGTCGGTCGAAGTGTTCTCTACCGGTATAATTCTCTTTAGATCCGGATCAGAAGTACAAATTCTTTGAATCGCGCAGCCAATTCCTTAACGATCTTTAGGTAAGCTTCCATTCAATCATCCTTTGCTGCGCACTCGCCACTGAATTGATTTGCGACTAACTGGAAATCACATAATGCATGAAGCTGCTCGATCTTCAGGCAAGCAGCGAGTTTCATCCGACGATGAGGGCTTCGTATTCTTCTTCGTTGTTGGATGCGCGAAAACCTACGCGAAATGACTGTTCCAGAATTTTGCAGGTTGGAGAGGTTAGACGTATTCCTACTCCCGACCCGCTTTTGGAGGATGAGCCGTCGACACAAAGCTGCCAGGGCGGGCTCGGTGTTTCATGGTTAGTGCTCTCTTCAGGGAGTTCAATTAGTAAATCGCCTAAGACCTGAGATTTTGCACATGTGCGTCCGCGATACTCGATATCATATTCAGTCCGCTCGATTGCCCATTTTGCTAGCCTTTCTGATTGACTTGGGCTGTGCAAAATGGACCTTATCGGGAATGTACTCAGGACGATGATTGAGTGCGACTGGAAGTAAGGCCTTAGCTGTCTTGCAGACATTACGACAGATAGTGCCAATGTTTCCATTTGCGGGTACCTCATCTCAGCGTCTGTTAGATTTTTACTGACGTAGAAGATTGGCTTCTGTTCCCTGCGTTTGTCTCGAATCAGCACGCCGCTGACTGCCGTGGTGGAAATTGCAGTGTATAGAAAAAGCGGCTCTCCTGCTATTGGTTTTGCAAGAACGGGAGGGATAGCTAGGTAAGTCTTCAGTTATTGAAAAGCTTCTTCGCATTTTTCGGTCCATTCGAACTTCTTGTTTCTCCGTAAAGTATCATAGAAAGGCAAACATTTGTCGGTGGATCGCGAGAAGAATCTGTTTAGTGCGGCTACCCTCCCGATAAGTTTTTGCACCCTTATTTTTGTCTTTGGCGAAGCCATCTGTATGAGTGCATCGATCTGCTTGGGGTTTGCTTCTATGCCACGACGAGTAACCAAGTATCCAAGGAATTCTCTTGATGTGACCACGAATCTGCATTTGGTCGGATTCAACTTCATGTTATGACAATTCAATCGCGCAAAGCACTCCTCAAGGTGAGATATGTGATCTTGTTCCCTGAGTGACTTCACCAGCATGTCGTCTATATAAACCTCCATTGTCTTCCCGAGTTGGCTAGGGAACATCTTATTCAGCAGCCGCTGATATGTTGCTCCGGTGTTTTTCGGGCCGAATGGCATCACTTTGTAGCAATATATTCCATGATCCGTTATAGAAGCTATTTTCTCCCGATCGTCAGGGTTCATCAGGTTCTAGTTGTAACCTGAGAAGGCATCCATGAATGAGAGGAGTGAATTCCCTGCTGTTTCTTAGATTAGGCGATCGATGTGTGGAAGGGGGAAGCTGTCTTTTGGACAAGCTTTGTTCAGGATAGCGAAGTCCACGCATACGGGCCATTTTTCACTCTTCTTCTTGACCACCACCGGGTTAGCCAGACAGTCTGGGTACTTCACCGCAGTTATTTAACCGACACGCAGGAGTCTTTCTACTTCATCATTGACTGCTTCGGCCCTGTCTGGCCCAAGTTTTCTCCTTTTCTGCTTTACTGGTTTGAACGTTGGGTCGACATTCAGCTCATGGCTTGTTATGCCGATATCGATGCCGGGCATGTCCTCCACTGCCCACGGGAAAGTGTTCACATTCTTTTTTAAGAATGAAACGAGTTCTCCCTTGATTTTTTCATCGAGTTTGGCTCCAATCTCAACGCATCGCTCCGGACGTTCATTGTCAATGCAAACTGATATTACGGGTTCGCATGTCGGCTTGGTTACTTCTTCGTCGCGATCCTCCGCAATCTGTAATTGCTATAAAAGTTTGGAAAGCTCTTTGACCGGTTCTCTGTCGGTCTTCAATTTCTTGCGCTTTGAATTTGTCACCGGATCAGTGACCAGATTTCTGAGTTTGTGTGCGGCCAGGAAGCAGACGCGAGACTCCTTTTGGTTTCCACGAATTGTTTTTACTCCATTTGGGGTAGGCAACTTCAGGCATAGGTGATATGTTGAAACCACAGCACGCATAGAATTCAACCAAGGGGTCCCCATAATGACGTTGTAGATTACCGGGTGATCAGCTACGGAGAATTCAATGATTTTCATCACCTCACAGGCTCAGACAGGAAGTTTGATCGTTCCTGCAGTCATTCTAGTTTCCCCGGAAAATCTAGTCAATGGGTTCGGGGTTGATACTACTTCGGATAGGTCGACATTCATTCTTCTGAGCATCTCGAGGATTTAGACCAATTAATCCTAACATTTGTCCGTCGCTGGAATGCTTTGATAGATGAGACAATATCCGAGGAATAGTGAGATCCCCCATTATCATGCTGATCCTCCTTCTTGATCCGGAGGGTGGTACCTCATCATCTCGTCTATCACGCTTAGATGGATCTTCCTTCGTCTTGTCGGGTTTGTATGCGTTTACATCCATCTTGAAATCCTTAAGGCTGATGTTTCCTCCAAGTTTGCCAGCCGCTAATTTTTTGGCAAGTTTTAGACCGAGAATGCGGCAGTTTACAGTGGAATGCCCATAGATGTGATGGTGTTCGCAGTAGGCCATTTCATCGTAAGAACTATCTCTCTTGGTCCATGTGCTCCATGGACTCCTCCCGCGGCCTCGGCCTCTTCCTCGTCGTATCCAGGGGCATCAATCTCATAATTATGAGCTCCTCGAAAGCCTCCCTCGTGCTGGACATAACCAGAACTTTGGTTGTTTCTCTTGCTGTTTGAAGAATTTGAAGCCTGAGGAGGATGCGCTCCACTTGATTCTCCTCTTCTAGATTAATGATTGGGGCCGGCTCATCCTCCTTTGGTGCATCGCCTGCTCCTTGCGCTACAGAGGTCAGGTTTGCTGAGTTTTGATGGAGCGTTGGCAATCTTCCACGGGTTCTCAACACGTCGAGAGGGGTCGAGAAATCTAGGGTTGTAAATCCGCACAATTGAATTTGGTTGGACTTTTTAAGGGATCTGAAACTTCTGAGTAAGAACCACGAAAGCACAAATAGAGATCCAAAGATGGTTTTATTAAAGCTGTTTCGAAAGCTGTTTGCAAAAAGAATACAAGTGTTTGCTAGGTAAAATCGTGGATCCCCTTTTCAGAGGAAGTACATCAATTTATATATACGTCTAAGTCGGCTAAGGCGACTCCTAAACAAATAGGACATTTTCCTATTTTTTGCTCGTTTTCCTTTCTTCATGTCTGTCGTATCTTCATGGGCCTCTCACCTGTGATCGCTGCTTCGGGTAGCAACGTCCCATGTTTGGCTCAGGTGGCAACGGCCCATGTTTGGCTTGGGTGGCAATGGCCCATGTTTGGCTTGGGTGGCAACAGCCCATGTTTGGCTTGGGTGGCAACGGCCCATGTTTGGCTCGGGTGATATTTCTCCTTCGCGGCTCAGGTGGCATTTCTCCTTCGCGGCTTGGGTGTCTATCTCCTTAGCGCCTCAGGCATTTTCTCTATTTTTATGGCACGAGTAGTCTTCATGTGACACCCAAACCATTTTAGGTGTGACACCCAAACCATTTTAGGTGTGACACCCGAACCACTTTCGGGGTGACACCCGAACCATTTTTGGCGCGACACCAAATCACTTTTGGGGTGATACCCGAACCGTTGATGGTGTGACACCTGAGCAATTTGAGTTTGGTTCGGGTGTTCGCGATACTTAGTTGACACCGCACCGTTTTTATACCTTTTCTCGTCCGTTAACTTCAGGTGGGTGAAAATGAACCCAACAGCCGGCGTCCTTCTCATCCTCTTTGAAATTGGCGCGGCCCATTGCTATGATGAATGCAGTGATGTGCTCCTTTGGGTCGGTTTTCCCTTCGTATGTTGGCACCCTAATTTTTCCTTGATCGGAAACTTTTGTCCTGGTGATCCGCGTGGTGAATGGCGTGTTTTGCACTTCTTCGAGCACTCGATCGAGCTCCAGAGCTTTGCTGGTGGCTTTGTGCATCTGGGAACGGACAGCTTTTACGTCGGTGGCTGCCAGGCTCAAAGAAGCTCGGATCTCGTCCATCTCTCTTTTTTAGGTTTGTGCTGCCGCTTTTCGGGCCTCCGCTGCTTCCAACTGCTGCACCCAGAGAATGTTATCTTCCATCGCCTGCGATCGCCTTCCGGATTCTCCTCCAGATCAATCACCAGATTCGTTCCGTCCGCAGTTTGAGTGTTCATTTCTTGCGCTCCCGCATTCAGTTCGGCGGTTGCGGCTGGTTGGTTCGGCGGAGGTAATCCGCCTCGTGTTCTCGGTGCATCAAGAGGTGTTGAGAAATCAAGAGCTGTTGGATTGAAATGTCGAAGGGGGCGCCTTGTAAGGTCAACACATGATCCCCTGCCTCGGGCTTAGCTCGCCGTCGCAAGGACTTCCAGCTTGTCGGTCACCATCGTGTTCAGCTTATCCTGCTCTTATGCCTTTTTGAGCAGCGTCTCTAGCATGGTCTTCATCTGAGTCAGGACCTCCGGGCTCATCTCCAAAGCTCCAAGTACTGGTGCATCTTTCGCTCCGGATCCTTCGGCTCCGATATCCTACGGGTCGTTAGTTCGCCTCTCTCCGTCGTTGGTCATCTTCTTCGGATCGTTCGTACGGTGGTTCCTTGGTGTAATAAAATTTCAATGTCCCCACAGACGGCACCAAATTGTGGGAGTCGAAATCAACACAATTAGATTTTTCATGAAACTTTTACGGGATCTGAAACTTCTGCGTATAAACCATGAAAATAAAGATTGAAAGATGGTTTTATAAAGCTGTTTCAAAAAGCTTTTACGTACAAGATTTTGGGAGTAAAAAGTCTAGGGTTTTGTCTAGTAAATTGCGGATCCCTTTTTTGAGGGATGTACATAGATATATATACTAGTTTGAGTCGGCTGGGTCAATTCCAAAGAGATAAGGAAAACTTCTGAATCCTTCGGGATTTCCATTTAGCTAAGTTGGTTCGGCTTCATGGGCCTTCGTCTTGAGATCGACCGAAGATGGACTTGTTGCTTCGGCCCGTAAGTTTGTGTATTCTAGTCTGCGTATAAACCACGAAAATGAAGATCCAAAGATGGTTTTATTAAGTGGTTTCGAAAAGTTTTTGCGTATAAGAGTTTGAGAGCAAAAAGGCTAGGGTTTTGCTCTGTAAATTGCAGATCCCTTTTCGAGAGATGTACATAGATATATATACTAGTTTGAGTTGGCTGTATCCTAATCCTTCGGGATTTCCGTTTAGCTAAGTCGGTTTGGTTTCATGGGCCTTCTTTTTGAGATCGACTGAAGATGGACTTGTTGCTTCGGCCCATAAGTTTGTGTATTCTGCTCGGCCCATTGCCTATGCCAATCTGTTTTGTAATGGGCTCGGCCCATTTCTTTGCTAGGATCGGGATTGGCCTTGCTCTTGTCATCGGCTTAGGCCTTATCGACTCCGTCAACTTAGGCCTTAACTCCTTCGTCGGCTTCGGCGTTAGGACTCTTCGTCGGGTTTGGCTTTATTGGCTTCGGTGGCTTCAGCCTGATTGGCTTCGGTGGATTCGGCCTGAATGGCTTCGGCCTTATTGGCTTAGACCTTACCTGCTTCGTTAGCTTAAGCCTTACCCGGTTCGTCGTATTTCTATACTTAGTTATTTTCCATTGATCTCAGCTAGGTGGAATCTGACCCCAACAAGGTGCAAGTCTGGGCTCGGATTACCCTGTTAGATATCCTAGGTCAAAATGTGAATATGCGAGTTGTGCTCGGCTTAACTTATTCAGCTGGCCTGGAACTTAGTGTGGGACTGGCCCTGGCTTGTTAATCTTTAAACGTAATATTTTTAGGCTTATCGTTTAAGATGTGGATTATATCACCACTGCATCCGTGTGGAACGTGTTTCGACATTGTACATCTGGCTAGGATATTGATTTTTTAAGAAAAAACAGGTCGGTATGATGAGTTGTTAAACATGTGAGTTGCTTATAATTTTGTATTCGAAGTAGAGCCAATCCCGATGTTCTTCCAATGTGCCGAGGCTGTTTAGGATGCTATCATTGAGTTTGGTGTTTTGCATCATCATGGTTTGTCGTAGACTACATACATTAACTTCTGCTGGAACCATTGCTTCAATTCAATGTGATAAGAAAAAATGCATTTTGTTTGTAGCTCGGCGCGGGGTAGTTCGATGTGACCATAAAACACCATCCAATTTCTCAGCCCATGCCCCCTTCTTCTCTTCAAGGCACTTATTTAGTCAATCGAGGATAGTTTTGTTCGTTGCTTTGGTATGCCCATTTTCTTGTGGATATCGTGGTGTCAACTTGCTCAGTCTGATGTTCCATCGTGCACATAATCCTTCGAACAAGATCGGAGTGAACTGTTTGCCATTATTTGTGAAAACCTCGTATGGGAGTTAATGTCGGCAGATGATGTATTTCCATACGAAATTTTGTACATCTTTACCATGAATCTTGACGTAGGACTCGACTTCAATCCACTTGGTAAAATAGTATGTCATGACACGGATGTATCACTTTTCTCGTGATCTCGGCAATGGTCCGACTATATTCATAGCCAAACGCATGAACGGATACAGAGCGGTTGTAGTGGTTAGAGACTCAGTAGGTGAATGAATGAAAGGTATGTGGCGTTGACATTTCTCACAGCGAGCTGCAAACTTTGCACAATCTGAGATCGTGGTTGGCCAGTAAAATCCGAGTTTCTTGATTTTCAGGGCTAGAGTTGGTCCGTCCGAATAATTGCCACCAGCTCCATCATGAGTTTATATCATTAACCTCGTCATTCCATCGCCATGGAGGCAACACATCAAGACCTTCGACGTGGTACACTAGAAGAGATTCCCATCCAAAAGAATATAGTGTGCACTTCGTACTTCCAGTCGCCGAGCTTCCCATTTATCCATTGCCGTATCTCCGTCAGTAATATAAAGCCTTGTTCTGTTTCTCCAGTCCGTCAAAATTGGGTCGTCATTTGTGATCATTGGATCATCAGCCTCATTGTTTTCTTCCTGTCCTTCCTCGGGCTTAGTTATGTGGCAGACTCCTCTAGATAATGTGATGCTCGGTGTGGTAATGCTTTCGACTGGTATTACACGATGCAAATATGGGTCGGAGGTTGATGCGAGCGCGGCTAGTGCATCGACTGTCGTGTTGTCTTCTCGAGGTATTTTTTTGAGTTCAAAGGAAGTGAAATCCTTAGATAGTTCCTTAACAACTTTGAGATAGGCATTCATTCGTTCATTCTTTGCTTCGTAGTCCCCGCTATATGCAGCCCGGCGATCAGTGCTTCATATTCTGCTTCGTTGTTTGACGCTGGAAAATCAAGGCGGAATGACTTTTCTAATATTTCTCATGTTGGTGATTCTAACCGTACTCCCACCCCTGATCCATGACGAGATAATGCTCTATCTACGTGTAAAATCCATTTTTCTGCTTTTGGGAGTTCGTCACCAACGAGTTCTGGAGGAAGTTCGATGAGAAAGTTGGCTAAGACATGACACTTTGCACTAGTCCGGCTTATACTCCATATCGTACTCGCTCAGCTCGATGGCCTACTTTGCCATTCGCCCAGACTAACTTGGACTGTGCAAATTAATTATTCGTAATGGTTGAGTGGTCAGGATTAGATTGAAAATAAGGGCGTAGCTTCATGGCCGAAATGACGACTGCAAATGTGAGTTTTTGTAGAGTCGAATATCTCATTTCTGCTCCATCCAAAGTCTTGCTGACATAGAATATTGGTTTTTGCTCACCTCGGTCTTCTCTAACTAAGACACCACTTACTGTATTTGGATGGGTTCAGCTTTATGTCGTACTGATTCAGAATCTCAAAGCATTTTCTTAAATGGCCGATGTGATCCTTTGCTTCTAGCGATTTGACCAACATAATGTCCTAAATGTTCGGCGAACTTTCGATTGACTAGCCTCTGGTATGTTACACCCGCATGTTTTAGTACGTGTCACGGTCGGTAATAAATGACGTCTTCTCGCGATCATCAGGGTGCATCGTGATCTGGTTGTTTCCCGAGAAAGCGTCCATGAATGACAATAGTTGATTCCCAGCAGTTGCTTCCACAAGCCGATCTCTGTGTGGTAACTGGAATCTATCCTGAGTACATACCTTGTTGAGATCGGTGAAATCTACGCAGACCCTCCATTTGCCTTTTTTTTTTTACAAGCACTAGATTGGCGAGCCAGTCCGGATATTTGACCTCAGTATTAGATCATGCTCCCAATAATCGTTCCACATCATTATTGACTGCATTTGCCTGTTTTGGACCAATTTTCCGTCTCTTCTGCTTGATTGGTTTGTAAGTTGGCTCAACGTTGAGCTCGTGACACGTGATTTTGGGATATATATCTTTTATATCGTCGATCGACCATGCAAATGTGGACACGTTATGGCGATGGAATTCGACGAGTTCATCTTTGATGTTATTTCAACTTGATACCCACGTCGACGCATCATTCTGGATTGTTGTGTGACGAGGTCGAGCCTTGGAAAACTAGATTTGAGATTCTGAGGGTAGAGCTTGTTATATTCTCTGATATGTAGACTGGACGAATTCCTTAGCTTCCATTGCTCACAAAGTACGTTCGAGGCACCCTATGGTTGCCTTTGATTGTGTGGGTTCCATCCATGGTTGGGAACTTGACGCATTGATGGTAAGTCGTGGAACTAATTTCATTGCATGTATCCACGGAGTTCCCAATATAACGTTGTAGATGGTTGGCTTATCGATGACAACGAACTTGATGAGCTTCGTTATTCCCCCAAGATAGACTGGTAATTTTGTGGTTCTAATTTTCATCGTTGTTTCACTAGTGAACCTGGTGAGTGGTTTAACAGCTACCTTGATCTCTGATGCACTCTTATTTTAGCATCTTTACCACACATTTTACTTAGCATTTGAATTTTACATCATTTTCTTCATTTTAGGTTCCATTTAGTTTAGATTGAGTCTTAGAGTCCTAGAATTTATTTCTTGCATTTGCATTGCATATTTGGTCCTTTGTAGGTTCAATGGAAGTCTAGGAGCCATAGGGAACTAATAGAGGAGAAGGATCACCAAGTAGAGGGAAGAAAAGCCAAGAATCCATCTGATGCAGGCTGCATCGACCAGCCACCCTAGAACTGGTCGATGGCGCATGTAGACATCAACTTTAGTGCACGCTGCATAGACCAGACCACCCAGAACTGGTCGATGGCACAGGTCAATGGCAGCAGCACCAGAGAACTTCCCACACACTGATGCAAGCCCCATCGACCAGGCACCCTCCTTTTGGTTGATGGCACATACCGATGGCAGACGCATATCCGGGTTTGACCCGGTTTGTCCCGGGTACATCTCTATTTTCTATAAATATTTTAAGCACATTAAAACCCTAAACTTTTTCTGCTTTTTGTTATCATTTGGTCAAGAACAAAACCCTTTGGTTCTTTCCTCTTTTGGATGCAAAACTTGGATCATGGGTGGAGTAGATTAGGGTGTTTGATGTATGATTAGTGATGCTTAGGTCTAGATTTGTATGATTTACATTGATTAGAGAGATCCCATAGCTAGGATTGAAGTTATTAATCAATTCATAGAACATGGTCTTTTCATGCCCGAAAGATGTTTGTGAAAATGTCTAGGAGACTCTAGTTCACGCTTTTCATATCTTAGTCAATTAACACTTGATGTCTAAGGTGATTAGTAGACTTATATGGGCTTGTGCATTAATGATCTCTAATCCACTTCGATATGGACCGAAAGATTGTCATTTTGGGTGATTAGTAGAATAGATTAGTATTTGCGAAAGTGAACTAGTCTAGATATAGGATCCATGTCTTGGAAATGGTTTGTCATAGATTAAACATTCTTAGTCCATGATGTCTACCCAAAGTCCATGTCTTTATCATATTTGATCATCTTTGTTTGTCCGATTGACTTTTTGTTGACTTTTCTAAATTGCTTTGAATTTGTTTTCTTTAAGTTTAATTTGCTTATGCATGTTTCCATCTTATTTTCTTAATCTTGTTTGGTACTTTTCTTGCATCTTTGCATTGGTTTACTTAGGTTGCTAGAATTGGTTACAAAACACTTCTCTTGAATTTGGCTTACCTTCTATAGTATATGGCATTCATATTGTCTTAACATACTCCTTGTGGAAGAATGACCCTTAAATGCTACATTGACATTGGCCATGCACTTGTGATTTGCACTTAAGGATTAAAGCTAGGTTGAAGTTGCATTTAGAGTTTGTTTGAATTCAAAATTGCAATCTCACACCGCGCCAAGTTTTTGGCGCCGTTGTCGGGGATTATTAGGATTTGGATTATTGGGAGTCTAAGATCATTTTTCTTTATTTCAATATTTGATCGTTCTTGTCTTGTTCCCTCTCTTGTAGGTGCATGAACACGAGAAGCAAGGGAGCACCAAGTGATTTTGATCCTTGGATTGACATCAATCGGTGAGAGAAGCAAGTTAGGGGAAACAAGAAGAGAGAAGGAGCGGTTAGAACACTTAAGGCGTTTAGACATGGAAGGAAACCATGCTAACCAAGGTGGTGGAAACCACCAAGAGAGAGAAGAACATGGAGTTGGAGTAGGAAACCTTCCTAGAGCTCCAATTCATGCCCCTAGGGAAAAAAGAAAGATTGGTACCTTTGATGAACCTCTCACCAATGGGACTAGGACGGGCATTCTACCTCCTCCATGCGCCAATAATAATTGGGAGATAAACTCTAGTCTCATCAACATGGTGCAAAATAATCGATTCTTTGGATTGCCTGTGAAACATCCAATTGAGCACCTTGATAATTTCGACAGTTTGTGTGGGACCGTGAAGATGAATGGCATTTCGGAAGACATAATCAAGCTCACACTCTTCCCAATATCTTTAGGCGACAAAGCCTCTCAATGGGAGAAGAGTGTAGTTACATCCTCCATTACCACGTGGGAGGAGTATAAGTAGAGATTCTTGGCTAAGTTCTTCTCCAATCAACGAATCGCCAAGATAAGGAATGATATTCAAAGCTTTAAACAAGGACCAATGTGGGGGTCGAAATCAACTCAATTAGATTTGTCACGAAACTTTTAAGGGATTTGAAACTTCTGCGTATAAACCACAAAAACGATTATCCAAAGATGGTTTTATTGAGCTGTTTCGAAAAGCTTTTGCGTACAAGAGTATAAGAGCAAAAATTCTAGGGTCTTGCTAAGTAAATTGCGGATTCCTTTTTTAAGAGATGTACATAGATATATATACTAATTTGAGTCGGCCAGGCCAATTCCAGAGGAGATAAGGAAAACTTCCTAATCCTTCGGGATTTCCGTTTAGCTGAGTCGGCTTGGCTTCATGGGCCTTCGTATTGACATCGGCAAAAGATGGACTTGTTTTTCGGCCCACAAGTTTGTGTATTCTGCTCGGTCCATTGCTTATGCCAAGATTGGGATCGGCCTTATCGACTTCAGTCGTATTGGCTTCGGCCATGACTTCGTATAGAATTGACTTTGGCCGCGACCTCGTATAGAATTGACTTCGGCCACGACTTCGTATAGAATTGACTTCGTCCATGACTTCGTATGGAATTGACTTCGACCGCGAATTCGTATAGAATTGGTTTCGTATAGAAATGACTTCGACCGAAACTTCGTATAGAATTGACTTCGTATGGAATTGACTTTGGCCATGACTTCGTATAGAAATAAATTCGGTCAAATTGTGTTCGGCCACGCTGTCTTCGTATAGAATTGACTTCGGCCATGACTTCGTATAGAATTGACTTCGGCCACGACTTCGTATATAATTGACTTATTATGGAATTGACTTCGGCCACGACTTCATATATAATTGACTTCGTATGGAATTGACTTCGGGTATGACTTCGTATAGAAATGACTTCAGCCAAATTGACTTCGGCCACGCTGCCTTCGTACAGAATTGACTTCGGCCATGACTTTGTATAGAATTGGCTTCGTATAGAAATGATTTCGGCCATGACTTCGTATAGAATTGGCTTCGTATAAAAATGGCTTCGGCCACGACTTCGGCCGTGATTTCGGCCATGACTTCGGCCGCGACTTCGGCCATGAATTCTGCCGAGACTTTGGCCGCGACTTCGGTCCCGACTTCGGCCGTGACTTCGGCCGCGACTTCGGCCGCGACTTGGTTAGCTTAGGCCTTATCCGATTCCTCGTATTTCTATACTTAGCCATTTCCCATTGATCTCAGTTGGGTGGATTCTGACCCCAACAGTTAGCCCCCAGCTCGGTAGTTTTAGTTATGATAGTGCCGAGGTAAAGGAAGTCTAAGCTGGGATCAATGCGTCTTCAGATCGGTAATCTCATACCCAGTAGCCATTTCTTCATGAAACTGTGTCCTGGCACGATTTCCAAGGCATGATGACATCACCTTTTGATTTAAGGGTCTATATATATCTCCACTCCTTCTCATTTCTCCCTCACTCTTCACTTCTCACAAATCTTCAAGAAGATAAGGTAACTCCCTTTCTCCCTTCTCTCTTCTTCATTTAAAGATTTTTTTAGGGTTTTTTTTTGTCTCTCTTGCCGGTGGCCGCCGAGCTTTCTCTTTGTCGAACTGGCCTTGATTCGCGGCTTCACCCATTCGTAGCTTTGTTGATGTCAACTTGTCCCTAAGTCTGATTCGTGGGTTTGCCGAAGTGATATTGTTCTTGGCCGAAGACTCCTTCTTTGCCGAAGTAGTCTCGTATTTTTGCCGAAGACTTCTCCTTCGCCGAAGTCGTAATTTTGTTCTTGGCCGAAGACTCCTTCTTTGCCGAAGTAGTCTCGTACTTTCGCCTAAGACTTCTCCTTTGCCGAAGTCATTTTGTTCTTGGCCGAAGACTCCTTCTTTGCCGAAGTAGTCTCTTACTTTCACCGAAGACTTCTCCTTTGCCGAAGTCGTTTTGCCGAATTTTTTTTTTTTTTGCCGAAGACTATTCCCGCCGAAGTGCCTTTGTCTTTGCCGAAGTGGCCCTTTGGCCGAAGTGACTTCGCCGAAAAGCCTTTGTTTTTGCCGAAGTGGCCCTTTAGCCGAAGTGACTTCGCCAAAAAGCCCTTGTTTTTGCCGAAGTGGCCCTTTGGCCGAAGTGACTTCGCCGAAAAGCCCTTGTTTTTGCCGAAGTGGCCCTTTGGCCGGAGTAATTTTTTTCCGTACTGAAGACTTTCCCTTTGCCGAAGTCTTTTTTTGCCGAAGTGGTCCTCCGTCTTTGCCGAAATGGCCCTCCGTTTTTGCAGAAGTGAATTCTCGCCTTGGCCGAAGTGAAGTGCCTTGCCAAGGCGGCTTGCCTTTGCCGAAGACCCCCTTTGTTTTGCCGAAATGGGCCTTCGTCTTTGCCGAATCGAAGTGCCTTTTTGGCCGAAGAGATTTCTTGCCGAATAGGCTATTTTGATTGACAAAATGGAGAATCCTTTTGAAGTGAAAATCGAAGCGGAGAATTGGAGTTTTAATTTTTCTAAGATGAGGCGAGACGCAAATCTCCAAGCGTGTTCTTCAAAGCGACGAGCTTCTAAGAGTGGATCCCAGCGTGAGGTGCCCGATCCTCCGGGGTCTACCCTTTCTACTGCAGAATCTTTGGAGAGTCTTAGGCATCGGTTCAATATCTCCGAAGAGATTGAGCTTATCCTCCCATCACCGTTAGATCGAGCCGATGAGCCTCCCAAGGGGTGTTTCACCTTGTATGAAAGTTGCTTCTACATGTGCTTTCTCTAGTTTCCAATACCAAGGATCATTCTTGAGTATCTATGTAAGCATAGGTTGGCTTTGGCGCAAATAGCTCCTCGGGGTATTTGGCACTTGGTTGGAATTTTGGTTCGTAGTTTTGAGTGCGGTGAGGAGGTTATCGTGGATCACTTGTTGAACTTGCTATCCATTCGGAGATTTCGTTCCAAGGACAAGTTTCTCTACTCCATCTCGAACAAGGTCCACCGTAAGATTATCGGAGGTTTTCCAAGTAAAGATAGATATTGGGAAGACTACTTTTTCTTCGTGCCCATCTCCAAAGCTTCGGTTGGTGCCGATTGGACTAAGAAGATTAGGACTCGATGGAGGGAAATCGGTAGCCGATCCGTAGCTTTATGAATGTTTCTGCTTTGTCGAATATATTGTGATCCTCTGCTTTGTTTGTTGGTTTTGCAGTTCCTAATCCGATCTCAACGTGTCCTCAAAACATAATTACACTTTGCGAGACTCTTTCTTACGGTGAGTGTGATTGGCTAAGAGATTTTGCTTTTCAGAGGGTAAAGAAAGCACGAGCTCGACACTTCGGCTATTATTCTTCAAACTCGACTTCTTCGTCTTCTTCTAGTGATACAAGGAATGCCATGGGAAAAAGATCAACGGTTCGTGAAAGAATGGAAGCTGAAGTCCGTGCCAAGGCACAGCAAATGGAGATTAGCCGAACTGAAGTTTTCGCTGAGCACCCCACTCCAAGTGTTGCCCTTGCTCTTCCCGCGGCCGATCCAGCTGAAGAGGCATTCATGCTATCTCCATCCGTTCCCAAAGCAAGAGAGATCGTGTTGAGCCTTAGGCAACCAAACTCGTCTACGGTTCGGCGCAGAAGTGGTAAGGCCGTGGACGCGAGCGAGGAAGCAGAACAGGTGAAGCCAGCCCGGAGGCATGCCGTGACGAAGGCCGACAAAGGGAAAGGTCCTCCTAAGGACGATGTCCCTAAATGCAAAAGGCGTAATGTTCCAATTCGCGACACTATAGAGCACGAACCGCCTTCGGAGCCCGTATATTTGCCGTTTGCTTCTTAGATGGTTTGCGACGATACATCGGCATCGACTACTCTTTTCTCGAAAATTCTTTCTACGGGGGATTGCTTCCCTCTTTCCGATACTCTGGTTTGGAGCAAACCATATGCCGATATGTCTCTTCGTGGTGCCTAGGTACTCTATGCCGATTCTCCTCTCTCCCTTTTTTATCACTTTGTTGAAAGCGCAATATCTAACCTTTTCTTTCCGTTCAGTTTCTAGCTTCCATCAATAAAATGGCATTCGGCTACGAGACGGATGCCCGAAAGAATTCGAGGAGGGTCGAGTGTGCAAGGAAAGCGGATGAAGAACTTCAAACCAAGGTTGATGAAGCTGAGCGTGAGCGCGATGTTGCGATGGAGAGGGCATCGAAACAGAAAAGAAAGCTTGGAGGCTGAGGTGAAACTTCACAAGGAGAGGCGCGGCCGAGCTGACGATGGGGTTCTTCGCTTAGAGTCTTCTCGGGCTCAACAGGATGCTCAGGTCGCCGAGCTTCAACGGCTGCTAAGCTCGGAGAAGGCTATGACCGATAAGAAGGTGGAGCGAGTTGAGAAAATAGCGATGCATAAAATGGCAAAGAAGTTCCAGGCCAAGGTTGATCGAGCCAAGGAGAAGATTTAGAGCTTGGGCGGGTCGTCAAAAAATAACATAGTCGATCTCGTCCAAGTCGATGGTAACCTTGAATTCATTGCATTGCTTCATGGCGACGCACCCCCCCTCGTTGGAGGCCGAAGTCGAGAAACTCCACCAATGGAAAGCTAGGTACGATGGTGCTGATGATGAGTTCGACAGGTTGGTTACCGAGTTGGAGAGCGACTTGGTGGTTTCGCCAATTTCGGAGGATTCGGCCAATGTTATGCTGGGTAGCGAGTCCGTTGAAGCGTTAGCGGCGAATGTCGGGGTTCGTAATCCAACAGGAGTACTCCTGGTTTGTCTTCGCTTGGTTTGAAGAGAGCTTCCGAATCCAGGACGACGACCGAATCTTCCGACGAGCACGCTTCAAGGTCTGATGACGATGTGTCTTCCAAGGGTAAGGTTGCCGATGACGGGAATTGCCAAACCCATTATTGAGGACATGCCGAGGGCTATGGCTTGGCTTATCCCATTCTATGATATTGTGCTTGACTTTGTTTGAATACGGTGCCTGGACGGCTTTATCCATATCAACTTGTTATTTTTGCCTTGCGGCTTTTGTTATTGTAGTGTTGTTTCTTTGTTTCCGAACCTCATTGTTGAATGCTTTTTATCCAAGGAGGAACGATTTGTTTCACTGTATCTCGCTCTAATGTTAATACCACCGATTCGTTTGTTGGGTTTAAGATTAATATTCCGGTTTACGGATACGTTACCGTAGACATATCTGCTCCGATAATGAGCATAGGTATTTCGACCAACGATTTCTTTATTGGGTTTAAGATGAGAATTTCGGTTTACGGAAATGTTACCGTAAACATATCCACTCCGACAATGGACATATAGTACTGTTGCGACCAACGATTCGTTTGTTGGGTTTTTTGATAATCATTTTGGTTTACAGATGAGTTGCCATCAACAAATCCGCTCCAACAAGGAACATGTAGTACTGTTATGAC
This sequence comes from Pseudoturritis turrita, assembly GCA_900406555.1. Lineage (NCBI taxonomy): Eukaryota > Viridiplantae > Streptophyta > Magnoliopsida > Brassicales > Brassicaceae > Pseudoturritis > Pseudoturritis turrita. The sequence goes on from OVBL01000035.1 coordinate 79,745, forward strand.
CAACGATTTGTTTGTTGGGTTTAAGCTGAACATTTCGGTTTACGGATACGCTACCGTAAGCATATCCGCTCCGACAATGGACATAGACATTTATATAGCGCGCGCTTTTAATCCGCTAGGATGTAATAGTTAGATCCGTAAAGGATGTAGTAGTTCGTTGCTGTGGCCAGCAGCAACGAGAGTGAGATAAGATATCTGTTTAGTTAAGACTTTGAGTAATCCGTAAAGGATGTGAATGGGATGCCTATTTTTGTTGAGGCTTTAGTAATCCGTAAAGGACGTGATATTATGATCTTAGCTTTGAAAAGCTTGCATTAAGTAGACGTAGAGCCTATTGTAAAGGTGGGAGTATACGAGTATACATACCAGCTCGTCTTCGGATGGCAGCTGAACCCATCCGAAGACGAGCTGCCTACGTACCCTTTGCAGGGATCAAGCCGCCCCGTAGTTCATGTAAAGTACCTTAAGGATAGTACTTCTTGAGATGCATTGTGTTCCACGATCTTGGTATTGGACCGTCAGACATGTTGGTGAGTTCATATACTCCGGGTCGGACTACTTTTGTGATTCTGTAAGGTCCTTCCCAATTTGCTCCAAGTTTGTCAACGTTCCGTTCTGCTGTATTTTGAAAAACTTTCCGTAGGACTAAGTCTCCTTCGTAGAACTGTCGATTTTGTACGTGAGAGTTGTAGTACTTTGCCGCTGCATTCTGGTAATTCTGGATTCGGATGAAAGCTTGATCCTGCCTTTCATTGATCAAGTCCAACTCATCAAGCATCAATAAGGGATTGAGCCCTTCTTGTTCTGGGAGAAGTCTTCGGCGGACTCCTGGAAAATGTATCTCCGGTGGAATGACGAATTCTATCCCGTAGATGAGAGCGAATGGAGTTTCGTTGGTTGCTCATCGCGGTGTTGTCCTATGAGAACACAACACTCCTTCCAGTTTGTCAGCCCACCGTCCTTTCTTTTCGTCAAGACGCTTTTTTAGACCGTCGAGAATTGTCTTGTTTACTGCTTCTGCCTGGCCATTTCCTTGTGGATACCTTGGAGTGGACTTGCTAAGTCTGATCTTCCATTTTTTACAAAAAGCTTCGAACCTTGTGGAGATGAATTGCGAACCATTATCGGTGACGATCTCGTATGGGACTCCATGTCGGCATATGATATTTTTCCATACGAAACTTTTGACTTGTGCGTCCTTGTTAGTGGCGTAAGAAATTGCCTCCACCCACTTCGAAAAATAGTCCGTCAAGACCAGTAAGAATCGTTTCTGCTTCGGAGGATGTAAAGGTCCAACAATGTCCATGGACCATCGCATGAACCGATAATGTGACGATATTGAGGAAATCATCTCGGTTGGCTGATGAATCATTGGTGCGTGACGTTGACACTTCTCACATCTAGCAGAGAATTTCTCTCAATCTTGTATCATAGTCGGCCAATAATAACCATGTCGTTTGATTTTTATTGCCAAAGCTCGTCCTCCAGAATGGTTACCACATAAGCCACTATGGACTTCCTCCAAGATTGTTCTTGCCTCCTTTTCTTCAACGCAGGCGAGTAATGATCCCGAGAATTTCCATTTGAAAACATTCCCATCGAGCAAGATGTAACGGGCCACTTGCGTCCGAAGCTTACGAGCCGCCCACTTGTCGGACGGTAAGATACCATCGCAGATGTATCCTCGGATGTCATCGAGCCACCCTTTGTCGCAGCTTCATTTCTTGTGACGTTTCGTCCATCTTGACAGCTTCAGTTTCGTGAAGGGGGTTGACGTCGGGAGCGAGGGGAATTGAATCCTCGTCCATGGCCGTTGCTTCCTCTTCAACATTTGCGAGATTTTCGTCTTCGTTGACTGCGTCTATTTCCGTTTGAGATTCGGGTCCTTTATCTGTCGTGTACGTCTCGCGTTGGACCATTGAATCGTTAGTGATGGCTTCTTGTTTTTCAGCGTTGTCCTCAGCGGCGTCTGGTGCACTGACTTTCTCCTTTGCTTTCCTGGCGGCTTGAGATCGAGTAACTACACTTACCGTTTCTGAAAGGGTGATACTCGGGTGTTCGATAAAGTCCACCGGGATAATCTGCTTCAAGTCTGGATCGGAAGTAGATGCGAGAGCTGCTAGTGCATCAACCGAAGTGTTTTCTCCTCGCGGAATACGTGTGAGCGTGAATTATTTGAACTGTGCAGTCAAGTCTTTGACGACCTTTAGATATGCTTCCATACGATCGTCTTTAGCAGCGTATTCCCTACTGAATTGGTTCGCAACTAACTGTGAATTGCAAAATGCGCAAATGTAATCAATCTTGAGTCCTTGCGCGAGCTTTATTCTGGCAATGAGGGCTTCGTACTCTGCTTCATTGTTGGAGGCAGGAAAACCTAGGCAGAAAGATTGTTCAAGTATCTCGCCCATCGGTGATGTCAGACGTATCCCAATTCCTGAGCCATTTTTGGATGACGAGCCGTTAACATGGAGTTGCCAAGTCAAACTTGGATTTACTTCAGCGAGGCTCTCCTCCGGAAATTCGATAAAAAAATCAGCTAGCACTTGCGATTTCACGTAAGTTTGTCCGCGATACTCGATGTCGTACTCACTTAGCTCGATAGCCCACTTGACCAATCTCCCGGATTGAATTGGGCTGTGCAAAATGGATCGCAGGGGGAAAGAAATAAGGACCACAATGGAGTGTGATTGAAAGTACGGCCTTAGTTTTCTGGCGGACATGACAACCGATAAAGCCAACTTCTCCATTTGCAGGTTTCTTGTCTCTGCGTTGGTGAGAGTCTTGCTGACGTAAAAAATTGGTTTCTGCTCTACCTGTTCGTCTCGAATCAGCACTCCGCTTACTGCTATGGCAGAGATTGTGGTGTACAAGAAGAGTGGCTCTCCCTCGACTGGCTTTGCAAGTACCGGCGGATTAGCAAGGTATTCCTTCAACTGCTGGAAGGCTTCTTCGCATTTATCCATCCATTCGAACTTCTTGTTTCCTCGTAAAGTGTCGTAGAAGGGTAAGCATTTGTCGGTAGATCGTGAAATAAATCTGTTGAGCGCAGCTATCCTTCCAGTAAGTCTTTGCACTTCGCGTTTTGTCTTTGGCGAAGCCATCTGGATAAGCGCATCAATCTGCTTGGGGTTTGCTTTGATACCTCGAAGAGTAACTAAGTAACCACGAAACTCTCTGGACGTGACCGCGAATCTACACTTTGTCGGGTTCAGCTTCATGTTGTGTGAGTTAAGCGTTTGAAACACTCCTCCAAATGTGTTACGTGCTCCTTTGCTTCTAGCGACTTCACCAACATTTCATCTATGTAAACCTCCATCGTCTTTCCGAGTTTATTAGCAAACATCTTGTTTACTAAGCATTGATATGTGGCTCCAGCATTTTTGAGGCCGAAAGGCATCACCTTGTAGCAGTATATTCCGCGATCCGTAATGAATGCTGTCTTTTCTCGATCGTCAGGATTCATCATAATCTGGTTGTATCCGGAAAATGCGTCCATGAATGATAGAAGCTTGTTGCCTTCCGTTGCTTCGACCAGTCGGTCGATGTGTGGTAACGGAAAGCTGTCTTTTGGACATGCCTTGTTTAAGTCGGTGAAATCTACACATACCCGCCATTTTCCGTTCTTCTTTTTGACTACTACAGGGTTTGCCAGCTAATCCGGGTACTTGACTTCCATTATCAAACCGACTCGTAAGAGTCTTTCGACTTCGTTTTTTACTACTTTCGCTCTTTCGGGCCCCAGTTTCCTCCTTTTCTGCTTTACTGGATTGAAGGTTGGGTCGACATTCAGCTCATGATTGGTCACGCCGATATCAATTCCGGGTATATCCTCTGCTGCCCACGCGAAAGTGTCTTGTTTTCTTTGAAGAACGAAATGAGCTCTTCCTTGATTTTTTCGTTGAGGCCGAATCCAATCTCTACGCATCGTTCCGGGTGTTCATCGTCAATACAAACTGATATTACGGGGTCGTAGGTTAGTTCGGCCACTTCTTCTTCGTGATCCTCCATAATCTGTAATTGCTATAAGAGTTTGGACAGTACTTTCACTGGCTCTCTGTCCGTCTTCATCTTCTTGCGCTCTGACTTGGCTACCGGATCGGTGACAGGGTTCCTAAGTTTGTGTGCAGCTAGGAAACACACGCGGGACTCCTTCTGACTCCCCAAGATTGTTTTTACTCCGCTCGGTGTTGGGAACTTTATGCAGAGGTGGTAGTTCGAGGCTACGGCGTGCATTAAATTTAACCAAGGTGTTCCGATGATGACGTTATAGATTGCCGGGTGATCGGCTACAGAAAACTCGACGATCTTGATGACTCCTCCCTTGTACCGGTAGTTTGATTGTTTCGATTGTCATTGTCGTTTCTCCGGAGAATCCAGTCAACGGTTTTGGGGTAGCCACTATGTCGGACAGATTGATGTCCATTCTTTTGAGAGTCTATTTGAAGATTAACCAATACACGGGCTACATCATAATCACCGATGATCAACTCGATTACGAGAGGATCGTCATGCGGTTTATCGATTCCGGCTGTTTCTCTTTCTTCGAATGAGATTACGTTGTCTGGAAACTTGGAAGGCGCGGACGAGTTAATGCTGACATCGGCTCGCCGTTGAAAAGCTTTAATCGACGAGACGGTATCTGAGCAATAGTGGGATCCGCCCATTATCATGTTGATCCATCTTCTGGGTCCAGAATGTGGGGGGTCGTCATCTTGCCTCCCTCACTTAGGAAGATCTTCATTCGCCTGCTCGGGGCGGTTCGCATTGGTATCCATGTCGAAATCCTTGAGGCGAATATCACCCTTGAGTTTGCCAGCTGCCAACTTTGCAGCGAGTTTTAAGCCTAGAATACGATAATTTGCAGTGGAATGTCCGAAGATATGGTGATGTTCGCAATAAGCCATTTCGTCGTAAGTCCTTTGGCCCCTGGTCCATGTGCTATTCCATGTACCTCTTCCTCGGCCTTGGCCTCATCCTTGCCCGTATCCTAACGAGTCAACTCGGTAACTATGGGCTCCTTTGAAACCTCCTTCGTGTTGGATGTATGTAGAGCCTTGGTTGCCCTTTTTGTTGTTTGGAGGGTTTGGAGCAAGGGGAGGATAGTTCGTAGACTTTGCCCTTCCGTGCTTCTGGGCTAGGATCTTCACTTCTTCTTCATTTGAGGCGAAGTCCGTTGCTCGATGCAATGCATCATGAATCGTGCTTGGAGCATTTAGCGCAATCTCCTTTCGGAAGTCTGAGTCGAACCACAGGGCTTTCTTCAATGCTTGCAATGTGGCCTCATCACTTATCCCTTCTACTTTCGACAGTACCGACTTGAAACGCTCGATGAAAGCTCGTAACGTCTCATTTGTCCTTGCCCCATGGTCCATAGATCCGCATCGGATGTTCGGCGTTCCATGAATATAGCATAATGCTTGAGGAACGCTGACGACAGTTGATTGAAATTGTCGATCGAATTTCTTCCAAGCCTAGAGAACCACTGGAGAGCTGGTCCTTTAAGGTGCTCAATGAATAAAAGACATTGACCACCATCTTCTTCACCTTCTTTGAGGTTTGCTCGTCCCATTGCTATTGCGAAGGCTGTCAAGTGTTCCTTTGGATCAGCCTTTCCTTCGTAAATCGGTATCTTCATTTTCCCCGTGTTAGAAACCTTTGTCTTCGTAATTCGAGTTGTGAATTGAGTGTTCTGTGCTTCTTCAAGCACTCGGTCAAGTTTGGGGGTCTTGCTGGTATCCCTATGCATCTGAGATCGAACATATCTCATCTCAGCTGCAGCTCACTCCATACCGGCTCGGATTTCAGCCATCTTCTCCTTCTGAGCTCGGATTACTCCTTTTCACTCTTCTTCGATCTGGGCTCGTTGGATCCAGAGGATGTTCTCCTCTTCCTCGGTAAAGTCTTGATCATGGCCGAGGTTAGTACCCCTTCGTTTGACTCGAGTTCGGCTTGCACCTGCGAGTTTGGCTTCGCGGCGGTTTTCCAAGCCGTGTTCACCTTCTGGGTTTTCCTCCAGGTCGATCACCGGATTCGTTCCGTCCGCAGTCTGCATGTTTGTTTCTTGCGCTCCCACGTTCAGTTCGGCGGTTGTGGTTGGTTGTTTCGGTGAGGTAATCCGCTTCGGGTTCTCGGCGCATCAAGAGGCATTGAGAAATCAAGGGATGTTGGATTGAGACGTCGAAGGGGGCGCCTTATTAGGTCAACTCGTGAGCCCCTACCTCGGGTTCGGCTCGCCGTCGCAAGAACTTCCAGCTTATCGGTCACCATTGTGTTCAGCTTATCCTGCTCCTCTACCTTTTTGAGCAGCATCTCCAGCATCGTCTTTATCTGAGTCAGGGCCTCCGGACTCATCTCCAAAGCTGCAAGGACTGATGCATCTTTCGCTCCGGATCCATCGCCTTTGGTATCATGCGGGTCGTCAGCTCGCCTTTCTCCGTCATTGGTCATCTTCTTCGGATCGTTCGTACGGTGGTTCCTTGGTGTAAGAAAGTTTCAAAGTCCCCACAGACGACGCCAAATTGTGGGGTCGAAATCAACACAATTAGATTTGTCGCGAAATTTTTAAGGGATCTGAAACTTCTGCGTATAAACCATGAAAACGATGATCCAAAGATGGTTTTATTGAGCTGTTTCGAAAAGCTTTTACGTACAAGAGTATGAGAGTAGAAAGTATAGGGTCTTGCTAAGTAAATTGCGGATCCCTTTTTTAAGAGATGTACATAGATATATATATACTAGTTTGAGTCAGCCAGGCCGATTCCAGAGGAGATAAGGAAAACTTCCTAATCTTTCGGGATTTCCCTTTAGCCGAGGCGGGTTGGCTTCATAGGCCTTCGTATTGACATCGGCCGAAGATGGACTTGTTGCTTCGGCCCGCAAGTTTGCGTATTCTGCTTGGCCCATTACTTATGCCAAGATTGGGATCGGCCTTATCGACTTCCGCCGTATTGGTTTCGGCCATGACTTCGTATAGAATTGACTTCGGCCGCGACCTCGTATAGAATTGACTTCAGCCACGACTTCGTATAGAATTGACTTCGGCCATGACTTCGTATGGAATTGACTTCGGCCGCGACTTCGTATAGAATTGACTTTGTATAGAAATGACTTCGGCCGCGACTTCGTATAGAATTGACTTCCTATGGAATTGACTTCGACCATGACTTCGTATAGAAATGAATTCGGCCAAATTGTGTTCCGCCACGCTGTCTTCGTATAGAATTGACTTAGGCCATTACTTCGTATAGAATTGACTTCGGCCACGACTTTGTATAGAATTGACTTCGACCATGACTTCGTATAGAAATGACTTCGGCCAAATTATGTTCGGCCACCCTGTCTTCGTATAGAATTGACTTCGGCCATGACTTCGTATAGAATTGAATTCGGCCACGACTTCGTATAGAATTGACTTTTTATGGAATTGACTTCGGCCATGACTTCGTATAGCAATGACTTCGGCCACGCTGTCTTCGTACAGAATTGACTTCGGCCATGATTTCGTATAGAATTGGCTTCGTATAAAAATGACTTCGGCCACTACTTCGGCCGTGACTTCGGCCACGACTTCGGCCGCGACTTCGGCAACGACTTCGGCCATAACTTCGGCCGCGACTTTGGCCGCAACTTCGGCCGTGACTTCATTAGCTTAGGCCTTATCCGATTCCTCGTATTTCTATACTTAGCCATTTCTTATTGATCTCAGCTAGGTGGATTCTGACCCCAACAACCAACCGAGACTTTATATGAGGCTTGGGAAAGATTGAAGGGGTATACACGGTTATGCTCTCACCATGGGATATCTATGGAGGCGTTGTTAGGAATCTTCCACCGGGGAATTGAGGAAAAATATCACATTGCTCTAAACACCGCGTGGAATGGAGATTTTGCTAGTTTATCGGTTGAGCGAGGGGAGCAACTCGTGGAAAACCTTGCACAAAGCAATCAATACTATAGCAAAGAGTAGGATAGAAGTGTGAGAGAGCCAAAGGGAGAAGACCTTAGGATTAAAGAATTGAGTGACAAGCTTGACAAGCTCCTCATGAGTAACAAAAAGCAAGTTCTCTTTGTTGGTAATTTTGATCAAAGCCAAGAGTGGGTTGGTGAAAGTAGTCAACATGGACAAGAAGAGGTTTGCTATATGCAAGGTCAAGGAGGCTACTACCAAATGAGTTTCAACCCAACTATAGGAATCATCCCAACTTGTTCTATAGAAGCACTAATGTGGAAAACCCACAAGACCAAGTCTACCCACCTAAACCACAAAGTTTTCAACCACAACAAAGGTTTGTCAGACAACAACAAGGTCAAGGATTTGTTCCTCAACAACAAGGCTTTCTCCTAAGCAACAATACACTTTCCCTAACCAAGTTTTTCCAAACTTCCAAGGACAAGCTAGCACTTCTACTCAATCCTCATCACAAGACCAAGAGATCAAAGCATTGGTACAAAGGATCTTGGAGGGTCAAATTAAAAATAGCTCGGATATTGGGAATAAATTCCTAGAAGTCAACAATTGAATTGTAGCATGTATCAAGAGTTGGATGGTAAGATTACAAGCTTTGCATCACATGTTAAGACCATTGACCTACAAATGGCGTAAATGGCTTCAAGTTCTAAAGCTCCTAGTGGTACTCTACAAGGTAAATTTGAATCTAACCCCAAGTCATTTTGCAATGTTGTCATAATGGAAGAAGAAAAACATTGGGAATCCCGCCATGGACCTTTTACAAGGGAAGAATTTGAAGAAGACGAGCTATACTTGGATGAGTTGGCTAAGCTACTTGAATGCCCCTATTGTTAAGAATTTGTTAAGAACGTTGAAGAGCTTGAGGTAAAAGCTCCCAAGATCATGATGAGAGAGGAACCCCTTAACTTTGAACCCCCTCCTTATGAACTAAAACCTCCATTTCCTCGCCCGGTCTTTACCAAGACCCTAAAGAGAGTTCTCACAAGGTTCAGGAATGATTTGGAGGAAGTTGGAGTAAAGTTTCTCAAAAAAGATGGTATTGCTCAAATTCCCATCCATAGACAACTAATTAAAGAAGTCTTAGTTAACCATGGCAAAGTCATGGATGTTATGAATAACTATGAAGAGAAAGGTGGAGAGACATAAGATTTTAAGACCCTCTATAAGCAATAAAATATGGGTACATTCTCTCTTCCATGCTCTCTTGGGAATTTGAAGCTTGATGATGCATTATGTGATTTCGGTTTAAGCGTGAATGTTATCTCTTATGAGATGTTCAAGACTTTAGGCATCAAGAAGTTGAAGAGTAACACTAGCTATATCACATTTGTGGACGCGTCCTCTAAGTGTCTGCTTGGAATTCTCGAGAGCTATCCGGTGAAAATAGGGAATTGCATCATTCCAACCGATTTCATGATTGTGGAAATAGATTCTGCTAAGAAGCTCCCCCTCGTTCTTGGTACACCATTCTTAGCTACTGTGGGAGTGTCAATGGATTTTCTCAACAAGAAAACTATCCTCCACAATGTGATCCCATATGTCTCTTACCCAATCTCCCCCATCCCAAGAAGAATTTGTGGCACAATCTCCTATGAAGAGGAAGAAGTTGATCAACTAATGATTTTAGAGACCAAAGATGTGCCTCTTATTGTTGAACAAGAAACTCTTGCTAAAGGAAATGAAGAGAATCTCCAAGAGACTTTTCATGGAGATGGTTTAAATTTGCTCTTTAAAGACCAAGAAGAAATTGAGTCCAAGGCTATGGCACCTATGGAATCCCCAAGTGTGAAGAAGAAACTCACCCTCACACTACATCCCATTAAGATGGTTGATGGATCTCTTGAGTGCAAGACGAAATGCAAGGGCGGTTTGAAGCCTTTCTCAAAGGCCAAGATAATTCTCACCCCGGGATTGACCAAAGAACAAGTTGATTTGGCCAAACGGACTATGAAGGAGTGTTTCGATGTTGAGTTGGCCGATTGGGGACCAAGCACTATGGATGGTTCCCACACTTCCTCCAATTAGAATCTCTTCAAACCGTCAAGCTAAGAGACTTTAAACAAGGGCACTTGGAAGATAATCCCATGGTATCCTTTGTACATATTTCTCTTTAGTTTTATCTACTTTTATGTTTTTTGTGTGTTTTTGGTCATAGGAGTCAAGATAGAGGTTTATGGATGCATTTGGGGATAAACAAGACACATTAAAGTAGAATGTAGCATGCGTCGACCAGCCACCCTCCAACAGGTCGCTGGCACATGTCGATGGGAACTGCATCAGGCAGTTTCCCACTCTCTGGTGCACACGCCATCGACCAACACCCCTCCAATAGGTCGATGGAGCACGTCGATGCAGACCACAAGGGAAAAGATAAGTTTTCTTTGACTTTTTGAGATGTTGACTCGGTTTGCTTTGGTTAGGCCGGTTTACTTTGATTTCAAACTTGATTTTAAACCGATTTAGACACTCTAGACCCTCAAAAACGAATCCATCTTCCTCCTCTTTCATTTCTCAAACTCTTTTGAACCAAAAAACTCTCTTTTCTCTTAAGCACACTCATTTCTCACTCTCACACGCTTCCACTAATTTTCAAAGAGAATTTCAAATTCATCACTATATTTAGCTCTTATCAATTCCAACTCTTTCCAAGCACAAGGTATGCTTTCTTTCTCTCTCAACCCATCTCCTCCATTAAAGCTCATCGAAAAGCTTAAATTTTGTTTTCATGGAGTTGTTACCTTAGGGTTCTAAGATTGCTTGTTTTTGCTTTGGATAAGGTTTATATATTGCGTGTTGTTGATTACTTGAGAGTTCTTGATGAATTGATGGTTGAATTTTGAAAATTTTGCCTCTTAGAGTTTAGGGTGTGAATAGTGACGAAAATATGCTTGATTTTTAAAAATTGGAGAAAATGGGAAATGATTATAGCTTTGTCATTCAAAAGCTACCACTAATCATGCTTGATCATTAACCCTCAATTTTGCATGTTTTGGATTTGAATTAAAATGAATTTTTTTTAAAAGAGAAATGAGCCTTAAAATGATGTTATCATACTATCATTTTTGTTTCTGTGAATTCATTGGTTGATAGGTTATGGTTCTATCCATGGATATTATCTTTGTGCTTTCAAGTGAAACTTGTTCTCATTATAGAATTGTCTTTTGTAGGAACCATCACCAAGATCACCAAACAATAGTCTATTCACGAATGGGACAATAATCTTCTCAAAAGAATTATGTGTTTGAGGAATGGACGGACGTGGAGTATGAGTTTTTTGAAAACTCATACCTAGTTTCCCAAATTGCAATTTTTATGTTCAATTCATAATTTGACACATTCATCATAGGTGTTGGGAAAGTTTTCAAACATCCAAAACCCTTGTAATTATATACAATATTTTAAATCTGAACACACAAAGTTACAATAATTGTAGTTTTTTCTGTCATATCATAATAATTGTAATTGACTAGACTAGAATTTATAGTTTAGCGGTTGTGGCAATGTCGTCATGATATCACCATTCGAATTTAAATATGTGCTAATAAAAAAACACCACAATAATTATAATTGTTTCTACAGTTCCCATATATTTTTTGTTTGCTACAGTAAAGCAAAACCCTGAGCAATCTTGCCGAAGACCAATTCTAATGTTTCAACACCAATCAGATATCTTAGCTTTAATTGGACCATATTTACTCTTTTTCTCTGAAGTCAATTAGTATAGCTAAATTATATAATAAGGGGCTCTTTGTTTGTTCATCTGGAATTTCCATCCAAATGGTCCATCCAAGTGCTCTATCTGAATGATGCATTTGAATGATATTCGTTTCCATTTTTATTGATCATTTGGATAATTCATCTGAATGAACTTTTGTTTGTTTTGTTAGTTTTGTGTACATTTACATCTCCATCTAGATGATTTTAATAAGAAAATGACTATAATGCACATGCTTTTATCTAATCATATATTTAATTTTAATATTAACTATATTAATTTTAATTTTTGATCTAAAATATATTTACAACAAAATAATTTTCAAATTATTATTTTGACATTTATAAATTTACATTTTCATGAAATATATATATTTTTTTTTTATAAAAAATCAAAACATTATTTAACCATTAAAAAAGAAACAACATCAAAACCTCGAAAAACTTAGCAATTAAAAATTGAAAATAGTATGAAATCTCACAAAAGTCAAAACATTATTCCTTTCAATTCTTCTGTTTTCCCACAAATCCCACAAATCAGAACAATGAGAACAAAAACATTGTTCACATACATGTTAATATGGAAGTCTAGTTCCTTTCGCCATCTCCATAGTAATAGAATCACGCATAGCCTCCTTGGTCAGGTCACGTAAAAACCATATCCAAAGTTAGCTGACGAAAACACATGACATAACAAAATTACAAAAAAGAAAGGTTATACAATTGGAGACAACCAGACATGACAACTTTCCCAAGTATCAACGCTTAATGTGGTTTGGGAGCTTTAATCTTTAATGAAGGAAAACAATATTTCTAAGCTTTCTCTCTGAAATCGATTAATATTACATAATTTGAAAGAGCTACCAGTCAGTCGAAATCCCAAGGTAAGAAAAAGATGTATATTTTGGTCGAAGTGAAATTCAGCTAGCTACGAGAAAACAAACCTAAACCCAAGTGAAAATAAAGTAAAAGGTTGAAGATGAACACAGCAAAAAAGCAAAAAAGCTCAGATTGTACCAAGATGGTCGTCAAACAGAAGAGAAGCGGTAGAGAGAGAGAGAGAGAGAGAGAGAGAGAGAGTGAAAGAGAAATTGTTTACATCGCGAGAGAGAGAAGCAGAGCTCAAGGTCATTCCATGGATTGGAGGCAGTCGAAAACGAGAGAAGAAAGAAGAGAATATGTTTAGATCTAGGGTTTTTTCATGTATAATTTTTTGGTTAAATTAGGGGTATATTTGTCATTTCTTATTTTGGACTGAACCATCTCCATCCGGATGGTCCAATTTGGTCCAGCCAGCTGATTTCGAAAATTTTGCCTAAATTTTAAAAACTCATCCAAATGGTCCATTTGAATGTTGCTCATTTTTTACACAAAACGAACATCATTTCTTATCTTCATTCAAATGGTCCATCCGAATGAACAAATGAACAGCCCCTAATTCAAATTACAATATGTATCGGTTTATAGTTAATTAAAAGATATGCATTCCTGGCCAATTCAGTGAAAAAGAGGGTAATACTTCAAAGTAATATGTTGTCAACATAGAAAAAGTGAAAGCACTATCGTATCGAGATAAATAAATTAATCAAAACATAAGTTAAGAATTACACCAATACATTACTATAATGTAAGAAATGTAACCACACAATATATTATAATAAAATTATAATTATATTGTAAGAAAAAATTGAAATGCTTTTTGTCTCATCGAAGAATGGCCCATCAATTTTTTTTCTTTTGCCAGTTCTCTTTTTTCACGCCTCTTCGATGAGATAATTTGGTAAATCATAATGGGGATAATTTTGGCTATTGAGATGACAATTTTTTGCTATTGAGATGACAATTTCATACCTTATTATTAATAACAAACAGAAAAAATAGCGATAAAAAATGTGATCTTATTGATTGTATTTCTAAAGCATATTTCATTTTATGTTTTTATTATATATGTAACACGTTGATTAAACTATACTGTTGAGCTTTAAAAATGGTTCAATAAAAATGATAACACTGAAAATAAATTAAAAGAAATGGCCAATTTAGTCATTTATGATCCAATTCTGATTCAATATTTTTTAATAATATAATAAATGAAGAGAAAATTACAATCACTACCACTTATTTGAAATCACATTTCCAAATCTACCATTTTCTTCCATCTTTTGTCATATACCACAATCTCCAAATGAAAAAAAAAAAAATTATACCCCTCCTTTCTTGTTTTTTTTTTTTTTTTTTCGTTAGTATCTGTCGACATTTATTTATTGTTCTCCACACATTTTCGAATTGTTCTCCACACCATTTCGAAGTTGTAGATAGAATATTATGTTCACAAGTTGTTCACACACTTTTGAAGATATATATATAGAATATTTTTCCCTCATATTTATTGTCCACATAGTGTGTGATCGGTTAGTTATCCACGTGTTAACATTTTCAAAATCTATTTTGTCTCCGAAGAAAAAAATTGCGTTTTCAGACGATTTATCGATAAATATGATAGAAATAGTTGTCTACCATATAATAAGTTCCGCATTGACAAGTTTTAATTGAAGTTGTCCCCGACATCGTGAATGCATATTTTTATTGTCCACGCGTTAATACTTTCGAAGTCCTCATGATGCATGTTTCTTGATGGAATTATATAATTTATTTTTCTTCAACATGGACAATAAATAATAGCAGAGACAAATAGACGTTGAAAGTGTTAACACGTGGACAATAAAAATACGTATAAGTGTTAATACGTGGACAATAAAAATACGCAGATGTGGTGGACAACTATATCGTACGTTCACTTTAGATACACCATTCCATGCTTCTAAAGTTCTATATATAACGTATATAAATAAATAAATATATATGTATATATATATAACATATAAAAACACATATATTAAATATAATATATAAAACACATATATTATATGTTTTGGAAGTCTTGTTTCTTGCAAGTACTACTTCACAGTCTCACCCAATCACATCTCTTTCTTAGATTCGTCTGCATCAACAAATATTCCCACAATCTAAAAACCTTCGTCATCAACTATTTTACCCCTGAAAATTGAAATTAATATTATACAAAATAATCTATATAGATTTTTGTTTTTGTTTTTTTTGTTTTTTTTAAAGAATAGAGAAAGAACACACCAACCAATAGAATAACTTTTATCAAAAAAAAAAAAAAAACACACCAACCCTACATACAACATATGTTTGCACTGATACAAACTCATGAATAAAACCATATAAAGTCTCTTTTTTGGAAAAAAAAAACACAAAAACTTCTGGTAATTGTAACCACGTTAGCTATCTGATAAAAGTTAAAAACCCTATATTAATTAAAGAAAATATCTTATTATATAGTGCTCAAGTCTCATCAAAATCACACCATTATGAAGTGATCGAGCGCATGACGTGGTTTTGACCTTTCTCCCTCACCACCACCAAGTTCCATCATCATCGACTGGCTTGACCGTTCGAGCAATGACTTGAGTGCATTCTGTAGAAAATGCACAGACTCGACGCCGTGATGCTCTCTGTCGGCAACCACAACCAGAACGTTTTTTGTTCGACCACCGACTGTCATCATATCGGCATAGAGAGTTTTCATCTGAAGAGATTTAAGTGTCTCTACGAGATCTTACACGAGATCTTGCACGAGATCTTGCACGAGATCTGGCCGGTCCTCGCAACAAAACGATACCTTAAAGATTATCCGACTGTCGTCGTCGTTGGAACAGTCTTCAAAGTTGAGTACATTGACTTCGTCTGTCTCCGACGGTAATGATTCGTTGGTGATTTCTAGGGTTTCTTGTTTCAGTTCTTTGACTCGTTGAACAACTTTTGTTAGTAGTGTGGCTTTGTCTGTCTGTAAAAGAAAACAAAAAATATGATATAAGAAAGAGAAAAGTTTGGATCTTTAGAAACCCTTTATTCGCTAAATTTTGTCTTGATGTTCAATTGTTGTTCAATTATTTCAAAGGAAAATTAAAAAAACTCGAGAACTTTTCCGACAAAGTGATTTTCCAGCTTCATAGAAAGAAAAAAAGGACTTGATGTTATAAACAAATAGGATAGATAAGAGAGAATATTGGTGTGTCTTATTCCATGAATAACAAAGAGTATATATAGAGATACAAATATATGGTTTTAGCTTGGTCACCAAGTCATCTAGAACATTTTAGAATATGGGCCTATAATGGGCATCCATCTAATGGGTCCATAACACTCCCCATTGGATGCCATTATAGTAAAAGTATTCCCTAATGCGCATAAGATGCTGCCTCATTAAAAATCTTACCAGAAAAACCCAATTGGGACAAAACCATGGTTAAGGGAAAAAGAGTGCAACGCGCTTTTACTCCCCCTGATGAGTGCATAACTTGAGATCTTTGTGACGACGCACCCAAATGATGAACTTGTTTCTTGAAAGTAGCAGTTGGAAGTGTCTTGGAAAATAAGTCCGCCAAAGTTTTGCTTGAACGAATCTGTATAACATGTACATCGTCATTCTTCTGCAACTCATGGGTCTTTCAGATGGTTCATCTTGATCATTCTCATTATCTCTTTTGATATCATTAATGTATGACATTCCCCTTTTACTCTATCATTTGCTTGTTCTTTGTTGTCTCGTTAAAAACCCTTTCATAGAAAAACCCAATGGGATAAAAACTATGATAAGGGAAAAAGAGTACAACCACGCTTTATCATATATATTCCTCCCCCTGGAAGCATCTTCTTCAGGAGATGTATTCCGAACATATATATCATCTTTTGGGAATTAATATAAGCATAACCTTAATGAACAAACTCGTATAGTTGTCATATTATCTCTCGGATCATTTGGACTTCTGGTCCATAGCATCCTTTCCTTCTTATCATACAAAATCTCATCTTTAAATCATGAAAAAGATCGATAAATTGCTTAAACATCAGTTTAAGTGTGGTACTACAGGACCAAATATATGTGAGTATTCTTATATAAAATCCTGCAATGATCTTTCAATATAACATCTCTTTCACTAGATGTTAAATTTGTAATTCCAAGCAAAATTTATCTTTCCAAGATCTTTTATCTTGGATTATTTCTTCAAATATTAACTATATACAAAATATCTTCAGGAGTTCCAATGATGTTCAAATCATCAAATCATTTCCCAAATCTAATTATAAATATGCATGGACTAATAAGATCATTCTTATAGCCTTATCTTTATTAAGTACTCAATGAGGCGATTATACCACATACGCCCTGATTATTTCAATCCATAAAGAGATCGATTTAATACTATGCAATAATATTCAGGTTTGCTCGAAATTCGCACGAAACAGATTCTGCCCGAAATTCGCACGAAACGGATTCTGTCCGAAATTCGCACGAAACGGATTCTGTCCGAAATTCGCACGAACTGATTCTGTCCGAGATTCGTACGAATCTGATTCTTCACAGAAATCAGGTGTTTCACATAAATCTGGTATGCCCGAAATTTGCACGGAACGAATTTTGCTTCTGGCAGTTTAAATCATTCTGGGACTTTCATAGAAATATCATTATACAATGGTTATTTATCATATATTATTTTCATCGTACTGCTTATGATAACTCTGCCGGAGTTTCGATGATATTCAAATTAAGAATCCCTTTGATCTTTTGATAAATCAACATGGGTACATATTTACATGATTATACCCCATCCTACATATTTTCTTTTCAGTCCATCGAGTAGAGTTCTCGGGAACATTCTCATGATATCATTAATCCTTCAGGGATTATGTCCTTCATATTTATATCCTTCAAGAATTACATATAAATATCATTATCCAGTGTTCCATCTCTTATTGCCAGACTTATAAGATATCTAAAAGTAATTGCATCCACCACAAGAGAATATATCTCTTCATAATATATTGTGCTTTGTATCTCACAATATCACTATTTTCACTATTCTTTCACACAAAGACTCATTTATCTTCCACTGGTTTTACACTTCAGGTGCACGGACTAATGGTCCAACTATTTCTCTGCAAGAGATTATAGTTATACGTCTATTTCTTCCTTTTTCGCCAATCATTACTTTGTGTACACTTTTCAATAGACTTTCTTTTATAATCTTCTTTCTTATTCATAATATCAACTGCTCATAGCATGCAAAAATATTACGACGTCGATTTGCCTTTTCAGTTCCATCTTATTTCAGACATGACCTAACTAGCTAGATCTCTTCATTGTCAGGTACCTGAATTTCTTTCTTTGTCATATATAAAGTCTCTTCTGGAGATCCTTCATTCTCTGCTGGAGATAGTTCAAGAATCTTTCTTTCCTCGATCTGGTCATTCTCAATTTCTGCTCCTTTTCTTTTCCGAGGATTCTTATATTTGGAACCAAATAGGTTTATCACGCTTCATGCGATCTTTAGACTCAGTAGCAGTTTGATATTGTCCTTCTGGGACATAAATTATAATTGGAGCATATACAGCTGGTATAGGTGACTTCATCACTCTATTTGGGTCAACAAAAGCGTCTGATAATTAATACGCTAATTTAAGCTCTGTAAATGAATTATCCTTTGGACTTTTAATATACAATCTTTAGTCCGAGGATCATTGATAATTCATTCCAACTTATTTCTTTCTCCAGTTGTTTACTTTCTCCCCCTAATGTTGGAAAAACTGACTCATTACAATGAAAGTCTGCAAATCGAGCCTTAAATAAATCCTTCTGGGATGGCTCTAGATACTTAGTCATCATTCATATCCAACATATATTCTTATCCTCTTTTGAGGTCCCATCTTAGAACACCGTGGAGGAGCATTTTGGACGTTCAAAGATTTTCATATGGGAAATATTTGGTTTCTAACCCAAAACCAATTATGATGGGGAAAACTATCATTTACTCATTGGCTTGATGCGAATCAATGCTTCTAAACCATTTTGTGTATGAACATGATCTTATGGATGTTCAACACTCACTCCAATGGACATGTAATAATCAGGTTTTAAACATAATTTCACCAGCATTATCAAATCCACTTGCCTTTAGATAAAAATCTGGAATACTCTCGTACTTTAATCAATTAAGAAAGTAACCTCGCAAACTCCAAGTTGCGGATTGATAACAAGGATAAATGTGGCAATATAGTCGATGTATCCATCGACTTTATGCGTCCATCGAGTCAATGCGTCCATCAGCTCGATGCATCTATTAGAACCATAAGGTATCTAAAAATTCACATGGTGGGTGATCAGTCCATAACCATCTCCTTGTATCCGTTCCAGAAAATTGATAGAATCCAAATTATTTAAACTGGTAAAAGCCATATTATCATATTGCCTTCTGAGCAAGCAACATATAATAAATCATTAGGAAGAATCTTATGGTTCTTCACTGAATGTCCACATTATTTTTTGCATCATCATTACACCAAGATGACCAATCCGGTTAAGCCAAACATTTAATTTCTTAGTAAACTTCTGGTTTACTTTCACTATTAATCACTTACTCCCTTCAGGGGATATCATTATCAAAATTACTTTCTTTAGTCCATGACAATCAAGCATGGATTTTGATGATGAAGCTTATGTCGATAAAACAATAAACGGGATAATGATAGAAATTCTATAATATAGTATAGAAAATCTAGAGATAATTTAACTAAAAACATATAAGACATGGTACGAGATCAAGAGGTTAGAAATCGAGCATACCCGGAAAATCCAAAGCTAGCAATGGGAGTTGTCAGAGAACGGAGGTCGAGGCAATCACTTTAGTAGTCACTTCCTTGGTGAATTTTATTTGTCTGTTCATCATTATTGAACCGTAATGGTCTAACCGACTCATGCCAAACATTGAAGTATTCGGTAAACTTCTGGTTTACTATATTATTTATTTCTATTAAACTAATCTTTGTGTAGTACAATCTAGTAGAGAATGCATATAATTTCTCCAAGATACTTTTACTACATTGGGTATACTCATGATTTGAAGGTATTCAACATTTTCTTCACTTATTATCTCAACATTGTTGGACTTGAAATCTCTTTGATATACTTTATAAATGATTCATCAAGTCTATTTTGAGTGTGAACATAATCTTCTGGATGTTCCACTTACTATGGATGTGGGATTCTTTCATTCTCCCCCTCGAGATGATGACGCTTTAGGTCAATCAATCTCGAATTGAATCCCACCTCAGAATCAACAACATACCCAACTTGGGTTATGTATTTTATTTTTACATTCTTTTAACTTTTCAGACTTAGGAGAGTATAACACATCAATTATTTCAAAAGGCATTCCCATAGGCAATA
Organism: Pseudoturritis turrita; assembly: GCA_900406555.1. Taxonomy (NCBI): domain Eukaryota; kingdom Viridiplantae; phylum Streptophyta; class Magnoliopsida; order Brassicales; family Brassicaceae; genus Pseudoturritis; species Pseudoturritis turrita. The sequence goes on from OVBL01000035.1 coordinate 99,742, forward strand.
ATACATATTCTCTTCCGGAGCCTTCAATAAACTTTATACAACTAGATATAGTACTCACACTAGATTTTCTCTTCGTCAGATGAGAGAAATATCTCTTGTTTGTTACCATCTTTATTTTCTCCTTCTTGTGAGAATATGAGTTCTTCAAAGAAACTCCTCGACCTTGACCATATCCATATCACATCCATATTCACGACCACTTTTATAAACACTTTTTCTGCTAGTGTTATTAGTGTGGTCCTTTTCTTTCTCAGTATATGATATCATATTCACTTCAGGGAATAGCTCATTATTTTGTTCAGCCTTAAAGAGACAAGATATAAGTTCAAGATTCTTTTTCACGGTATTTTTTCTGCAGGCCGATATTATTTGCATGAAAGGTAGAGTATATCTTTTCTAGCATCTCTGTATTAGTAATATTCTTTCCACATCATATAAAATTTTCTGAACATAGCTGAGTTGTATCCACTTACAAACTCCAAGTCTTGTAGTCTCATATGTAACTAAGCTCAACTAGTTTTACGTAATATCACATTCAGGTGATCATATCTTTTCTTAAGAATTGTTCCAAAGAACTTAGTGAACATAATCTTCTGGATATGTCACTTGTAGTGAACTTTAATAATCAAACAGTGAAACATAATCTTCTGGATATGTCACTTATTGTCTATGTGAGATTCTCTAATTCTCTCACTAAGTCTCGAATTGAATCTTACGATGAACAAAGATATTATTAAAATCATCTTATTAAATCGAGACTAAGTAATAATCCTTATTAACACCATCACAATTCACTAGTTTTTCTATCATGTCGTTAAACTAGGTTTTCAATAAACCAATTCACCAAATCAGGTCATATGACAAGTATGTGCAATATCAGTCTCTACATGAGAACAAACAAGAATCATAGAACAATGCAAACTCAGTGCAAAATCCTAACAATTTCATGGTATGATTATATTGTGCAAAATCTATGCGAAAATCAGGTTCGTGCAAAACTGGGATGAAATTATAATAATTTCAGCTGTGCAAAATCAGGGTTATATTTATGTCTCTGCAAAATCCGGGTTTAAATCATGCATGTGCAAAATTCAGATTATAATTACTCTGTACAAAATTCGTACAGAAATCAGTGCAGATCTAATAACAAATAAATTCGTGCGAATATAAAAATCCGATAACAGACTGTGTAAAATTTATGCAGAAATCACAGATCCAATTTTATCATAAAAATAAATTAAATATGTAGCTGTGCAAAATTCGAAATAAAATAATTTTATGATAAAAATCTCGATGGAGGCAAAGTCAAAAGTGTTGAATAAACTGAGACGTGACGGTGATAGTAGCTCGATCGAAGCAAGATCAAAAGTATTGGAGATTTGGGGACGAGACCTAAGCGGCGGCTAGGGTTTTTACTCGGTGGCTAGAACTCGTGCTGATAACGTGTTATAAACAAATAGGATAGATAAGAGAGAATATTGGTGTGTCTTATTCCATGAATAACAAAGAGTATATATAGAGATACAATATAGGGTTTTAGCTTGGTCACCAAGTCATCTAGAACATTTTAGAATATGGGCCTATAATGGGCATCCATCTAATGGGTTCATAACACTTGAAAGCTTTTCTTTCTTTTATTATTCCCAGTACTTGCACCTTTTTATTATTATTATTTGAAGACATTACATTGGACTGATGTTAAATTTAAAAGTAGACATTACATTCCCAGTTCATTTTTTCTATAAATGATATACTTCCAATGTTCCACCTTTCTTACCAATAAATCAAGTCCTAACTTCCTAAGACACCACTAGGAAGTACTTGTAAATTAACCAAGCAATATTAATATAATTAAGAAAAAGTAACATTTGTTTGGGAGATATACGTTAATTAGATAAAAACACAAAATTTTGGTGGTATTATATAACATCCAAAACTCTAATCCTCATATTCCAAATTCTACTCTTAGATTATGTATAGTAAATACTATGAAAAGAGAAGATATAAGATTAAAAGTTAGAATATTAGAGTAATTAAGTAAGATTAAAGTTTGTACTTTGGAGTTACAAGAGAGTAAGTTACGGAGCTTGTTGAGATGAGAATTGATTATCTCTCTTCTTCTTCGCTCAGCTTCTTTATGAGTCCTCAGAGCAGCAAGAACTTTGTCTTGAGAAATCGTATCTTCTTCGATGGCAAAAAGGTAATACGACGACGTTGTGGTGGTGGTCGACGAGGAACATAATCTTCCGGTGAGAAAAGAATAGAATATTTTATCTGAAATCTCTGGTTGCATTTTTCTTCTTCTTCTTCTTCTTGTTTGCTTTTCCGCCACCTTCTTTTTTGTTGGGTTTGGAGTTTTCGGTGGGTTCTGTCTTAAAAAAAATTATATATTTAATTATTTATACAATGAGATCGGAAAGAGAAGATATATATAGGGATCAAAAAATTTATTTAATACGTGACACATAAATTCTTTTTACCATAACTAATATTTATATTATAGATATTTAATTACTTATAAAAAAAAATTTAGTGTGGAACACATGACACACTTTCTCTCTTTCTCGATTGGCCCCAATATATAGTTTTGTCCAGGATATATATACATTTTTAAAGTTAAAAAAAAAGAGTTGAATTAGAGTTTTATTTCGAGGAAAAAAAAAGAATAAAAGTGTTGTTGGTTTTCCCACAATTGCGATTGTAGATACCATTTTATAACCGCTTTAGATAAAAAAAAAAATAATAGCTTTGATTGGTAATTTTGTACCGATGCGGTACAAGATATACCGCTTTTATAGTTGCCAGTCACAATAATAGTACCAAAAACTTTATTAAAAACGTTACACTTAGCTTTATTTATATCACTTTTTCTTACAGCTATTTCTTATATTTTTGCATTATTCTGTAATTACTTACCGCTCCCGCTAACAGCTGAAAAACTTGTACCGCTTTAGGTTAACAATCGGACCCAATAATTTTAACGTTTATATCGGACAGTGGCGAAAGATTCCAATTTTATTCTTAAAAATTACGTTTCACATTCAAATAATATTTTGCAAAAAAAAAATCAAAATTTATTTTAGTATCTTGCATCAAGCAATGTATTTTTATATTATTTTAGTATCTTGACATGGCTTAAATCTCTAATCAATCTTTTAACACAAATTTTATCACAATTAAAATTATCATTAGAAATTTCCAAAATTATAATTTATATTTCGAAATTCTTTTTATAATTAACAACCATTCCGAATTAAAAAAAAACTATTATTCTGAATTTTTTAAAAAATTAATCAACCATTTACATATATTAATTTAGTACTTAATTTTCAACCATTCGGACTATTCATTGATATATCAAATCAAGTCATCTTTTTATTTTAATTAAATATTCAATACTTTCTTTCCGTTGATAACTATACCACGATCTTAATAAAAATCATTCCATTCCAAAATATTATTTACTAATTAAGAAATTATTTTAATTAAATATTCAATATTGTTGGAAAAATATACTACAATCTGAATAAGTAAGAGGATTGAATAATTTAATACAAATTAGAAACATACAAAATCTTTTACAAAGTAATCGATAACTGCTCAATTTTTATACTCATGTCTTACACGGATTTTTTGCATATATATCCACATAATTAGACCGAATAATATATATATCTTTAAATATTTAAAATATTTTCATTTATAAGAAATTAAATATTATAAATACTTTAAATTTATCAATTAAACATTAAAAATATTTTAATTTGGAAAACAAATTAGAGTATTATAGCTTTTCTGGGTTTGAAAGTTTTATGGTCAATCCAGGTTTTCTTAAAATTTTGTTTGTCTTCTGTACTTCAAACACAAAATTTAAAAAAATAAATCATAAATGAATATGATAAGTGTTAAATATATTATACAGAAATTTTATAGACTAATATATATATATATATTTGATTAAGTTTTATATTATTATAAATACTTTCAGTTTACTAAAAAGTTTAGACATCAGAAATATTTTAATTTGGTAAAAAAAATTGAAGATTATAACTTTTCCAGATCTGCAGATTATGCGGGTCAATATGTGTGTTCTTAAAGGCGTTTTGTCTTCTCTACTTCAAAAAAATAAAAAATATATATAAAAATTAATATGACAAGTGTTAAATATATTATACAGAGAGTTTATAGACTAATATATATATATATATATATATACTATTAGATTAAGTTTTATATTTTTGATATCATGGGATTATGTTTTTTTAAACAATAATAGAAGAAGAAGACGATGAAAAGAAGAAGGGAAAAGAGGAAGAAGAAGAAGAAGAAGAAGAAAACAAAGATCGAGAAGAAGAAGAAGTCAGATAAGATAAAGAAGACAAATACGATGAAGAAGAAGAAGGAAAGGAAGATAAAGAAAAAGATAAAAAACCGGAAGAAGAAGGCGAAGAAAAATCGGAAGAAGAAGATGAAGAAAACCGGAAGGAGAAGAAGAAGTCGGAGAAGAAGAGTACGGTCAAGAAGAAAACACATAGCGACTTTGGCCGCAAGTAACAAACCTATAAAAAATAGAATAAGAATGAATAAAAAAACCGAATGAGAGGATGAGGATGAGGAAAACAAAGAAGACAAAGACAAAGAAAAACTTGAAGAAGAAGTCGGATAAGTCAAAGATAATGAAGAAGAATAAGGAAAGAAGAGGAATAAGGAGAAAAAACCGAAAGAAGAAGACAAAGATGATGAGGAAAAATAAGGAAAAGAATGGAACAGATAAAAATTGGACGAAGAAGAAAGAGAAGACGTATACAAAACTAAAAGAAGAAGCCAGAGAGGAATGGAGAAATAGCAAAGAAAAAACACTATAGCGACTTTGACCACAAGTAATAATCCTAGCAAAAACTAAAGAATAATTAGAAGAACAAGAAGGAAGAAAAATTAAGGAGAACAAATAAGAAAATGACGAGGAGCACACATACGAGGAAGAAGAAAAAAAAAAGCATAAGCAGAAGAAGAAAACAAGTCAGATAAGAAAAAGACGAAGAAGACGATGAAAAGAAGAAGGAAAAGAAGAGGAAGAAGAAAAACCGGAAGAGGAAAAAGAAAAAAACAAAGATCGAGAAGAAGAAGAAGAAGTAAGATAAGACAAAGAAGAAGAATGAAAAAAAGAGACAGAAGAAGAAAATAAAATCGGAAGCAGAAGACAAACAAAATCTGGAATGAGAAAATGAAGTCGGAGAAGATGAAGACGATGAAGAAGAAAAAAAAATACGGGAGGAAAAATAAAAATTGGAAGATGAAGACGAAAAATAAAGAAGAAACTACAAAATACAAAAGAAAAAAACATAGTAATTTCGGCTGCAAGTAACTAATCTAGAAGAAACAAAAGAATTAGAAAAAGAACGAAGAAGAAACGGAAAAGGAGCATGAAGACGAGGAAGAGGGCAAAGAAGACAAAGACAAAACAAGCTAGAAGAAGTCGGATGATACAAAGAAGAAAATAAGATGAGGAAGAAGAAGAAAAAAAACAAAAAATAGAACAAAAGACGAAGAAGAACCGGTAGGAGAAGACGACGACGATGAAGAAGAATAAGGAAAAGAAGAGGAAGAGTAAAAATTGGAAAAAGAAGGAAAAGAACACGAAGACGAAGAAAAAAAAAAAAAGAGAGAAGTCGGAGAAGAACAAAGAAACCGCAAAAGAAAAAAATCTAGAATCTTTGGCCGAAAGTAACAATCATAGAAGAAACATAAGAATAAGTAGAAGAAAAATAACGTATAAGAACAAAGAAGAAACTGAAGAACAGCACGCACGAGGAAGATGACATTAAAAAATAAAAAGTATAAGACAGAAGACAATGCATATGAAAAGAAGAAGAAAAAGAAGAGGAGGAAGAAAACTGCAAGAAAAAAAAAAAAAGATTGAGATGAAGAAGAAATAAAAATAAAAATCGAGAAGAAAAAATAAAACAAACATATATAATTAATACAATTAATAGAGTTTATATAAATGTCAAAACAAAAAAAATAGCGAAATTTACAAATTTTTCATGCTCGCCACATCTATTTTTTTCAATATTTTAAAACATATGTTCACTTATTACAAAATTTTACATATTGTTATCTATCGTTTGCGTTTTATTCCAACACAAATATAAAAGTTACAAAACGGATCCGTAATTTTCACTACGTCTAAAATATTATATATATGCATATTAATTTTCTACATACATATAAATTTAAAACTAACATATTATATTATATTATGTCTATGCATATTAATTTTCACTACGTCTAAAATATTATATCTATACATATTAATTTCCTACATGCATATAAATTTAAAACTAACAATCATACATATTTAATTTAATAATCGAATTAACTTATTCTCTAAAAAATTTTCATGTCCGCACACGGTGCGGATCAACCACCTAGTAATACTAGTATTTACCACTTAATATGCTCATTTATGTTGTTTTATTTTTGATATAAGAAATTATCTTCTTTTTAATCACCTTTAGTTTTTTATTTGGTCAACACATTTTATTGTTCGTCGTCATTTATATTTATTTGTGAATTCAAAGTAATTATGAGAATAAGTTGATTCCCTTACGTTGAAATTTAATTTTATATTCATGCAAATGGTTACTTTAGATTTATAAAAAATCGAATTGATTTTACAAGTTTTTTTGTTTTTGTTATGAAATCAATTCACAGTTTTTTTTGTTTGTTTTAGGAAATCAAAGCATGATAATGTTTATGAATCAAAGCATGTTAGAAAACTAAGATAAATTATATAGTAGTATGTGTTTATGTGCTTTTCTGTATGGTTTAGATTTTAGATTTTGAATTTTACCTTTTGTTTTTGGTTTTTATTTTTTGATTTTTGAGTTTTTGGTTTTTAATTTCTGGTGTAGATTTTAGTTTTCTCAAAAACCTAATAGGTAATTTATTTAGTTTTTGGTTTTTACTGTATACATAAACTTTTTAATGTTTATTTATGTGTTTAAAGCTACTAAAATTAATATAAACATGCACATAGGTTCATTTCATTAAAAAATTGATGAGAAATTCATTAAAATACCACTAAAATATGTTTTTGTTCCAAACATACCACTAAAAGTTTTGGTTTTCCAAAAAAACCACTAAAAGTTTTGGTTTTCCAAATATACCACACACTAAAAATGAGTTTTAAGGGTTTATAATTTAAATTTTTGGGTTTGAGTTTAGTATTTTAGGTTTAGGGTTTAGTTTTCAGGGTTTAGAGTTTAATTTTGAAGGTTTAAAGTTTAGCTTTAATTTTGTGGTATTTTTGGAAAAAGAAAATTTTTAGTGGTATTTTTGGAAAAAAACTAAGTAATTGTATATTTGGAACAAAAACTTATTTTTGTTGTATTTTTGAGAATTGCCTTCGATGAGATAAATTGATTTATAAGATAAATTTATGTTTTTATTTTTTGTTTGAAATCACTAAATTTTATTAATGAAAATATTTTTTTAAAATAAAAACTCATAATATTTTTATACATAGTACCAAATTTTTTTTAAAAAGAGATAGGATTATTTTCATTTCTTAAGTATAAGAGAATTGTTCTTTTATATAGCAAACAGGATATCTGGATAAGAAATAATTAAAATATTAAAAAAAAAAAATTATATCTGAAACAAAAATGTTTCGTTGGAAAAAAAAATGATTTTCTTGAGGAGAAACAAGATTATTGTGGTTTTTTGGTTTTTCATTTAAATATAGAGAAAACTTTCAAAAACTAGTTTTCTAATTTTTCGGGAATCTACTTTTCTAAAATCATGAATGGATAAAAAATTAGATTTTTCAAAATCTAAAACCAAAAACGATTTCAAAAATTACAAATAATCAAGGCCAAAAACTTAGGGTATTTTAATCCCGCCTTTCTATAAAGCAGATGAAGTTTTTATGAATTTGATTTAGGCCATAAACTATAGGGTAAAAAGATGGACCATATTTTGAAAGTTTGTTGGTAACTTGGACTGAGTACTTTGGTTTACATATCTGGGTTTTATGTGCCGAAGACCACAAAATATAGGGTAAAAAGATGGGTAATATTCGGAAAGCTTATTAGTAGCTTAGATGGTTAAGTAATGGTAAGCTGAGCTCGAGTATTTTGGATTGAGGCACTATTGTTGTCTTTGTGTGTGTTTGGTTTATTTCTTCCTTTATATATTTTAACCCAACATCTTCTCTAAAACAAATATAGGGTAAAAAGATAATCACATTTTAAAAGCAATGATAAGTTGGATTGAGTACTTTGGTTTACATATACTCATCCTTCTACAAAGCAAATAGACAAAAAAAAATGGTTAAAAATATGCCACATTTCAGTGGCGGAACCAGGATTATTTTTTGTCGGGGTCAATAATAACATAATTATATTATAATATTAATTCATTTATTTGAATTAATCAAAAAAAAGAAACCAAACATTTTAGGTATTCATACTTATTTATTTAAAAAATAAAATAAAAAGAACTAAAAATAATGTCTTTTTTTTTATAAACTCTGTAATTATAGTTGATTTTCAATAATATATATATATATATATATATATATAGTTTTAAAAGTGCTTAAACTTGTGTAAAAAATATATAAGTAGTTTATGTTATTCAATTTCTATGAAAAATCATGTTGTTTTAGGTAACTCATATTAAACAATTAATGAAAAAGAATCAAAAGCAATTGTAAAAAGAAAAAAGAATCAAGACTTTTCAAGAGATTGTGAATAAATATATCAAAAACAAGCAAAAACAAAAACAAAAAACAAACGATTAAATGGAAAAAATATATATATATAGAAAGTGATGCAAATGTATGAATTGAACCATGTCAATGGGGGGTCATATTTTCATGCTTCAAACCAAATCATCCATCAATTATTGTAGACAGCTATGTACAAACAAAATTTTATAAATGTTGTAGGGGTCAATTGACCCCCCTCATCTTCAAATAGCTTCGCCCCTGCGACATTTTTAAAAATGGCCAGTAGCTCAAATGGGTAAGCAATGATAAGTTGGAGAAATATAATTTATTATAAAGATAAATATAAATAATGACAAAAAATTTATATCCGATAGAAGAATAATATACTTAAAAATATATAGAGAGATAGAGTTTCTATTACTCTTTTCTTATAAAGTGAATTGTGTTTTGCAACGATCAATTATTTGTTCTATTTATAGACGTAAAAAGATAAGTTACTCTGCGTGCATAGTGACGGTGAGCTCCACACGAATTTAATTTCACTGTAGTTGTTGACGTATATGTGTAGCACTTTTGTTGACTTTTGTAACACTCCCCCTTGGAGACCATTGTCACTTGTGTAACGCCTTTGTTGCTTAGTTAAAACTCTTTCTAGGAAAATCCAGTGGAAAAAACCATAACAAGGTAAAAAGAGTACTACCACGCAAACTTCCCCTCGAATGATCAGGTGTGATCTAATAGATCTCGATGATGACGCACTCCAATGTTATGGACATGTTTCTTGAACATAGTGGTACATAATGATTTCGTGAAAATATATGCAGCACTGTAACATGATCAAGACATATCTGACTTCAATGACTTTATTCTTCTCGAGTACTTGAGTGTATGAAAAAAATTTAGGAGGGATATATTTGGTTCTATCACTTTTGATATATCCTTCCTTCGTTTGGATTACACATTCAATATTTTCTTCATATAAGATAGTTGGCTTTGTATTTACGAGTATTCCACTACTATATTGTATGTGTTGGCTTATTGATCGCAACCATACAAATTCTCTACGCGATTCATGGAGTGCGCTGATTTCATCATGATTCGAAGAACTGGCCACGTGTCTACTTCTGAGAACGCCAAGATATAGCGGTGCCTCTGATCATAAAGACGTATCTAGTTTGTGATCGGGCTTTATCTGGATCTTACAAATATCTTGCATGCAGAACCAACCATTTAATATTTTGAATCTTTAGGATAGAATAATTGTGAGAGTTGAAAACCACAAAACTAAATTTCTCAGAAAATAATTTAGGAATTCCAAAACTTCTATGAACAGAAACACAAAAACAGAGATCCAAAGATGGTTTTTCTTTACTGATATATCAAAGAGCTTTGAATACAGAGGTTGTTCAGAAAAATCTAAGTATTCTTGTTAGATAAAAGTTGCGGATCCCCTCTTTGGTACAAGTGCATGTGTATTTATATGTAATATGAGTCGGCAGTCTTTTGTCCTAAACTGATAAGGAACATTTCCTTTTTCTTCACCTTTTTCCTTTCTTTATGATTATTTTTCCATTTTTCCATAAACCTTCTAGTCCAGCAGAAAGTTATGGGCTTCTCAGGTTGGCTCAGCCCATTGTATCTCAAGGCCACCGACCTACATCGCCAATATGGATGAGGATTACGACGTCGCTGCCTCGTCTCATTTTTGGGCTCGTCGTTCCTACTCACCTCTCGCCTCGTCCTTCCTTTTTACCGGCTTGATATGTCTATGCCCATACTTAACCATTTTTGCCTATAGATCCCAGTTAGGTGGGATATAACCCCAACAATTAGCCCCCCAGCTTGTCAGTTTCTGTTTTGATAGTGACGAGGTAAAACTGTTCGATATTGGGATTTTCATAGCTAGTTCGGTGAAAATATTGTGTCGAGCTGCGGAATTGTCAACCGGCAGAAGAGGTCGGTAGACGTATGCAGGTCGCTGTGGATTTTGAATCGACACGTTCCTTTTTTGTTGACACGTGGCATATTCTGGACCTCACGTTTTGACGAGACATCGAAGAGATGTCTCAATTCTTCCCCTAGGACATCGTGCCCCTCCTATAAATATTCGTCTCCAACTTTTGGTTTTCCCATTCTAATCTTCACCCAAAAAGGTAGAAACTCTTCTTCTTCTCTTTCTTTTGTTGTTTGTTGACATGGAGATACCAGAGCTTCCTTCGGATATTATCTCTGTCATCGTACAAAAACTTGACCGTCTCACCTTGTGAAGAGTTGGATACATCCTCCGATTAGGGCGGATTGGCGGAGACATAGTGTACAATAGTAAAATCCTGAAGGAACTTTGTATCGACGACTTGTGTGAGGACACAGCTAAAATTCTTCTAGACGGGGCATATCGCATCTTCTTTGTAAGGTGTTTGGATGCCGGAAACCCAGCTGCTATTTATTATGAGGCTACAAGACTCATGACCACGCAACATGACATCAATGCAGCTATGGAGCTTTTGGAATGGTTTATCCCTTTAAGCGCTAATGCGACATATCTGTGTGGAATGCTGTGTGTATGTGCTGGTCGCACGGAAAGGGCTGCACAACTTCTCAAGTTGTGTGTCGATGTTCATGCTGAAGGTGATTTTGACGAACTCACCCGGCTTGTGGAAGGGGTTATAGACACGGTTGTAGCTTTCTATCCGCCCATAAATAACTCCTTTGTGTCAACGTGGCAATATCCCGACTGTCCAGACTTGCCTTTTCCGCATTGTGCCGTCGAGCATGAATATCAACATGGATGCGAGAGATGTTACTTGTATTGGTTTGCGAAAAGCTTTTGTCGCATGACATATGGTATTTATTGCGATCGTTGATCGGGTGAGGGAGGTCGGCTTCGCTATCCCTGAAGAGCTCGCGAGGATAGCCGCAGAAGACAGAGCTCTTTGTTCTGTTTTTGTCTTGTTTTTTGTTTTTTTTTTTAAACCTCGTTTTCTCCTCTGTGGGATTTATTAGTGCTTTGTATCATCTCGACCTTTGGGGACTTACTTTAGTGGAGTTTTTGTTTCCTCTGTCTATGCTTTTTGTGTTACCGTGCTTTGAGTTGTTCCGTATTAACTGTCTTAGCTCGTTCTTGTTCATAATACCGAGATCGCTGATTTTAGATCGTATTGCCAACGTTCGACTAATTGTCACCGAGGTAATGTACGCTTGGTACTTAGTCTTTTTGATATGTTGTGACCAGCGATCTGTTTGCTGAGTTTAGACGTTATGGCTAGCGATATATTTGCTAGGTTTAGATGTTACGACCAGCAATTCTTGCTAGGTTTGGATGTTATGACTAGCGATCTGTTTGCTAGGTTTAGATGTTTACCTCGGTTTACAAGCACGTTATCCTTCAACATGCTTGCTCTGATCATAAACATAGATGTTACGACCAGCGTTCCATTTGCTGGGTTTAGATATTATGACTAGCGATCTGTTTGCTAGGTTTAGATGTTTATCTCGATTTAGAAGCACGTTATCCTTCAACATGCTTGCTCTGATCATAAACATAGATGTTACGACGAGCATTCCGTTTGCTGGGTTTAGATATTTATTTTAGGGTTACGAGCACGTTTTTCCTCAACATATTTTTCTGATAATAAACATAGTGCGCTTAAATATCCATTGAGGATGTAGTAGAAAAGATCCGTTTAGGATGTATTAGTTCTTTGTTGTGACCAGCAACAACGAGTTCGATAATTATATCGGAGAGTCTGTTTTAGTTAAGACTTGATGTTTTGCGAGATATTCCATAAGTTAAGGGACTTGTCTTGATCGGTGTTTGCGAAAAATGTATAGAAATGGTATACACGTATATGTACCCACTCTCCCCTTTTTAAGAGAAGGGGGGGGGGGTAGCTGAACCCATCCTAAGATGAGTTGCCTACGTACCCTTTTCGGGGATCAAGCCGCCTTGTAGTTTGTGTCTGATCTGATTTAGTGATAGTATTTTTTCATATGCATTGCATTCCAAGATCGTTGAATTGGCAATGTCGGCCATGTTAGCGAGCTCGTAAGCCTCTAGACGAACTATTTTGGTGATTTTATAAGGTTCTTCCCAGTTCGCTCCTATCTTCCCAGCATTCGTTTCCGCCTTGTTCTAGAAGACTTTCCTCATAACTAAGTCTCATTCGTAGAACCTAGGTTTCGAACATTAGAGTTGTAGTACTTAGCCGTTGCTTGCTGGTAATTTTGAATCCGGATTAGTGCTTGGTCGCGTCTTTTGTTGATCAAGTCCAACTCGTCACGTAGTAGTCTACGGCGAACTCCGGAGAAATGTATTTATGGAAGAATAACGCATTCTGTTCCGTTGACTAGAGCGAATAGGGTTTCTCCTGTAGCTCATCGTGGAGTCGTTCGATGAGACCAGAGTACTCCTTCGAGTTCGTCGTCCCATCGACCCTTCTTTTCGTAGAAAGCTTCAAATCTCGTCGAGATGAATTGTGAACCGTTATCGGTGACGATCTTGTATGGAACTCCATGTTGGCAGATGATGTTCTTCCATACAAAGTTTTCTACTTGGGCATCCTTTATGTTGGCGTAGGAATCTGCTTCAACCCATTTGGAGAAATAATGCAGAAAACTTCTCGCAATCCTTCACCATAGTGGACCAGAAGTAACCGGGACATTTTATTTTGATCGCTAACCCTCGTCCGCCAGAATGATTGCCGCAAGACCCACTGTGGACTTCTTCCATGATTCGTCTGGCTTCTTCCCCTTCCACACAAGCCAATAGCGGTCCCGAGAATCTCCACTTGAAGACGTTTCCGTCAAGTAAAACATACCAAGCTGCTTGAGCTCGGAGTTTGCAAGCTGCCCATTCATCGGATGGAAGATTGCCAGCAGCGATGTAGCCTCGTATTGCGTCCATCCATACTTTGTCGTAGCCATATTTTCTGTTTACTGGTTGCCGACCTTCATCCAATTTGGTTACTTCATCTTCGGGAAAAGGATCGTTGTTGGTTTCGACCTCCATGTCAGTTGCTTTATCCTCGTCGATGATCGTTGCGTCGTGTTTGATCGGAGGCGTGCTTGTAAGATCCTCTTCCATTGCGACTACATCGTCTTCTTCTCGAATAACAAGTTTTTCGGTATATCCTTCGCTAGCCTAGCTGCTTGAGCTCGGGTCATCGCATTTACAGAATCGGGGATGCTAATACTCGGGTGTTTGATGAACTCTACCGGGATGATCTTTTTTAAGCCCAGGTCGGAGGTAGATGCGTCCACCGAGGTGTTCTCTCTACGGGGTATTCGAGTAAGTGTGAATTCTTTGAATTTTGCAGCTAGCTCCCGAACGATTTTCAAGTATGCCTCCATCCTTTCGTCTCTTGCTTCGTATTCGCCATTAAATTGATTTACCACCAGCTGCGAATCACAGACTGCATTGATACTTTCGACTTTAATTCCGTTGGCAAGCCTCAGACCGGCGATTAAAGCTTCGTATTCTACCTCGTTGTTAGATCCGTGGAATGCCAACCAAAATGATTGTTCCAAGACCTCACCAGTTGGAGAAGTTAGGCGTATTCCTACTCCAGAGCCATGTTTCGAAGATGACCCGTTGGCATGAAGTGACCATGTTGGATTCGGCGCTTGTTATTCCACGCCTTCTTCCGATATTTCGATCAAGAAGTCTGCTAATACTTGAGATTTTGCACAGGATCTGCTCCGATATTCGATGTCGTATTTGCTCAACTCTATTACCCATTTTGCCAATCTTCCGGACTGGCTGGGACTGTGCAGGATGGATCGTAAAGGGGAAGTGGTTAGGACCACTATAGAGTGTGACAGGAAGTATGGCCTTAGTTTTCGAGCTGGCAGTACTACGGATAATGCCAGCTTCTCCATCTGCTTGTATCGGGTTTCTACGTCGGTCAGAGTTTGACATACATAGAAAATGGGTTTCTGTTCACCTTGTTCTTCTCGGACAAGTACCCCACTTATCACGATAGCTGAGACGGCTGTATATAAGAGCAAGGGCTCCCCCTTCACTAGTTTCGCGAGCACTGGAGGATTCGTCAAATAGCTTTTCAGTTGTTGGAATGCCTCTTCGCATTTCTCGGTCTATTCGAACTTCTTGTTTCCTCTCAGGAGGTCATAGAATGGCAAACACCTGTCGGTGAGTTGCAAAATAAAATGGTTCAAAGCTGCGATGCGTCCTGTAAGCCTTTGGACTTCTCGCTTTGTCTTCCGTGAGGCCATCTGGATCGGGGTGGTGATCTTTTTCGGGTTTGCCTCGATGCCATGATGAGTTACTAAGTATCCGAGAAATTCCCCTGATGTGACTGCGAATTTACACTTGGTTGGGTTGAGCTTCATGTGGTGTAGGTTTAGTTTCTCGAAGCACTCCTTTAGATGGGTTACATGGTCCTTTTCTCTTAATGATTTTACGAGCATATCATCTATGTAAACCTCCATCGTTTTGCCGAGCTGATATGCGAACTTCTTGTTTACCAATCTCTGGTAAGTTGCCCCGACGTTTTTGAGGCCGAAGGGCTTCACCTTGTAGCAGTATATCCCGTGATCCGTGATGAACGCAGTTTTTCTCCTGGTCGTCCGAATTCATGAAAATCTGGTTGTACCCAGAAAAGGCATCCATAAATGAGAGGAGCCCGTTGCCTGCCGTATCTTCCACCAGTCAATCGATGTGCGGAAGTGGGAAGTTATCCTTTGGGCATGCTTTGTTAAGGTCGGTGAAGTCGACGCACACTCGCCATTTTCCATTTTTATTTTTTACTACTACGAGATTAGCTACTCAATCGGGATATTTTGCTTCAGCGACCGATCCTACCTTCAAGAGTCTATCCACCTCGTCGTTCACAGTCTTAGTTCGTTCTGGTCCCAACTTCCTTCTCTTCTGTTTTATTGGTTTGAAGGTCGGATCTATGTTTAGCTCATGGCAGGTCACGTTAATGTCCATGCCCGACATTTCCTCGGTGCTCCAAGCAAAAGTATTTATATTCCTTTTCAGGAAAAAGACCAATTCTTTCTTTAATGTTTCGCCTAAATTTGCTCCGATCTCCACGCAGTGTATGGGGGGTGTAAATCCATACAATTGAATTTGGTTAGACTTTTTAAGGGATCTGAAACTTCTAAGTAAAAACCACGAAATCACAAACAGATATCCAAGGATGGTGTTTTTATTAAAGCTATTTAGAAAGTTGTTGCAGAGAATAACAAGTGTTTGCTAGGTAAAATTTTCTCAAGGGATGTACATATGTATTTATATAAGTTTAAGTCGGCTAGGACTCTTCCCATTGTGATAAGGAAAACTTCCTATTTTCTCGGTCTTTTCCTTTTTTTCGTTGTTATTTTCCTTTTGTCTTTATCTTCTCCTTCTCATGGGCCGAGCCCCTTTGTTTGGGCAAAGTGGGCTGAGTCTCTTGGTTTTAGAAAATGAACATTTTGGTTTGGGCATCTACGGCTCGGGTGATTCTCTTTCGTGGCTCGGGTGGCATTCTCCATTCGGTTCGGGTGTCTTCCTCCTTTCGGCTCGTATATTTTTCTCCA
This sequence comes from Pseudoturritis turrita, assembly GCA_900406555.1. Taxonomy (NCBI): domain Eukaryota; kingdom Viridiplantae; phylum Streptophyta; class Magnoliopsida; order Brassicales; family Brassicaceae; genus Pseudoturritis; species Pseudoturritis turrita. The sequence goes on from OVBL01000035.1 coordinate 116,012, forward strand.
TTTGGCTTGGGTGACGTCCTCCATTTGGCTCGGTGGCATAAACCTTTGGCTCGGGTGTCACGCTGCCTCAGGTGAAATCATCACCATACCCCCGAGCTGTTTGGCAAGAGACGAGATAGACCCGAGCCGTTTTGGCTTGCGGACGGAAAACGGCTCGGGTGGTCGGAGTTGTAAGGACAGTTATGTACCCGAGCCATTCCATGCGACACCCGAGCCGTTTGAGTTTGGCTTGGGTGTTCGTGACACCGAGCCATTTCATGTGACACCCGAGCAGTCTGAGTTGTTGTACCCGAGCCGTTTGAGTTGCCAACACTGTGACATCGAACCGCTTTGCTAGTTTCGGCTTGGTTTCTTATCCGTTAGCTTCAGAGGGGTGGAAATTGACCCCAACAGTTAGCCCACTAGCTGGTCATTTTCAGAGCTGAAAGTGTCGAGGTAAAGGGTGTTCTAAAGTTAACATCCCTAGCCGAATTGTTTTGGTGACGCCGAACCATTTTGGTGAAATTGATAAGGTCCCCGAGGCATTTTATTTCAAAACGTGTCACCTAGCAGTTACGTTGCTTTGTTAATTGTGGGTTGACCAAGAGTTTAGCTCGGAGATCATATAATCTGCAGATATTTCTCGAGCTATTTGCGATGTAACCCTATCCGCAACATCGTTTTATCAAAGAAGTTTGGCTCGGGTTGCTGTATCACACGATCTGCTCGGGGGCCTTTATAGACTAGCAAATGACTACCTTTCTTGGGGAGTCTAAACATTTCTGCCGATTCTCGAGGCGTATGACGTCATTTTTTTCCTATATAAGCCGTGACACCTCTTGATTTTTTACAACTTCATTTCTTCAAAAATTTCTTCAAAACAGGTAACCTCTCTCTCCTTTCTCTCTCTTTTTTACTTAGTTTTTAGCTAGGGTCTCTGTCTCGTCACCGACCCGTTTTGAATTTCCCGATCCATCCTCAAACCATTCCGCCATTAGTCTTGAATTTTCTGGCGATTGTTTGAAAATTCAGATCCGTTTGTTAATTTATTGAGAAGATCTTGACTCGTTCTTCAATCCTTCCAACATGCTGATCCATTTTTTAAACAAGCGAACGTTCCATTCTGTTCTTCGATTTTTCGAGGGTTTAGATCCATTTTCCCAGGTTATAGTGGATCCCGATCTGGTTTCACTTCTTCAATGATCCCGACCCATTTTCGAACAAAAACATATCTTAATCATATGCGCCTATGTCACCCGAGCTATATACCAGGTTGTTCGACAGCTCTAGCCAGTCTTCATTTCCCGAGCCGTCATTCTTCGCCGAACAATTTAATGCTCAAAGTTGTACTCGAGCATATTCTTCGGGTGCGAATTATTCGGAGAATTTGGATGATTCAAACGGATCGGGGGTAGGTCCTTCTACTCTTGGTAGGAAAGTTGTGTTGTCTGAATCCTCGAGAGCCGAAAGATACGCCGAAATTTTTTTGGAATTTGAAGTGCCTCGCCTTCACGATTCCCTTTTTGATGAGATGGTAAACCCTTTTGCCGACATAGTGGACCCCGAGCAGACAAAATTCGAACCAGAGGATTGGCTATACGATCCTGTTGTTGCAAGATAAGAGTTAGAGCATCTGGTGGGTCCTATTCAACGAGCCCCAAGGAAACGGAAAGCAAAGAAACGAGCCGACCCGCCAGGTTGCACTCTCACCACTGTGGATTCATTAGCAGCCCTTCGACATAGATTCAACATCTCCGAGGAGATTGAGTTTGTCCTTCCCTCGAAGATGGACCGAGCCAATCAGCCTCCCCCCGATCACTTTACTCTTTATGAGAGTTTTTTCTACCGCTGCTTCTTATGGTTCCCGATCCCTGAAGTAATCCTACTTTTTTTGTGGAAACATAACTTAGCTCTTGCTCAGATCAATGCTCGGGGGATTCGACATTTGGTTGGTATCCTCATCAAAAGCTATGAATGCGATGTGGAAATTGGGGTTGAACATCTGAGAAGTCTGCTTGAATTCAGTCATCATGGGAAGAAGGAGGAGCTGAAGTATTATGTATCGGGTAAAGCCAAGGGGAAGATTATAGCGGGGTTCCTGAGCAAGGATGACAACTGGGAAGATTATTTTTCTTTGTCCCCATCACCGAGGTGTCGGTGGGTCCAAGATGTCTTAGCTTCATTAAGACAGGCTGGGGAGAACTTGGTAGCCCACCCGTAGCTTGTTTTGGGCCACGACTCGGATTTTCTTTATATAATGATTTCTTTTCCTTAGGTTTCTAACTTTGTTTGTACCTTCTTCTGCAGTACGTTACCTCCAACTCTCGTTGCCCCCGACCTGTCCTCAATCCACGAAGTGCTCTTGGCTCGGAAGTGCAATTGGAAAAGAGATTTCAATCTGCAGCGAGTGAAGAGAGCCCGAGCCCTTTTTGAAGGTTAATCCGTTGGTCAATCATCCTCTTCTCTCAAAGGACACCATGGGAAGACCTACATTCAGGGATAGAGCCGCTGCAAAAGCTAAGGCTGAGGCGAAAGCTAGCAAGCGGGCTAAACATGCAGAAGCTTTGGCTCAACTTCGACCCCTGAAATCTCGGGCTGACAATGCTTCCATCTCCGAGCTGGTTCTTTCTGCGGATAAACTACCCGAGCCAATTTCTACTGCCTTAGTTCCGCAAGGGGTCGTCCTGGGTCTTCGCCCCCTGGATTCCCAATTATTGTCACACCCTACAAAGGAAAGGGAAAGAATAAAGAGAAAAAAGAGGCCCGAGCAGAAAATGTCAGTCGTCGACAGATGACAAAGGTGATGGACTAGCCAAAGCGTCAAAATGGCAACAATGCGCTGAAGTGCCTCGAATCATCCCTGAGGCAATTCCTCTTTCTGATGCGCTTATTAATGCTGAAGGGGCTTAAAATGATGCTACGGCAACCGCGACCATCTTCTCGAATATCACCTGCACGGGTGATCGTCTCCCTCTATCTGACACCTTGCTTAGGGACAAGTCCTATAACGAGGCCTCTCTCCACGGTGTTATGGTATGCTGCTCGTCATTATTTTAAGCTTCGCTAAGACCTGCGCTGTTTAAGCCGGCCTCGTCTTTAAATAACATCTTTGTTTCTGCGCAGTTCATAGCCCATCTTAATAGGATGGTTCCGGGGTATGAATATGATGCTCGCAAGGATAGGGATCCAAAAGATGGTATTTTTATTAAAGCTGTTTAGAAAGTTGTTGCAGAGAAAATAACCAGTGTTTGCTAGGTAAAATTGTCCATCCCTTTTTCAAAAGGCTCCATGTCTATTTATACAAAAATAAGTCGGCTAGGCGTCTTCCTAAACGATAAAAGAAAACTTACTTATTCTTCGGGTTTTCTTTCTTGCTACTTCGCTGGGTCACCAGAGGTCCGGCTCCTCGCCTCTTCGTCTTGTTTGGATCTCTATCTGTTTAGCTTGTCACCTGTTTGGCTCGTCTCCAACATTTTGGCTCGTCGCCACCATTTTGGCTTGTCGTCGGCATTTTGGCTCGTCGCCAACATTTTGGCTCGTCGCCAACATTTTGGCTCGTCGCCGGCGTTTTGGCTCGTCGCCTGCATTTTGGCTCGTCGCCGGCGTTTTGGCTCGTCGCCAATATTTTGGCTCGTCGCCGGCGTTTTGGCTCGTCGCCGACATTTTGGCTCGTCGCCGACATTTTGCCTTATCGCCGGCATTTTGGCTCGTCACCAACATTTTGCCTTGTCGCCGGCGTTTTAGCTCGTCGTCTACCACCGAAGCTGGTTTAGCCCATCAATGCTCCCGCTGGGTTTGGCTAGGCTCACCGCATTTGGCTAGGCCCAAAATCAGTGATGACGATGATGAGGTGAAAGTTGGTCATCTCCGAGATTGACATCCGAGCCTTTTCTTACGTTGCCGAACTACTTTGGTGGAAATATTTGCCGAGGCGTTTGTTACCGAGCTACACTGGCATTTCATATCGCCGAGCCATCTTCTTTTTGACATGCTGCTGAGCTATTTAGGTTTGTGCTGCCGCCGAGCTACTTTGTCACTTGTGTTACCGAGCTGTTTTGGCTCGCGATGTTGTTGAGAGGCTGACAAGTCTTTACCTGCCGAGGCGTTATAGTGAGGATGTGGTCGAGCAGTTTTGGCTCGTCATATCAATGAGTAGCTCATACTGCAAATGCTGCCGAGCCATCTTTGGTTCGGCATTATTACCGAATTGCCTCGGCAACCGTCGTTGCCAAGCTGTCTGGGTGCCGAGCCATTTTTGGTTCGGCATTATTATCGAATTGCCTTAACAGCCAACATTACCGAGCTGTCTGGGTTGTCTAGCTGTCGAGCAATTTTTTGTTCGACATTATTATTGAATTGCCTCGGCAGCCGATGTTCCCGAGCTGTCTGGGTTGTCTGGTGCCGAGCCATCTTTGTTTGGCGTACTGCCGAGCCATTGTGACATGTTGCCGAGCCGTCTTGTTGAGTTTAATCCATTTTGGCTCGGTAACCAAATATTTCTTTAATCACAGACCATAACTTTATCAGGAACCGCAAACGTTTTTGTTAGTTCCCGAGGTCGCGTGGTACCACGCGCTGTGCTTTAATCGTCTATATATTCAGAATCTTATCCCCACTCCTCATAACTTACTTCTCCAAATTTCCGAAAAGACAGGTAGCTCTCTTCTCTCTCTTCTTTTCTCTCTTTTTATGTTTAAGTTTTGGCTAGGTTATTGTTGATTTCTTCTCTTCCACTGCTGACTCTTTGAGTTTTCCGACCTACCTTCAAACGTGGCTCGACAGTTGCTTAATTTATTCGACCCATCTTCAAACTCTTCTGGTGACTTCTTGTGTTATTTGACTCATCTCCATACTCCTGCGGTGAGTTAACGAATTTACCGATCCATTGTTATCTGGATCGCGGTGCTGCCTAGATCTTTTATGTCTCCGAGCTGAAATTTCTCCAATTTTTGCTAAGTATTGGCGTGTTTCCGAGCCAAGATCTTTGATGTCGCATACCGCCGAGCTGGAAGATTCTGTTGGTTCGGCAAACTTTGCTTTACTACTAGGTCGTAAGATGGTGATGTCTCCTCTGGTTACCGAACCATTTGAACCTGGTTCTCTGCTGTATCGGATTCAGATCGATATTCCGTCTTTGGTTGATGATGCTTTTGATGCCGAGACGGATGCCGAGGCGAGCTTGATACAGAAAGCCCTTGAAGAAATCAAAAGCCGAGCCAACAGAGTATAGTCGTGACGAGACCGAAAAGGTGTGCTTGGAGAGGCTGTTTGCGAGCCACCAAGCTAGCACATCGACAAGGTGAAAACCTAGAAAGAAAAAGGCTCCTAAGAAACGAGCCGACCCACCTGGTTCGTCTTTGTGCACTGCAGAATCCTTGGAAGCATTGAGGCATCGATTCAACATTTCAGAAGACGTTGGCTTGATTGTTCCTGCTCCAATAGACCGAGTCGAGACTCCCCCGCCTGGGTATTTTACTCTCTATGAGAGTTTCTTTTACCAAAGTCTGCTGTGGTTTCCAATTCCTGGATTGATCATCCATTTTCTATCCAAGCATGGATTAGCACCGAGCCAAATTCTTCCTCGGGGGATGCGTCATTTGGTTGGGATCTTGGTTCGAAGCTACAAATGCAACGTAACTGTTTGTGTTTCACATCTTCGGCAGTTTCTTGAATTTCGGAAGATTAAAAGCTCCAAAGTATATTATATCTCTAATAAGAAGAAGAGAAAGATTATTGAAGGCTTCCGAAGCAAAGACAGCGACTGGGGAAGCTACTTTTTCTTTTTCCTATTAATGATGCCACGGTAGAAGCCTAATGCGTCCACCATGTCAAGACGGAGTGGGAAACTATTGGTGGGCGAGCGGTATATTTTTCATGAGATTTATCAGATGTTTATCTTGTAGCGAGCTGGCCAATTCTTTTTCTTTATTTTTGTAGTGAGGCAGATTCTCCCACACTTCCCAGAGGACACGCTTTCACTTCGGGCCACGCTTGCTGTAGGAAAGTGCCACTATGAAAATCATTTTTCCCTAAAGAGAGTTGAGAAAGCCCGAGCTATCTTTGTCGGTGTTGAAATATATGACAGCTCGGAATCTGAATCTCCACCACAAGATTTTCAGGAAGCCGTCATGCGAAAGAGACCAACGATCCGTGATAAACAAGCCTTGAAGGAGAAAAAGGCAAAAGAAACTGCTAGTCGAGCCGCTGATGCGGTTGAACAAATCACCGAGCCAAACGCCGCGGTGGTTGGCCAGATTAACGCCAGGATGGAGCAAAAACATCTTTCTGAGCCTCTAGTTCTTAACGCCGAGGCTAGGGAAGTGGTTTCAGCTCTTGTTTCGGTTGCCACGCCTTCTGTTTCAGCAATATCTCAACATAACGAGGACAAGAGGTTGACTCCTGGTAAACGTTCTGCCTCCAAAGCTGACAAAGAAAAAAGCTAAGGAAAAACAAGAGAATAGGCAACGCCAAAAGCCTGCCGATCCCGCTCCTACCGAGCCGCCGCCAATTTTGTTTAGGCATGAAGGATCCAAGCCAACCTGCAATGACGAAGTAGCCTCGGCAACCATCTTCTCAAAGGTTCGCTACTCGGGAGATAGACTGCCGCCTCTCGATATGCTGTCCCATGGTGATCTGTACACCGATATGTCGCTCCGAGGCACCAAGGTATGTTTGGAGATTGCATATTTTTCTGAGTAAAAAGACTAAGTACTAATAATATTTCTCCCTTTGGTCAGTTCGTCGCATCCATCAACAAGATTGTTGCCGCCTTTGAGCAAGATGTGCGAAAGGACAGGCGCCGGATCGAAGATGCTCGAAAGGATGCATCCTTCTTCAGGAGTAAGGTCGCCGAGCTGGAGAGTAAAAATGCTGATGAGCTGGCAACTGCTTCAGCTTGGATTGAAGCTCTTGAGAAGGAAAAAGCGTTCCTCAAATATGAGTAGAACAAGGCTGGCGACTTAGCTATGAGGTTGGATCGTTCCAAGCAAAAGAAAGCCGCTGAGATCGAATCTCTGAAAAGACAGCTCACCGCCGCTCACACCCTGTAAGATGGCAAAAAAATTCCAGGGGCGGCTCGCTAAGATTGAGAAGTGCATTGCCGAACTGAAGGAGGCGAAAGAGAAGGAACTCGATCTTGCTCAGGTTGATAGCAACCTCCAGCTACTCGAGATTTTGCAGAAAGAAGATGCGCCAGCTCTGGACTCCGAGTTGATGAAGTTGGCAGAATGGAGAGTTGACTTGGCCGGTACAAATGAGTAGTTTGGATGGATCGAAGCTGAGCTGAAGAAAGATTTAACACTTTCACCAGTTTCGTCTGATTCTGTGGGTTCTCTTCTTGGGACCGAACCAATGGAGAATGCAGCGGCAAAGGCTGGAGTTACAGACTTTTCAGGCTCAATTGTCGGCACGCCTAGAGTTGCTAATCTTGCCGATGAGAAAGTTTCCGAGTTGGATCCTCCCACATGATCTTTCTCTTAATGCTTCTATGATTCAAACCTTTTCTTTGGTATTTTGAACACAGTGCTTGGACGGCTTTATCCACTTAGTTTCATTTTATGAATTACGGCTTTATGTTTTGTAATAGACGCTGTCTGTTGGCGCGACATCTTTCATCCTTGTTGGATTATTTGCTTGCTTCAGAGATGTTTATGATCAGTGTACCAAGAGGTGTTTACTGGGTTTAAGAGTTTATTTCGAGTTTTAAGACTTGCGAGTTTTCGACTTACGGGTCCCTCTCGAAGGTAAACTTGTAAGAATATCGTTCAGGATATACCTTTCGGATATTAAACCAGGATATACCCAGTCATAATTTATATAGCGCGCTTTTATACCCGTGAGAGGGTGTCGGTGAACCTTATTCCATATAGAAATAATAGTTAAATCCATAAAGGATGCAGTAGTCCGTCTGTTGTGGCCAGCGACAGACGAGATGATAAAATATCCGTGAAGGATGTAAAGTCGTGATTTGCTTATATCAAGTGACGCGAGTTTGTGTTTGAAAAAGTTTGAAATCATTGTTTTTGAGAAGTGTAATGTGAAAGATCGCATTTTTGAGATATGGGAGTATAAATGTATACGTACCCACTCCCCCGTCCCCTTTAGAGAGGGGGATAACTGAACCCATCCGAAGACAAGCTGCCTACGTACCCTTTGCAGGGATCAAGCCGTCCCATAGTTCATGTGAAATGTCTTAGTGATAGTACTTCTTTAGGTGCATTGCATTCCAAGACCTCGGTATCGGAACGTCAGACATGTTAGCGAACTCGTATACTCCTGGTCGGACTACCTTGGTGATTTTGTAAGGCCCTTCCCAGTTTTCTCCTAGCTTGCCGGCGTTTATTTTGGCTGTGTTCTGAAAAACTTTTCGGACAACCAAATCTCCTTTATTGAATTTGCGACTTCGGACGTTGGAGTTGTAATATTTAGCCGTCGCCTGCTGGTAGTTTTGAATCCGAACCAACGCTTGGTCTCGTCGTTCGTTTATCGTCCAATCGTCGAGTAACATGAGATGATCAGTCCTTCCTGCCCCGAAAGAAGTCTGCGGCGGACTCTGGGAAATTCCACTTCGGGTGGAATTACGCATTCTGCACCGTAGACAAGAGCGAAAGGTGTTTCTCCGGTGGCTCTTCATGGAGTCATCCGGTGTGACCATAACACTCCTTCAAGTTCATCCGCCCAGCATCCCTTTTTTGCGTCAAGGCATTTTTCAGGCCATCAAAGATAGTCTTGTTTGCTGCTTCAGCTTGTCCGTTCCCTTTTGGGTAGCGTGGCGTAGACTTGCTGAGCCGTATCTTCCATTTTTTGCAGAAAGCTTCAAATCTTGTAGAGATAAATTGTAAGCCGTTATCGGTGATGATTTCGTATGGAACTCTATGTCGGCACAAGATATTTTCCAAACGAAATGCTCGACTTGGACGTCCTTTATATTGGCGTAAGAATCTACCTCGACCCATTTGGAGAAGTAATCCGTCAACACTAGCAGAAATCTCTTCTGCTTAGACCTGTGTAGAGGTCTGAAAATATCCATTGAACATCTCATGAAAGGGTAGGGTAACGAGATCGATGACAGCTGTTTGGTTGGTTGATGAATTATCGGGGCATGTCGTTGGCACTTTTCGCACTTAGCGGAGAACTTCTCGCAGTCCTTCACCATAGTCGGCCAGTAGTAACCGTGACGCTTGATCTTGATCGCCAAAGCTCTCCCGCCGGAGTGGTTGCCGCATGATCCGCTGTGGACTTCCTCCATGATTTTTCTAGCTTTGATGCCTTTAACACAGGCCATCAACGGTCCTGAGAATCTCCACTTGAAGAAATTTCCATCTAATAGAACGTATCAAGCAGCTTGAGCTCGGAGTTTTCGGGTGGCCCACTTATCTGATGGTACCTCGCCGTCCATGATGTATACCCGGATTGCTCCCATCCATTCTTTCTTGCATCCGTAATCCACTTCTGTTGGTTGTCGATCTTCCTCCATCTTGATTGCTTCGTCTTCGGCTGGAGGATCTGTTTTGGCCTTCGTCTTCAGTCGAAGGCCACTTGCTTTGGTCTTCTTCCATGGTGGTGGTGTCAGCACCGCCTCCTTCTGTGAAAATTCTCCCGGATGTATCTTTGGCTTGACTGGCTATTTGGGAATGGGTTATCGCGTTCATAGCGTCAGAGAGGTTGATGCTTTGGTGTTTGATGAATTCCACTAGGATTATCCTTTTCAGGTCTGGATTGGAGGAGGATGCGAGTACTGCTAGCGCGTTGGCCAAAGTATTTTTCCCATGCGTTATCCGTGTCAACGTGGATTCTTCGAACTATGCAGTTAGTTCCTTGACAATCTTCAGATAAGCCTCCATTCGGTCATCTCTAACTGTGTACTCACCGCTGACTTGGTTGACCACCAGCTGCAAATCGCAGTAAGCATGGATATGCGAAACCTTAGTCCGCAAATGAGTCTCATTCCTGCGATTAAGGCTTCGTACTCTGCTTCGTTGTTAGATGCGTGAAAACCCAATCGGAATGATAGTTAGAGGATTTCGCCTGTTAGAGAGGTTAACCGTATTCTTACCCCAGATCCTTGTTTCGATGATGATCCATCTGCGTGGAGCTTCCATGGCTTGGAGCTAATTCTTCTATTTTTTCTTCTGTGAGTTCTATAAGAAAATCTATGAGGACTTGAGATTTCGCGCAGGTTCGGCTCCGGTACTCGATGTCATATTCGCTCAGCTCTATTGCCCGCTTCGCCAACCTTCTAGACTGGCTATGACTATGCAGGATGGATCACAGAGGGAAAGTAGTCAAAACCACAATTGAATGTGATTGGAAGTATGATCTCCGCTTTCGGGTGGACATTATTACAGACAATGCAAGCTTCTCCATCTGCGGATATCTGGTCTCGGCGTCGGTGAGAGTTTGGCTGACGTAGAAAATAGGTTTCTGCTCGCTGCGCTCTTCTCGGATGAGTACTCCATGTTGGGGTCAATTTACACCCCATCGAGATTGACCACCGAAAATGGCTAAGTAAAGATCCTGGGTCTAACCGACCTGGTGGTACGAGACAGCCAAAATGTTGGCAAATCGGTGAACGGTGACGAGCCAACATGTTGGCAACCCAAATCTTTGGCTCGGCAGCAAGGAGAAGTAAGCGACGAGCCAACGCTTGGCTCGGCATCGGGAATAAGTAATGATGAACCAAACACTTGGTGACGAGCCAAGTAACTTGGCGACGAGCCAAACACTTGTTAATGAGCCAAATCGTTGGCTCGGCAGCAAGGAGAAGTAAGCGATGAGCCAACGCTTGGTTCGGCGTCTGGAATAAGTAAGCGATGAGCCAATGTTTGGCTAGGCATCAGGAAGAAGTAAGCGACGAGCCAACGTTTGGCTAGGCATCCGAAAGAAGTAAGCGACGAGCCAACGCTTGGCTAGGCATCAGGAAGAAGTAAGCGACGAGCCAATGCTTTGCTAGGCATCAGGAAGAAGCAACGACAAGCCAAACACATGGCTCGGCGTCTGGAGGAAATGGTGACGAACCAAACACTTGGTGACGAACCAAACATGTTGGCAAACCAACATGCGGTGACGAGCCAACAAGTTGGCGAACCAGCAAACGGTGACAACCCAACATGTTGGCAGACCAATAAATGGTGATGAGCCAACTCCCTGGCTCGACATCAAGGAGAGGCAGGTAACGAGCCAGCCCACCGATGACCCAATAAAGCAATAAGCCCCACATTTTGATGGGACGAGGCAACGAGCCACAAGACATTGGTGGGCCGAGGCGACGAGGCAAAGAAAGAAGCCCACGAATTTCCACTGCCTTAGAAGAAACCGGGAAGAAAGGAAATCCTGAAGAAAGGGAGTTTTCCTTTATCATTTAGGAAGAAGCCTAGCCGACTTATTTTTGTATAAATAGGCACGAACACCTTTGAAAAAAGGATCCGAAAATTGACCAAGCTAAACACTTGTTATTCTTTGCAACAACTTAGATAATAAAAACCATCTTTGGATCTCGGTTCTTGCATCTCTTTTCATAGAAGTTTGTCGAATCCCTAAATTTCCCTTACCAAATTTAGTTGTGCGAGTTCCGACTCCCACAATTTGGTGCCGTCTGTGGGGAGTCTCAAACTTTCTGACACCTAAGAACCACCGAATACGAGATCTCAAACAATGACTACCGACGGAGACCAAAGTGGTGAAGATGCGAGCAACATTGGCGTCGATCTTCTTGGAGCGAGAATCAATCCACCGCCAGCAAACACGAAAGGCACCTCAGAAATGCTGACTGAGCTAAAGAACATGATGACCACATTGCTGAAGAAGGCAGAGGAGCAAGACAAACTGAACAACTCGCTTACGGAGAAAATTGAGACGTTGGCAACAGAGAGCCGAGCCAGAAACACACGACTCGGAGGCACAGGTTTGACACTGAATCCACCCATAAGCGGAGTTACTAGACGACTTGGCTTAAACCCAACATCCCTGGATTTCTCAACACCACGTGATGCACCAAGGACTTTGAGAGGACTGTCACCACCACATCCAACCAACGAGCAAACACCCGCGGCGACAAGATCAAATATCACCGAGCCACCTCGACTGTTCTGAGGAGCAAGGGGAACAAGCGGCGGATATGACCTACGCACCGACGGTGGGTCGGCGCAACAATCGTTCTCGGCAAAGAAGGAGACCACGGCGTAGAAATTCTCACTGACGAAGGATTCGCACCAACAATAACGGGAGCCCGAACCAGAGAAGGTGACATCAACCAAAACCGAGCCAGGAACTCAGCGGAGGAAGAAGAAAATCTCATGTGGGTCCAACAGGCGCAATATGCTGATGAACCAAGAACGACGAGCCGAGCCCAGAGAGAATAGTTGGACGAAATCCGAGCCTCCTTGGACCGTGCCACTGTTGAGATGAAAGCCGTCAGATCCCAGGTTCACAAGGCAACCAGTAAAGTCCCGAAAACTGACCGCGTACTGGAAGAGGCACGCAATACACCATTTACAACCCGGATTACCAGCAAGGATTTCTGACCCAGGAAAGATCAAAGTTCCAGTTTACGAAAGGACAACCGACCCAAAGGAACACATAACGGCATTTTATCATAGCAATGGGCCGAGCCAATTTCAGAGAAAAGGAGAGAGATGCCGGTTTCTGCCTCCTGTTTGTGGAGCATCTAAAGGGCGTAGCCCTCCAATGGTTTTCCAGATTGGAGCGGAACTCCATTGACAATTTCCAGCAGGTTGTCTGCCGTCTTCCTGAAGCATTACTCCATGTTTATGGATCGAGGAGCCTCTGATGCCGATCACTGGACATTAACTCAAGGGCCTACGGAGATATTACGAAGTTTCATGGGGAGATTCAAAGCAGTGATGTCAAAAGTCGAGGGGGTAAGCGATAAAGCTGCCGTGCTTGCACTAAAAAGGGCGCTGTGGTACGAATCGGAGTTCCGAAAAGAAATCGCCTTGAACGCCCCACTTTCAATCCAAGACGCGCTGCACCGAGCCTCAGATTTCATAGTCAACGAAGAGGAGATGAAGGTGTTGTCTCAGAAATATGGAGTTGCCAAAATGACGAACCGTTCCTTCCAAACTCCGTACCAACCGCCTCATAAGAAGAATAATCAAGGAAATGGATATGTACACCACGAGAAACCCAATTTCGGAGGAGCCCACAACTACCAGGTAGGAGCTGGCTGAGGCAAAATGCCATGGAATACGTGGACACGAAATCAGAGTTCGTACGACGAAAAAACTTACTGCGAGTATCATTACATGTATGGTCACTCAACTGCAAACTGCCGAACCTTAGGAATAAAGCTTGCGGCGAAGCTAGTAGCCGGAGAACTTGGCAACGTTGTCAGCCTGAAGGACTTCGAGTGAGAAGATGAGAAGGATCAGCCAAACCAGACGAATCAAAATGGCGATCCTCCCAAACGAGGAAGGCGAGATGATGAGGCGACGCAGTCAGGTTCTCAAAGAAGAATAAATATGATAATGGGAGGATCACAATACTGTTCAGACGTGGTGTCTTCAATAAAGGCATTCCAGCGGTGAGCCGATGCAAGTGTCAACTAGTCAGCACCTTCCAAACTTCCCAACAACGTCATCTCGTTCGAAGAAAGAGAAACCACTGGCATTGACCGACAACATAATGACCCCCTCGTGATAGAATTGATCGTAGACGATTGCGATGTCGCCCAAGTTCTGATAGACACAGAAAGCTCCGTATATGTGATTTTTTGGGAAACTCTCAGAAGGATGTACATAGACCTATCCAAAATCATGGCCGCGCCGAAGGCTTTAACCAGATTCTCGGGAGAAACAACCATGCGCCTTGGAACAATAAAACTCCTCGTCCGGGCTGAAGAATTAACCAAGATAGTGGAGTTTTCGGTTGCAGATCATCCTGCGATCTACAATGTGATTATGGGTATTCCCTGGATAAACTCCATGCGAGCCGTACCATCAACCTATCACCTCTGCTTCAAATTCCCGACCCCCGGAGGAGTCAAAACAATTTGGGGAAACCAAAAAGAGTCCCGCATTTTTTTCCTAGCCGAGCACAAACTCAGGAACCCCGTCACAGAGACCACTACCAAGAGAAAGAAGATGAAGACTGACAGTGTAATGACCCTGACGAGGGCTGGATTTGACCAAGGGAAATTCACTTGGAATTATTAAGAGAAGGTCAAGATAAGCCTTTAGGTCGAAACAAAAGAAAGTTGGGACGAGTGAATTTCAATTTTCACTCGTAAGGACGGTTGATACGGCTAGGCCAAGATAGGTTGGATCCAAAGTTCCAAATCAAGCCAAGTGGAATTTGGAAAGTTATAAGAGACCTTAAAACAAAATTTGGTCAAAGAAAATCTCAGTTGGATCAGAGGAATTTAATTGTGGTTCGAGTTAGTTGACCATATCGACGATACAGGCATATCGTGGGTCAAAAGGGTCGAGATTGGGACCAGAGAGCCAAATCAGGTTAGACACGTTAAGTAAAAGGAAAATAAAGATAAGGAAGTAAATTTGGATAGAGAGATTATCAAGTTGGTACGAAGAGAATGGAATTTGGGTCACGTGGTACGAGAGGCAAAAACTCGGTAAGCTTTATACGATCTGATCGGGATAGGACCAGATTGCTTCCAACCCATTTAGAGGATTATGAGAAGGATAAAAAGGACTTAGAAATATATATTGGACGAAGAAAAATCAGTTTTGATCAAGAGATTAGCTTGATGGTCGAAACGGACCGAATCGGGCAGTTTGTCGAGAACCATGGGTAAGCTGCTGGGTGACTCACCTACCTGTTTGCTTGCTTGAGCGTGTGTCAGCTGTGTGTGGGCGTGTGTCAGCTGTGTTTGGTCGTGTGTCATCCACACGCCTGGTCTTGCATAATAACTAAGCACCACAAATCATTTAAGCACGACAAATCAGTAAGCACGACAAATCGGTAAGCATGAGGTGTCGCGACCGTGGGCTATGAGTCATCACAAGCAGCTGGACAAAAAATTTCCTATAAAAATGACCCAGCTGCTCCCATTTCGTATCCAAAAACCTTAGCAAAGCTCTGCCCAAATCTGTCCGTGAACCGTGACCGTGAGCCGTGAACCGTGGTCCGTCGGGAAAGTTTTGTGGGTAAGCTGTTCGACCCAAACTCACCTACCCAACTCGATTTTGCTTTCTGATCTTGAATCCAACCTTAGTTTCTTGATTTGGTGGTTGGGGATACCCCGAATTACAGCCCAGACAGTCCGACCATCAAGTCCGTCGTGAACCGTTACCGAGCTGCTCGGGGAAATATTTAGGGTAAGCCTATTGAACCCAAACTTTCCAGTCCAACATGTTTTCGCTTTCTGAGCATGAATCTGACCTTAGTTTCTTAATCCAAAGCTTGGAACCACCATGAAACTTAGGTGAAAGTTTCGGCTGGATAATGAAGAAATAAGTCCAAATTTCCAAAGTGATCCTATTCGTTCTAGGTAAGACCCGTGATCTTTTGGATAGCTAGTTCACCTTAGAATTGTGTATTTTCCTATCGTAACTAGGGTGATCTGTTCCAACAGATCCTAATTCCAAGATTAATCAGAAACGTGGATAGAGATTTCCAAGTTAAACCATGACCTGCCATCAAACCAAAGGTGAGTCTTGGTGATACTTGTCGTGTGTTGATGAGTTGAACACACGTTTTTTGTTTAGTGTTATACGTTTGATTATTAAGCATGTGAGGTTCATTGAAGTTTAAATTATTACTCTTGTTAGATGCTTAAAAGCTCTAATTTGTGCCATACGTATAAGATTAAAATTATGTTATATGCTATAAGATTTACTTGGACTTAAGTGTCTTGTAGACTTTATAAAATTGTGATGAATGTGGTAAGACTAAAAATTATGCTATGCGTTTATAAGTTTACTAGCAACTTAAGTGTTCGGTAAACTTTATAAACTTATAAGACTGAAAATTGGTATAAGTTTATTAGCAACTTAAGTGTTCGGTAAACTTTATAACCTTATGAAAACGTGGTAAAACTCTTCCCTAAATACCGTGGCTTAACTAGTCATAATGAGTACTAGTTTAAGTACACGAAGACACGGAGAGACGGGATTGCAGTCTAGGGCCATGTACTGCATGACGATGCAAAATTTCCGGTGTGGCTCCTTATACATTTAAGGCCATTGGAACGATGAAGGATCATCAGTTCGTTTAGCCTTTGTGGCTACGGGCTGAGTGATGCCTTTTGGTGTGACGTGATGGGAAGTAGTCAATCACAAAAGGCCTTAATGAAAACTTAAGGATTAAAACTCATGAATTAAAATATGCATAATTCTATTTCCGCTGCTTATGATGTGCATGATTTCGTGTGATTGTTATTTTGGGTTTGGTTGGGATATTATATGAATGTTAGGGGAGCCCTGACTCACTAAGCAAATTAGTTGCTTATGACTCTACTTGTTTTGCAGGTGACCATTAGCGGGTAAACCATACGGGTATACGCAAGGAATGCTAGGAAACCAGCGGTAGTTTATGTTGCCTTTTGTAAAGAACTAATGTTTAATATGTATGATAATGTTTTGAGTACTAGACTCATTGCCGGCATGTATACATATCTTCTTGTATCACGTTTGAGAACCTAAGTATTATGATGTATAAAAATGTGTTCCTTAAACTTGGGTTTCATGTGATGCTAGTCCTAGTCCGGACGAACTAACTACTTGACATAACTCGGGTTGAAAAGCCTTGAGTTTTGGTTCGGTAGGAAATGTGTGCTTGGTCGTTTGGTCTAGGGTCTCTGGATAAGTTTTGGAAACCTCGGATAGAATGTCTAAGTGCGCATATGTGACATTTCCGGTCAATCGATGATCGGGGGTGTTACAAAGGTGGTATCAGAGCATACTTTTTACGATGCTCAAATGGGACTTGATTTTCAAATGATTTATCGAGTCAAATGGATCGCAAAAGGCAATTAGGATAAGCTGGATAGTTCCTGTACTTTAGAATAGGGTGGGTTAAGTACTTACCTTATTTTTCGATGCAGCAATGCCACTGCGGCTGATTATTACGCATGGAGGATGAAGAACTCGGTGCATACATACAACTCCAATAGACATGATCCTGGAGTGTTATCATTCTTGTCGAGTTGGACATTATCCATGGGATTGTTCAAGCATGAGACAACCCGGATTTGTTCCGAACTATGTTACTTGTTATTTTTGTGGAAGGAATGGTCATTACACGATTAGTTGTCTGCGTACTTCTTTGACTCCTCGAGATCCTTCAAAAACAATTCGAGAATCAAGGAGACGGTTGGTGATAAAGCTTAGACTTGGTGATAAGCATCCTCGGAACTCGACTAATCCTTAGATGTAAGTAAGTGAACCTTTTTAAATCCATCAAAGTTTCGATTACAGGTACGTAAGGGTTTTAACTCATGATGTGATTGATTGAAATGATAATTATGTTTACTTGATGATTGATTGCATGAAGAGTATGAAGTTACAAATGAAAAGTTGAATGCTTGTTTTGTAACATTACGTGTTAAGTGGTGTTCCCACACATGTTTTGTTTGACTTTGGAGTAACACATAGTTTTGTGTCTCCTAAGTTCGTTGCCGGTCATGAGGGGACCTTTACAATTGTAAAGGTGTGAGTGTGTGCCCTTTTAGAACAACCGAAAACTAAAACCTTCAAGCCAAAAGTTGTTTACGGGAAGTTCTAGTGTGGATCGATGAAGAAGTCTTCTTGGCTGATTTACTAGTTATCTTTGGGTCAGCCTGAAGCCATTTGATGATGGAGGGGTATGAAGATTCCGAGTATTTGACTTATGAAGACGTGAGGAATTGTACAAGTTAAGAGTAACAAGTCTTCATCAGTTATTGTGAGATCAGTTTAAGAATCCAAGATCAGTCGGACCCGAAATGAAGAAGGAAAAGTTTGTTAGGAAAGTCGGACACGAGATGAATATGGATGATCAGTGAAGATGCATTCAAGAATTCACTCAAGATCAGGACTGCATTTGGTTTAGCATTGAAGATTATGATGGGTTAAGAGAAAGGAAGTCTACTTGGTATTAACCATTGTGGGAGAAGGACTAGAGGATAAATAGAAGCTTGAAGATATTTTAGTTATAAAGAAGTATGGGGATGGGTTCAACTGTTAAAAGACTACATCCTCTCTGAAGTAATCACTTACCATTTTCCTTGAATCGAGTGCATCTCTGATAACCAAGGCACCAACTCAGATGATCCAGTTCCTTTAGTTGAGTCAGAGGAACAGTGAGAAGATTTGTTGAAAAAGGAATTCATTCGACCAAGTTCATCACCGTGAGAAGCTCCAGTACTCTGTAGAGAAGAATAATGGAAACTTGTAGTTGAGTACAAGAATTACCATGTTCATGTAACATCAATGAATCTCTATCTCAGAGCAAGATATGATGAAGACTACTTCTAGGATGTGTTAAAGGAAGAATGCAGCGGACGAGATTTAGTACCATTGGACAACTCTAAACCGTTAGAAAGGGAAGGAAAGAAGCAAATGATAGGGGATAGTGTATCAAGGGATCAATAGAACCAAAATCAGGAACAAGTATATGGTATCAAGGATTGAAAAATGATTGGATCCACCTAAAGGTGCAAGTTACCTCTTTAGGAGGGATATAGCAATAAGTTGCCATCAAACTTGTATTCCCGAAACAAATGAAGTGAGATTTATTGTCAAGCATAGTGAGGATAACCAGTTAGGCTTGGCGGTTATACCATATTGTTTACCATTACACCAGCACTGCTTAGGAGATCAATAAGCAAAGTTGGTGGGAATGGGTAGGCAAGTACGACATCCTGGAGATTGCCGTTAGGACGCGGTATTGTCATCACGGCTTTATAGTCATGATGTTTGGACCTACCAAGGCACCAACAACATTCACAAGATTAATGGATGAAGTTCTTTGGGAATACCTGGATGAGGTGGTAATCATCTTTATCGATGATATACTCACGAAGAGAAGAAGGTTGAGAATCATGAAAGATATGTGAGGAAAGTTTAGAAGCACTTAAGCAGCAAAAACTTTTGCTAAGTTTAGCAAATATCATTTCCAGAAGAGGGAAAATTAGTTGTGAAGACACGAAGTATCTGAATATGGAGTCTCTCCCGGTCAGGAAAAGATTAAGATGGTACATGAGTGGCTTTACCCAAATAATGCCATGAAAGGTGTAGCGTTTGAATAAAACGAAGAGGAAGATCGCATGTCTAACTGATTGAACATCCCGAGAGGATTTAAGATGTATGATAATGCAAGGCAAAAAGGTCATTGCATATGCATTGAGACAGCTAAGAGGACATGACACATCATTCCTTACTTAGCACCCATCCAAGAGGTACTAAAATGTACCATGACGATCATCGGTACAACTGTTAGCCAGAAATAAAGAGATTAGTTGCGTACTGGGTGACACGATGCTAGACTTGTCAATAGATTAGAGCTGAGCATCAGATACCGGAGGGATTATTACAGAACTCACTAATCCCAGAATGGAAATGGGAAGCAGTGGTCATGGAATTGTAACCAGATTACCAAAAGCACCAGAATGAGGTAGCAATGCAATATGGGTAATTGTAGACCGATTGACCCAGAAAGATCATTTCCTACCCATTAAAACTTGTTGAAAAAGTTGGAGTAATAGTTGAACTACACCTAAAGCACATGGATAAATTACATGAAGTATTTGACCGCGAACCAAGGTTCAAAGATTAATTTCGGCGGGCCTTGCAAGAAGAATTGGGAACCAGCCTTCATATAAGTAAATTATTCCATCCCGGGACAGATGGATTAACAGTGGTGAATTATAAGAACTTGGGAGAATTACTTCGAAAGTGTGTGTTAGTTTGGCCAGGGAGTTAGGAAGGCTACTTGCCGTTGTAGCATTTCAAACAACAATAGCTACCATGAAGGATTTGGTATGTTTTCCTATGAAGCTTGGAATGGACGGCCAAGATATTCTTGTTATAAGATGCCAAGAGAGAAATTTGGGGTCAAGACAGAACAACCTGATGGACATAGCGGTACAGACAGTTTGTTTGATGTTAGAGGACGATTAAGTTCAGATGAGACAAGAATATTATGATGGGTTTGGATCCTTGGAAATTTCCGATCAAGAAAAGATTAGTTGGTTCAAGAAGAACTACTTTTGTTTTGAGGATTTTTGAGTTGGGTTAAATGGATCAGTTCGGACTACGACCACGGGTCGACGGTAGAAGATCAGTTTATATGATAAGATCAGATTAGTGGAGAATAAAGAGTTACTGTGGTAGTAAGACATGTGAACAACACGGAAGCCATCAGCAAAAGAATAGTAAAACAATTATCACCATAAAAGCCAATTGAAGTTAGTAGGACAAGGGTGACAACTTTACGAATAAGGTTGAAGTCGTAATCAAGTATATATAAGGAAAGAATTAATGTTCAAACCATAGTTTTGTGAACCTCTCCATAAGCATTGGAAACCAATTTCCACATGAGTATAACTTTCCATCTTTAGACCGATGGACAAAAGCGAAGAACAGAATGAGCGTCAGAAATCACTTCGGTCATGTGAGCTGGATATATTAAGTACAAGGAATAGTACTTACCCTTGGTAGAATTATCGTATAATAATAACTACCATTCAAGTATAAAAGAATATGAAGAGGGAACAAAACTGTCAATAGCAATATGAAGAATATGGGAGAAGAAGAAAGAGAAGAATGATTTGGATGTCAGAAATGGGGTATAGTTGAAAGTAATTGCATTGCCTAGAAAGGGAAATAGAGGTTGAAATGTTAAGGTAGTTGCCCACACGGTATATTGGACCATACCGTGTTATAAGAAGAGTAGGAGAAGTGACCTATCGTTTGGATATTCCTTCGAACATGGCACTCGAGCTAGGATTCTACATGTTCATGTAACGAAAATATATTCCGTGATCCGAATATGATAGAACCCCAATGGATAGAACTCTCCAAACCAATTTAACCAATCCGAAAGGACCTGCACAAATAAGAGAAACAATAAGTTAGGAAGTTGAAGAACTGATACATTCTTCAAGATCAGACATTATGGAAAAAAAAAGGGAACATTGGGTTGTGGTAGCCTGGGAAGATAAAGAGAAATTTACAAACGACTTATCCAAAACTCTCTGTGGACCTGAGAACCCTTATGAATTCGGGACAAATTCTATTAAGGGGGGGAGAATGTAATGACCCTGACGAGGGCTGGATTTGACCAAGGGAAATTCACTTGAATTATTAAGAGAAGGTCAAGATAAGCCTTTAGGTCGAAACAAAAGAAAGTTGGGACGAGTGAATTTCAATTTTCACTCGTAAGGACGGTTGATACGGTTAGGCCAAGATAGGTTGGATCCAAAGTTCCAAATCAAGCCAAGTGGAATTGGGAAATTTATAAGAGACCTTAAAAGGACATTTGGTCAAAGAAAATCTCAGTTGGATTAGAGGAATTTAATTGTGGTTCGAGTTAGTTGACCATATCGACGATACGGGCATATCGTGGGTCAAAAGGGTCGAGATTGGGACCAGAGAGCCAAATCAGGTTAGACACGTTAAGTAAAAGGAAAATAAAGATAAGGAAGTAAATTTGGATAGAGAGATTATCAAGTTGGTACGAAGAGAATGGAATTTGGGTCATGTGGTACGTGAGGCAAAAACTCGGTAAGCTTTATACGATCTGATCGGGATAGGACCAGATTGCTTCCAACCCATTTAGAGGATTATGGGAAGGATAAAAAGGACTTAGAAATATATATTGGACGAAGAAAAATCAGTTTGGATCAAGAGATTAGCTAGATGGTCGAAACGGACCGAATCGGGCAGTTTTGCCGATAACCATGGGTAAGCTGCTGGGTGACTCACCTACCTGTGTGCTTGCTTGAGCGTGTGTCAGCTGTGTGTGGGAGTGTGTCAGCTGTGTGTGGGAGTGTGTCAGCTGTGTGTGGTCGTGTGTCATCCACACGCCTGGTCTTGCATAATAAGTAAGCACGATAAATTATTTAAGCACGACAACTCAGTAAGCACGACAAATCGGTAAGCACGAGGTGTCGCGGCCGTGGGCTATGAGTCATCACAAACAGCTGGACGAAAATTTTCCTATAAAAATGACCCAGCTGCTCCCATTTTCGTATCCAAAAACCTTAGCAAAGCTCTGCCCAAATCTGTCCGTGAAACGTGACCGTGAGCCGTGAACCGTGGTCCGTCGGGAAAGTTTTGTGGGTAAGCTGTTCGACCCAAACTCACCTACCCAACTCGATTTTGCCTTCTGATCTTGAATCCAACTTTAGTTTCTTGATTTGGTGGTTGGAGATACCCCCAATTACAGCCCAGACAGTCCGACCATCCAGTCCGTCGTGAACCGTTACCGAGCTGCTCGGGGAAAAATTTAGGGTAAACCTATTGAACCCAAACTTTCCAGTCCGACATGTTTTCGAGTTTTGAGCATGAATCTGACCTTAGTTTCTTAATCCAAAGCTTGGAACCACAACGAAACTTAGGTGAAAGTTTCGGCTGGATCATGAAGAAATAAGTCCAAATTTCCAAAGTGATCCTATTCGTTCTAGGTAAGACCCGTGATCTTTTGGATAGCTAGTTCACCTTAGAATTGTGTATTTTCCTATCGTAACTAGGGTGATCTGTTCCAACAGATCCTAATTCCAAGATTAATCAGAAACGTGGATAGAGATTCCCAAGTTAAACCATGACCTGCCATCAAACCAAAGGTGAGTCTTGGTGATGCTTGTCGTGTGTTGATGAGTTGAACACACGTTGTTTGTTTAATGTTATACGTTGATTATTAAGCATGTGAGGTTCATTGAAGTTTAAATTATTACTCTTGTTAGATGCTTAAAAGCTCTAACTTGTGCCATACGTATAAGATTAAAATTATGTTATATGCTATAAGGTTTACTTGGACTTAAGTGTCTTGTAGACTTTATAAAATTGTGATGAACGTGGTAAGACTAAAAATTATACTATGCATTTATAAGTTTACTAGCAACTTAAGTGTTCGGTAAACTTTATAAACTTATAAGACTGAAAATTGGTATAAGTTTATTAGCAACTTAAGTGTTCGGTAAACTTTATAACCTTATTAAAACGTGGTAAGACTCTTCCCTAAATACCGTGGCTTACCTAGTCATAATGAGTACTAGTTTAAGTACACAAAGACACGGAGAGACGGGATTGCAGCCTAGGGCCGTGTACTGCATGACGATGCAGAATTTCCGGTGCGGCTCCTTATACATTTAAGGCCATTGGAACGATGAAGGATCATCAGTTCGTTTAGCCTTTGTGGCTACGGGCTGAGTGATGCCTTTTGGTGTGACGTGATGGGAAGTAGTCAATCACGAAAGGCCTTAATGAAAACTTAAGGATTAAAACTCATGAATTAAAATATGCATAATTCTATTTCCGCTGCTTATGATGTACATGATTTCGTGTGATTGTTATTTTGGGTTTGGTTGGGATATTATATGAATGTTAGGGGAGCCCTGACTCACTAAGCAAATTAGTTGCTTATGACTCTACTTGTTTTGCAGGTGACCATTAGCGGGTAAACCATACGGGTGTACGCAAGGAACGCTAGGAAACCAGCGGTAGTTTATGTTGCCTTTTGTAAAGAACTAATGTTTAATATGTATGATAATGTTTTGAGTACTAGACTCACTGCAGGCATGTATACATATCTTCTTTTATCACGTTGGAGAACCTAAGTATTATGATGTATAAAAATGTGTTCCTTAAACTTGGGTTTCATGTGATGCTAGTCCTAGTCCGGACGAACTAACTACTTGACATAACTCGGGTTGAAAAGCCTTGAGTTTTGGTTCGGTAGGAAATGTGTGCTTGGTCGTTTGGTCTAGGGTCTCTGGATAAGTTCTGGAAACCTCGGATCGAATGTCTAAGTGCGCATCTATGACATTTCCGGTCAATCGATGATAGGGGGTGTTACAGACAGGGAACCCAAGAAGGAGTTGGCAAAACTCTTATAGCAATTACAGATTATGGAGGATCGTGAGAGGAAGAGCAAACCCACCTGCGTCCCCGTTATTTCAGTGAACATCGATGGCAATCACCTAGAGCGTTGCGTTGAGATAGGGGCCGAGCTGAAAAATCCAATAAGGGGAGAGCTGATTTCTTTCCCTGAAAGGAACGTAAACACCTTCGCATGGGAAGCAGAAAACATGCCCGGCATCAACATCAATGTGACATGCCACGAGCTAAACATGGACCCAACCTTCAAACCAGTCAAACAGAAAAGACGAAAACTTGGGTCGGAAAGAGCACAAGCAGTGAATGACGAGGTGAAAAGATTACTACGCGTGGGATCAATAGTCGAAGCAAAGTACCCAGACTAGCTGGCTAACCCTCCAGTACTTAGCCAGTCCTCCAGTACTTACAAAACCAGTGGAAGGCGAACAATTATTCCTTTACACGGCCGTTTCAGTAACAACAATAAGTGGAGTACTCATCCGGGAAGAGCGCAGCGAGCAGAAACCTATTTTCTATGTCAGCCAAACTCTCACCGACGCTGAAACCCGGTATCTGTAGATGGAGAAGCTGGCATTGTCTGTGATAAAGTCCACCCGAAAGCTAAGACCATACTTCCAATCACATTCAATTATGGTTTTGACTACTTTCCCCCTGCGATCCATCCTACATAGTCCTAACCAGTCTGGGATATTGGCGAAGTGGGCAATAGAGCTGAGCGAATACGACATCGAGTATCGGAGTCGAACCTGTGGGAAATCTCAAGTCCTTGCAGATTTTCTGATAGAACTCCCAGAAGAAGTGATAGAAGAGCCAACTCCGAGCCTAGTATGGAAGCTCCACGCAGATGGATCATCATCAAAAAAAGGATCCAGAGTAGGAATATGTTTAACCTCCCGGACAGGCGAAATCCTCGAACAGTCATTCCGCATGGGTTTTCGGGCATCCAATAACGAAGCAGAGTACGAAGCTTTGATCGCAAGAATGAGACTCGCTCTTGGACTCAAGGTTTCGCATGTCCAAGCCTACTGTGATTCGCAACTAGTGGTCAACCAAGTCAGCGGCGAATATACAGCCAGAGACGACCGAATGGAAGCTTATCTGAAGATCGTCAAAAGACTGGCTGCACAATTCGGAGAGTTCACATTGACACGGATACCACGCGGGAAAACACTTCGGCAGACGCGCTAGTAGCACTCGCATCCACCTCCGATCCAGACCTAAAAAGGATAATCCTAGTAGAATTTATCAAACATCCAAGCATCAACCTCTCTGACTCCGTGAACGCGATCACCCGCTCCCAAACAGCCAACCAGGCCGAAGATACAACCGGGGGCGCTGGTGCCACCACTGTAGAGGAATACCAAAACATGCCACCTTCGGCGGAAGACGAGACAACCGAGATAGAGGAAGAGCCCAAAATAGATCCTCCGGACAAAGGTGAAGCAGTCGAGATGGAGGAAGATCCACAACCAATGAAAACAGACTACAGATGTGACAAAGAGTGGATGGGAGCAATCCGTGTTTACATCATGGACGGCGAGGTACCATCCGATAAGTGGGCCACTCGAAAACTCAGAGCTCAAGCTGCTCGATACGTTCTATTAAACGAAAATGTCTTCAATTGGAGATTCTCAGGACCACTGATGGCATGTGTCGAAGGGGCCGAAGCTAGAAAAATCGTGGCAGAGGTCCACAGCGGCTCGTGTGGCAACCACTCCGGCGGGAGAGTTTTGGCAATAAAGATCAAACGTCATGGTTACTATTGGCCGACTATGGTGAAGGACTGCGAGAAGTTCTCCGCCAGGTGCAAAAAATGCCAACGACATGCCCCAATGATTCACCAACCCACGGAGTTGCTGTCGTTAATCTCAGCGCCCTACCCTTTCATGCGCTGGTCAATGGATATTGTCGGACCTCTACATAGGTCCAAACAGAAGAGGTTTCTGCTAGTTTTGTCAGATTACTTCTCCAAATGGGTCGAGGCAAACTCTTACGCCAACATAAAGGACGCCCAAGTCAAACACTTCGTCTGGAAAAATATCTTATGCCGGCATGGAGTTCCACACGAAATTATCACCGACAACGGCTCACAGTTTATCTCTACAAGGTTTGAAGCTTTCTGTGAAAAATGGAAGATACGACTCAGCAAGTCTACGCCACGCTATCCACAAGGGAACGGATAAGTCAAAGCGGCAAACAAGACCATCCTTGATGGTCTAAAGAAGCGCCTGGACGCCAAGAAGGGACGCTGGGCAGATGAACTTGAAGGAGTGTTGTGGTCACACAGGACAACTCCGCGACGAGCAACCGGTGAAACACCTTTCGCCCTTGTCTATGGTGCAGAATGTGTCATCCCAGCTGAATTCCAATTTCCTGGAGTCCGCCGCAGACTTCTTTCAGGGCAGGAGGGACTGAATCACCTCATGTTACTTGACGATTTGGACTTGATCAACGAACGACGAGACCAAGCGTTGGTTCGGATTCAAAATTACCAGCAGGCAACGGCTAAGTATTACAACACCAACGTCAAAAGTCGCAAATTCAGAGAAGGTGATCTAGTTCTCTGCAAAGTTTTTCAGAATACAGCCGAAACAAATGCCGGCAAACTAGGAGCAAACTGGGAAGGACCTTACAAAATCACCAAAATAGTCCGACCAGGAGTGTACGAGCTCGCAAACATGTCTGACGTTCTGATACCGAGATCTCGGAACGCAATGCACCTAAAGAGGTATTACCGCTGAGACATTTCGCATGAACTACGGGACGGCTTGATCCCTGTAAAGGTAGGCAGCTCATCTTCGGATGGGTTCAGCTGTCCCCCTCCTTTTTTAAAGGGGGGGGGGAGTGGGTACGTATACATCTATACTCCCATGTCTTGAAAAACACGACCTTTCGCATGACACTTCTCAAAAATAACAACTTCAAACTTTTTCAAACACAAACTCGTGTCACTCGACCTACGCAAGACACAAACTTTACATCCGTCACGGATATTCTATCACCTCGTTTGTTGTTGGCCACAATAGATGAACCACCACATCTTTTACAGATTTTAACCACTACTCTATATGGGATACGGTTCTCAAACACCCTCTCACGGGTATAGAAGCGCGCTATACAAATTCTGACTCGGTATATCCTGGTCTAATATCCGAAAGGTATATCCTGGACGATATTCTTACAAGTTTACGTTCGAGAGGGACCCGTAAGTCGAAAACTCGCAAGTCTTAAAACTCGAAGTAAACTCTTAAACCCACTAAACACCTCTTGGTACACTGGTCATAAACATCTCCGAAACATAATATTAACCCACCAGTTAGTATGAGATTTTAAATATGTTTCATTGTCAAAAAATCATGGGAACGTAAGTCGGAACACCGCAAGCCCGAAAACTGACAACAAAGCACTCAATACAGAGACAACCATATTTTTCTAAACAAGATGGTTTGCAACATGTGACATCAAAACGCAGCAAAACAAATATGCAAACATAAGCAAATAAATCCGACAAAGTGTCATGCCAACGGATGGCAACTATTTCACAAGAGTAAACGTACAAGAACCGAGTGGATCAAGCCATCCAGGCATATGTTTTCAAAAATACCGAACAAAAGAAAAGAGTTTTCGAGTTAAAGAAACAGAGAAAAAAGATCATTCGAGAGGATCCGCCTCGGAAGGCTTCTCAGCGGCAAGATCAGCAACCCCTGGTGTACCAACATTCGAGCCTGCAAAGTCTGCAACCCCAACAACCGTAGCTACACTCTCTATTTGTTTGGTCCCAAGGAGAGAGCCCACAGAATCTGAGGAAACCGGTGAAAGCGCCAGCTCCATCTTCAGCTCGGCGTCGATCTTCTCGAATTTTTCATTCGCGTCGGCCAATTCGACTCTCCATCCTGCCAGCTTCATCACCTTGGAATCCAG
This sequence comes from Pseudoturritis turrita, assembly GCA_900406555.1. Taxonomy (NCBI): domain Eukaryota; kingdom Viridiplantae; phylum Streptophyta; class Magnoliopsida; order Brassicales; family Brassicaceae; genus Pseudoturritis; species Pseudoturritis turrita. The sequence continues at coordinate 143,926 of OVBL01000035.1, forward strand.
AGCTAGCGCATCATCCTTCTGGAGAATCTCAAGTAGCTGCAAATTACTGTTAACTTGGAAAAGATCGAGCTCCTTCTCCTTTGTCGCCTTCAGCTCGTCAATGTTCTTCTCAATTTTGGCGAGCCACTCCCGAAACTTCTCTGACTTCTCTCGCCTTGCTGCCTTGCGTGCTTTTTTAACATTCGCCTAGTACAAAGCATGAGCAGCGACGAGCTGCCTCTTTAGGGATTCAATTTCGACAGCCTTCTTCTGTTTTGAAAGATCCAACCTCATAGCTAAATCGCCGGCCTTATTCCACTCATCCTTGAGATATGCCTTCTCCTTCTCAAGAGCTTCAATCTGGGGAGAAGCAGTTGCTAGCTCGGTAGCATGTTTACTCTCCAGCTCGGCAACCTTGTCCTTGAAGAAAGATGCATCTTTTTGGGCATCGTCTACCCTACGTCTGTCCTTTCTCACATCTTTTTCGAAGGCAGCAATGATTTTGTTGATAGACGTGAAGAACTGATCAAAGGGAGAAATAGTCAATAATTAGTCTCTCTACCCAGCAAAGTATGCAATCTAAAAATATACCTTGGTGCCTCGGAGAGACAATATCAGTGTACATGTCACCATGAGATACCACGTCAAGAGGCGGCAGTCTGTCCCCCGAACAGCGAACCTGCGAGAAGAGAGATGCTGAGGCTGCCCCGTCATTACAGATCGGCTCGGATCCTTCATGCCTAAATGACGTTATCGCCGGCTCGGTAGAAGTTGGGTCGGCAGGCTTATGGCGTTTCCTTTTTTCTTGATTTTCTCTGGTCTTCTCCTTGTCAGGCTCGGAGACGGGGCGTTTGCCAGAGGTCAGTTTCTTACCTCCTTTGTGCTGAGATATTGCCAAGCTAGAAGGCCTAGCAACTGGAATAAGAGCTGAAACCACTTCCCTGGCCTCGGCATTAAGAGTTGGAGGCTCGGGAATAGTTTGACGCTCTGTCCCGGCGTCGATCTCACCGGCCATCTCAGGATTTGGCTCGGTGACTTGTTCAGCCCCATCAGCAGCTCGGCTGGCAGCTTCCTTCTCCTTTAAAGCTTGCTTGTCGCGGATCGCCATCCTCTTTCCCATAGCTTTTTCTTGGAAGTTTTGAGGTGGGGATTCAGACTCCGAGCTGTCTGATACTTCAACACCGGCAAAGATGGCTCGGGCTTTTTCAACTCTCCTTAGGGAAAAATGATTTTCCCAATGGCACTTTCTGGCAGCAAGCGTGTTCCGAAGCGTGCGCGTATCTTCCGGGTAACGTGGAAGAATCTGCCGAACTGCAAAAACAAAGAAGAAAAACTATTGGTCAGCTTGCTACAAAATAAAACCTTAGCAAATCTCCTGAGAAGTCTACGGCTCGCCCACCAATAATTCCCCACTCCGACTTGACGTAATGGAGGCTTTCGGCTTCTACCGTAGCATCATTAATAGGAACAAAGAAAAAATAATTCCCCCAGTCACTGTCCTTGCTTCGGAAGCCTTCGATGATCTTTCTTTGCTTTTTATTGGAAATATAGTAGGCTTTGGAGTTTTTGATCTTTCGAAATTTGAGGAGCTGCCAAAGATGGGAGATGCGAACGGTCACGTCACATTCATAGCTCCGAACCAGAATCCCAACCAAGTGGCGCATACCCCGAGGAGTAATTTGGCTCGGTGATAACCCATGCTTGGATAGAAAATGGATGATCAGTCCGGGGATTGGGAACCAAAGTAGACTTTGCTAAAAGAAGCTTTTGTGGGAGTCGAAACTCGCACAACCAAAACTTGTAAGGAGAATTTAGGGATTCGACAAACTTCTATGTAAAGAAACCAAGAATAGAGATCCAAAGATGGGTTTTATTATCTTAGCTGTTTTTAAAGCTGTTGCAAAGAATAACAAGTGTTTTTCTAGGTCAATTTTCGGATCCCCTTTTCCAAGAGGTACATTGTCTATTTATACACAAATAGGTCGGCTAGGTTTCTTCCTAAACGAGAAAGGAAAACTTCCTTATTCCTCGGAATTTCCTCTATGGTTTTCATGGGCTTCTTTCTTTGCCTCATCGCCTCGGCCCACCAATGTCTTGTGGCTCATTGCCTCGTTCTATCTAAGACGTTGGGCTTGTTGCTTTGTTGGATCATCGATGGGCTGGCTCGTCGCCCATTTCTCCTTGATGCCGAGCTGAGGGTTTTGGTTCGCCAACATGTTGGCTCGTCACCGTTCTGCTGGTTTGCCAACATGTTGGCTCGTCACCAAGTATTTGGCTTGTCTCCTACTCATTCCACTGCCTAGCCAAGATGTTGGCTCGTCACTTCTTCTTCCTGCTGCCTAGCCAAGATGTTGGCTCGTCTCTTGTTTCCCTTTGCTACCGAGCCAAGTTTGGCTCGTCTCTTGTTTTCCTTTGCTGACGAGCCAAGTTTGGCTCGTCACTGCTTCTTCCTGCTATCTTGCCGCTGAGCCAAGTTTGGCTCGTCCTCTCTCCTCCTTTGCTACGGAGCCAAGTTTGGCTCGTCACTGCTTCTTCCTGCTGTCTTGCCGCCGAGCCAAGTTTGGCTCGTCTACTAATATTTTAGCTCGTCGCCTAGGCTTTTTCCTATACTTAGTGTTTTTAGCAGTTGATCTCGATGGGGTGAAAACTGACCCCAACAGTTAGCCCCCCAGCTCGGCAGTATTATTAGTAATAGTGCCGAGGTGAAGAGTCAGGATCGAGATCAGCATTCTTTGGATTGCCGAGCCAAATCTGCAGTGAAGTTGCCATCCGGGCATCGATACATGCCGAGCCAAACTGAGTGTTACCGAGGTGTTTTACATCCGAGCCAACACTGGAATATCTTATTGCCGAGCCAAACCCCTCGATGTGCTGCTGATTCGTCTTCAATTGCGTTCCCAACTACTTTGACCTGTGATATATTCGTTTCCATTTTGCCGAACCGACACCTTTGTCATGCTACCGAGCCAAGTTTTTATTCATTTGACCGAACTGTTCTGGCTCGTTATCTTGCTGTATTCCTTGGACTGCTATCTTCCCGAGCCGCCTCTTCTGATATGTTTGCCGAACCAACCCACCATGTGATTTGCCTTTGGCTCGGTAACAAAGTTGTCTTGAAGTATCTCTTATCATGATTACAACTTTATTGGGAACCGTAAGCGTTTCGCATGTTCTCGAGGCTGCGTGGCGTCACGCACTGTAATTTCAGACTTCTTTATATTCAGATCTTTGTCTCACTCCTCATAACTCACTTCTCTCCACTTTCCGAAAAATCAGGTAGCTCTCTTCTCTCTCCTCTTCTCTCTCTTTTTTGTTTAAGTAGTTGGCTAGGTTTTCATCGATTCTCCTGTTCCGCCGCCGCCACTGTTGAACTTTCCGACCCATCTTCAAACGTGGCTCGGCGTCTCCTTACTTTTTCCGATCCATCTTCGAACGCGTCCGGCGAGTATTTGAATTTTCCGATCCATCTTCATCCGGATCGAATTATTCCCCTTGATCTTCCGTTTCCGAGCCAAAGTTCTTGCGCTAAGTGTTTCCGAGCCAAAATTATTTCCAAATTTTTGCTAAGTGTTCAGTTTGTTTCTGAGCAAATTTCCCGATCTTATATCGCCGAGCCAAAATCCTCAATGTCTCATATCGCCGAGCTGGAAGATTCTATTGGTTCGGCAACTTCTGCTTCACTGCTGGGTCGAAAGATGGTTTTATCTCCAGAGGTTTCCGAGCCAGCTGGGCCTAGTTCTCCGCGGGGTCAACTGCAGATTGTTGTCCCATCTCTGATAGACGAAGCATTTGATGCCGAGGCAGATGCCGAGGCAGCCTTGATACAAAGGGCTCTCGAAGAGTTTAAAGCCGAACCAACAGAATATGTTATTGACGAGGCCGAAAAAATGCGTTTGGAGAGATTGTTTGCGAGCCACCAGGCTAGCACATCGACGAGGCGAAAGCCTTAAAAAAAAGCTCCAAAGAGACGACCCGACCCACCTGGTTCGTCTTTATGCACTATTGAATCTTTGGAGGCACTGAGGCATCGTTTTAATATCTCAGAGGATGTAGATCTGATTGTTCCAGCCTCAACAGACCGAGCCGAATCTCCTCCACCCGGGTATTTCACTCTCTATGAGAGTTTTTTCTACGGTTGTCTGCTCTGGTTTCCGATCCCTAGCTTGATCGTCCGCTTTCTATACAAGCATGGGTTAGCGTCGAGCCAAATTACGCCTCGTGGGATGCGTCACTTAGTTGGGATTCTGGTTCGGAGCTATGAGTGTGATGCGACTGTTCGCATCTCCCATCTTCGGCAATTCCTCGAGTTTTGAAAGATCAAGAACTCCCGAGCCTATTACATTTCCAATAAAAAGCAAATGAAGATTATCGAAGGCTTCCGAAGCAAAGATGGAGACTGGGGGAACTATTTTTTCTGTTCCTATCAACGATGCTACAGTCGAAGCCAAAAGCATCCACTACGTAAAAACGGAGTGGGGAACCATTGGTGGGCGAGCCGTAGACTTTTCAGGAGATTTGCTAATGTTTTTCTTCGTAGCGAGCTGACCATTGATTCCTCTTCTTTGTTTTTGCAGTTCGGCAGATTCTCCCACGTTACCCGGAAGACACGCTCACGCTTCGGAACACACTTGCCGAGAGAAGGTGCCATTGGGAAAAACATTTTTCCCTGAAAAGAGTCGAAAAAGCCCGAGCCACTTTTGCCGGTGTTGAAGTTTCTGACAGCTCGGAATCCGACTCTCCAGAGCCAAGTCCCCTAAGAAGAAGAAATATGGGAAAAAGGTTGACCATCCGTGACAAGCAGGCTCTGAAGGAGAAAGAAGCGGCTGGCCGAGCTGGTGAAATAGCTAACACAAGCGAACAAACAGCCGAGCCAGTTGCCGAGATGCTTGGCCAAACCGTGACTGAAATGGAGGCACATCTTCTCTCCGAGCCGTCAGCCTTGGATGCCGAAGCCAGGGAAGTGGTTTCCGCTGTCGTTCCTGTTGCTAGGCCTTCTGGCTCGGCGTTTGTCCAACACGACGGTGATGGGAAGAAACGAGTTGCCTCCGAGCCTGAGAAAGAAAAAACCAAGGAAAAACAGAAGAGAAAACGCCAGAGGCATACCGATCCGACTCCTGCCGAGCCAAGGCCGTCGTCTCTCGGACAAGAAGAATCCGCACCGATCTGTAACGACGCCGAGGCTTCAGCGACCCTCTTCTCGCAGGTTCGCTGCTCGGGAGACAGACTACCGCCTGTCGATGTCCTCTCTCATGGCGATTTGTACACGGACATGTCGCTCCGAGGCACCAAGGTATTTCGCAGATTCAATGTTTTTCCAAGAAAACAAACAAAAACTTTTAAGTGCTGATTGTTTCTTCTTATGGCCAGTTTGTTGCTTCCGTAAACAAGATCGTCGCCGCCTTCCAGCAAGACGTGCGGAAGGACAGGAGCCAAATCGAGGATGCTCAGAAGGACGTGTCTTTCCTCCGAAGCAGGGTTGCCGAGCTGGAAGGCAAACATGCTGACGAGCTGGCGACTGCTGCAGCTCGGATCGAAGCTCTCGAGAAAGATAAGGCGTTCCTTAAGGAAGAGTGGAACAAAGCCGGTGATTTGGCAATGAGGATAGACCGCTCCAAGCAGAAAAAGGCTGCTGAAATCGAATCCTTGAAAAGGCAGCTCAACGCCGTAAAGGCCTTGCACGAAAATAACATTAAAAGGGCCCAGAAGGCGGTGCGGCGAGAGTTGTCGATGAAATTTCAGGAGCGGCTTGCCAAGGTCGAGAAGAGCGTTGACGAGCTGAAAATGGCGAAGGAGAAAGAGCTCGACTTGGCCCAAGTTGACAGCAATCTTCAGCTGCTTGAGATTTTGCAGAAAGAGGATGCTCCTGCTCTCGACTCCAAGGTGTCGAAGTTGACAGGATGGAGAGCTGACTTGGCCAATGCGGCGGATGAGTTCGAGAAGATTGAGGCCGAGCTGAAGAAAGATCTGACTCTCTCACCAGTTTCCTCAGACTCCGCAGGCACTCTTCTGGGAACCGAGCCAACGGAGAATGTGGCGGCAACAGCCGGGGTTGTAGATTTTGCAGGTTCGAACGTCGGTACACCAGGGATTGCTGATCTTGCTGCGGAGAAGCCTTCCGAGCCAGATCCTCTTGGATGATCTTTCTCTCTTCTAACTTAAAAACTCCTTTCTTTTGCTTTGGTATATTTGTTTTTAAGACAAGCGCCTGGACGGCTTTATCCAACTCTTTTATATGGTAATTTTGCTAAGTCTTGTAACGTTTGCCATACGTTGGCATGAACTCTCTTATCCCTTGCTGGGAATATCTATTTATGTTCTCGTTCGTCTTTTTGATGTGATATTGCAAACCATCTGTTATTAGTAAATAATATGGTGAGTCTTTTTAGTGTCAGTTCAGGGGTTGCGGTGTTCCGGCTTACATTCACGTTCCTTTGGCAGTGAAGCATGTTTAAAATCTCATACTAGCTTTTTAGGTTTAGTATTATGTTTCCGAGATGTTTATGACCAGTGTACCAAGAGGTGTTTACTGGGTTTCAGAGTTTAGTTTGAGTGTTAAGACTTGCGAGTTTTTGACTTACGGGTCCCTCTCAAAGATAAACTTGTAAGAATATCGTCCAGGATATACCTTTCGGATATTAGATTAGGATATACCCAACCGGAATTTGTATAGCGCGCTTTTATACCCATAAGAGGGTGTTGAGAACCCCTATCCCATATAGAGATAATGGTTAAAATCCATAAAGGATGTGGTTGTTCGTCTATTGTGGCCAGCAACAGACGAGGTGATGAATATCCATGAAGGATGTAAAGATGTAACTTGTGTAGAGTAAGTGATATGAGTTGTATTAGAAAAAAGTTGAAGTTATTACCTTTAAAGAGTGATACGAGGTGTGGGAGTATACATGTATACGTACCCACTCCCCCCCCTTTTTTGAGGAGGGGGACAACTGAACCCATCCAAAGACGAGCTGCCTACGTACCCTTTTCAGGGATCAAGTCGTCCCGTAGTTCATGTGAAGTGATTTAGAGGTAATACCTCTTTAGGTGCATTGCGTTCCAAGATCTTGGTACCGGAATATCAGACATGTTTGAGAGCTCGTATACTCCGGGTCTGACTGTCTTGGTGATTTTGTAGGGTCCTTCCCAGTTTGCTCCTAGTTTGCCAGCATTTGTTTCGGCTGTGTTCTGAAAAACTTTGCGGAGAACCAGATCACCTTCTTTGAACTTGCGACTTCTGACGTTGGTGTTGTAATACTTAGCTGCTGCCTGTTGATAATTCTGAATCCGAACCAGTGCCTGATCCCTTCGTTCGTTAACCAAGTCCAACTCATCGAGTAGCATGAGGTGATTCAGTCCTTCCTGTCCAGAAAGAAGTCTGCGGCGGACTCCAGGGAATTGGACCTCGGCTGGGATGACACATTCGGTACCATGGACAAGGGCAAAGGGTGTTTCTCCAGTGGCACGTCGCGGAGTGGTTCGGTGCGACCATAATACTCCTTCGAGTTCATCTGCCCAGCGTCCCTTCTTTGCATCAAGGCATTTTTTCAATCCATCCAGGATGGTCTTGTTTACTGCCTGCCTCTGCTTGTCCATTCCCTTGTGGGTAGCGTGGCGTAGACTTGCTGAGTCGTATTTTCCATTTTTCGCAGAAGGCTTCAAACCTTGTAGAGATAAATTGCGAGCCGTTGTCCGTAACGATTTCGTAGGGAACTCCATGTCGGCATAAGATATTTTTCCAGACGAAATTTTCGACTTGGGCATCCTTTATGTTGGCGTAAGAATCTGCTTCTACCCATTTGGAGAAGTAATCTGTCAAGACCAGCAAGAACCTCTTTTGTTTGGATCTATGCAGAGGCCCGACGATGTCCATTGACCAGCGCATGAAAGGGTAGGGCGTTGAGATTGATGACAACAACTCCGTAGGTTGGTGAATCATTGGGGCATGTCGTTGGCATTTTTCGCATCTGGCGGAGAACTTTTCACAGTCCTTCACCATAGTTGGCCAATAATAACCGTGACGCTTGATCTTGATTGCTAAAGCTCTTCCGCCAGAGTGATTACCACATGAGCCACTATGGACCTCTTCCATGATGTTTCTTGCTTGGGTGCCTTCGACACAAACCATTAGTGGTCCTGAGAATCTCCACTTGAAGACGTTTCCATCCAAAAGAAGGTATCGGGCAGCTTGGGCTCTGAGTTTTTGGGCAGCCCATTTGTCTGATGGTACCTCACCATCCATGATGTATACGCGAATTGCTCCCATCCATTCTTTGTCGCATCCGTAATATTCTTTAGTTGGTTGTGGATCTTCCTCCATCTCCATCGTCTCTCCGTCGTCTGGAGGGTCTGTTTCGGGCTCTTCCTCCATCTCAATGGCCGTGACCTCCACCGATGGTTGCATATTTTTATCCCATAGAGCAGTGGTGTCGGTGCTGTCCTTTTCGGCTAAATTTGGCTCGGGTATAGATTCGGCCTGAGCGGCTGTTTGGGAGCGAGTGACTGCGTTCACGGTGTCAGAGAGGTTGATACTTGGGTTTTTGATGAATTCCACTAGGATTATTCTTTTCAGGTCTGGATCGGAGGTGGATGCGAGTGCTGCTAGCGCGTCTGCCGAAGTGTTCTCCCCGCGTGGTATCCGTGTTAATGTGAACTCTTCGAACTGCGCGGCCAGTCCTTTGACAATTTTTAGATAGGCTTCCATTCGGTCGTCTCTAGCTGTGTATTCGCCGCTAACTTGGTTGACCACCAGCTGTGAATCGCAGTAGGCTTGGATGTGCGAAACCTTGAGTCCAAGAGCAAGTCTCATTCCAGCTATCAAAGCTTCATATTCTGCTTTGTTATGGGATGCACGAAAACCCAGGCGGAATGACTGCTCGAGGATTTCGCCTGTTGGAGAGGTTAACCGTATTCCCACTCCGGATCCTTGTTTTGATGATGATCCATCCGCGTGAAGCCTCCATATTGTGCCCGGAGCCGGCTCTTCCATCACTTCTTCTGGGAGTTCTATCAAAAAGTCGGCTAGGACTTGAGATTTTGCGCAGGTTCTGCTTCGGTATTCGATGTCATATTCGCTCAGCTCGATTGCCCACTTTGCCAATCTCCCAGACTGGCTAGGACTATGCAAGACGGATCGCAGTGGGAAGGTAGTCAAAACCACAATCGAATGTGACTGGAAGTATGGTCTCAGTTTTCGGGCGGACATTACCACAGACAATGCCAGCTTCTCCATCTGTGGATACCTGTTTCAGCGTCGGTGAGAGTTTGACTAACATAGAAAATTGGCTTCTGCTCGCTGCGCTCTTCCCTGATGAGTACACCACTTACCGCCGTGGCCGAAACGGCAGTGTATAGAAACAGTGGCTCGCCTTCCACCGGTTTCGTAAGTACTGGAGGGCCGGCTAGGTACTCTTTCAACTGCTGAAACGCCTGTTCGCATTTTTCTGTCCATTCAAACTTCTTGTTCCCACGTAGCGTATCGTAGAAAGGCAAACATTTATCAGTTGACCGAGAGATGAAACGATTCAGCGCGGCGACCCGTCCAGTTAGCCTCTGGACTTCGCGTTTTGTCTTCGGCGACACCATCTGTATGAGCGCATCAATCTGCTTCGGATTGGCTTCAATTCCACGGTGGGTGACCAGATATCCAAGGAATTCTCCAGACGTGACCGCGAATCTGCACTTGGTTGGGTTCAGCTTCATGTTATGCAGATTCAGTTGCTTGAAACATTCTTCTAGGTGAGCTACGTGATCCTCCTCCTCTAAAGACTTCACCAGCATGTCGTCTATGTAAACTTCCATTGTCTTCCCCAGTTGGTCAGCGAACATTCGGTTTACTAACCGCTGGTAGGTGGCTCCGGCATTTTTTAGACCGAACGGCATGACTTTGTAGCAGTATATCCCGCGGTCTGTGATGAACGCCGTCTTCTCTTGATCGTCTGGGTTCATTAGGATTTGGTTGTATCCGGAGAAGGCATCCATAAATGAAAGGAGTTTGTTGCCTGCTCTCGCTTCCACCAATCGATCAATATGCGGCAGTGGAAAACTGTCTTTGGGGCAGGCTTTGTTCAAGTCGGTGAAGTCCATGCATACACGCCATTTCCCATTTTTCTTCTTAACCACCACAGGGTTAGCGAGCCAGTCCGGGTACTTTGCTTTGACTATTGATCCCACACGTAGTAATCGTTCCACCTCGTCATTCACTGCTTGTGCTCTGTCCGGACCAAGTTTTCGCCTTTTCTGTTTGACGGGTTTAAAGGTTGGGTCCACGTGCAGCTCGTGGTACGTTACGTTGATGCTGATGCCGGGCATATCTTCAGCTTCCCATGCGAAGGTGTGTAGGTTCTTTTTAAGGAAAGAAATCAGCTCTCTCCTTATTGGATCTTTCAGCTCGGCCCCTATTTCGACACAGCGTTCTGGGTGATCGCCACCTATGTTCACCGAGACGACGGGGTCGCAAGTTGGTTTGCCTTCCCTCTCGCGATCCTCCGTGATCTGTAATTGCTACAAGAGTTTTGCCAACTCCTTCTCGGGTTCCCTGTCAGTCTTCATCTTCTTTCTCATGGTGGTGGTTTCTGTGACGGGGTTCCTAAGTTTGTGTTCGGCTAGGAAACAAATGCGGGATTCCTTTTGGTTTCCCCATATTGTTTTGATTCCCCAAGGGGTCGGAAATTTGATGCAGAGGTGATAGGTCGATGGTACAGCTCGCATCGAGTTTATCCAGGGTGTGCCCATGATCACATTGTAGATCGCAGGATGATCTGCAACTGAAAACTCCACTATCTTGGTTACCTGTTCAGCTCGGACAGGGAGTTTTATTGTTCCAAGGGTCATGGTCGTCTCTCCCGAGAATCCAGTTAAAGGCTTCGGCGCGGCTGTGATTTTGTCCAGGTCTATGTTCATCCTTCTGAGAGTCTCCCGGAAGATCACATCTACGGAGCTTCCAGTGTCTATGAGAACTCGGGCAACGTCGCAATCATCAACGATCAATTCTATCACGAGGGGGTCATTATGTGGTCGGTCGATGCCGGTGGTCTCCCTTTCTTCGAATGAGATAACATCGTTGGGAAGTTTGGAGGGTGCTGACCAGTTTACACTCGCATCGGCTCGCCGCTGGAAAGCTTTGATTGAAGACACCGTGTCCGAACAGTATTGTGATCCGCCCATTATCATATTTATTCTTCTTCGAGAACCTGACTGCGTTGCCTCGTCATCTCGTCTTCCTCGCTTGGGCGTATCATCATTTTGACTTATCTGGTTTGGCTGATCTTTTTCGCCTTCTCGTTCGAAGTCCTTTAAGCTGACTGCGCTACCGAGTTCTCCGGCTGCCAGCTTTGCCGTAAGCTTCATTCCCAAGGTTCGGCAATTGGCAGTTGAATGACCGTGCATATGATGAAATTCGCAGTAAGCTTTTTCGTCGTACAAACTTTGACTCCGTGTCCAGGTGTTCCAGGATGTTTTACCTCGGCTCGTTCCCACCTGGTAGTTATGGGCTCCTCCAAAATTAGGTCTCTCGTGATGTACATACCCGTTTCCTTGAATACTCTTCTTATGAGGAGGTTGGCTTGGCATTTGGAAAGAACGGTTCGTCGCTTTGGTGGGTCCATACTTCTGAGACAAAACCTTCATCTCTTCTTCGTTGACTATGAAATCTGAGGCTCGGTGCAGTGCGTCCTGGATTGATATTGGTGTGTTCAGAGCAATCTCTTTTCGGAATTCGGATTCGTACCACAGAGCCCTTTTTAAAGCGAGCACAACGGCTTTGTCACTGACGTCTTCAACTTTTGACATCACTGCTTTAAATCTCCCTATGAAGCTTCGCAATGTCTCCGTAGGCCCTTGAGTCAATGTCCATAGGTCGGCATCTGAGGCTCCTCGATCCATAAACATGGAGTAGTGCTTCAAGAAGGCGGCTAATAGCTGCTGGAAATCATCAATGGAGTTCCGCTCTAATCTTGAAAACCATTGGAGGGCTGCACCCTTTAGATGTTCCACAAATACCAAGCAGAAACCGGCATTCCTCTCCTTTTCTCTAAAATTGGCTCGGCCCATTGCTATGACAAACGCTGTTATGTGTTCCTTTGGGTCGGTTGTCCCTTCGTAGACTGGGACTTTGATCTTTCCTGGGTCGGAGACCCTTGCCTTGGTAATTCGGGCTGTAAACGGTGTATTGTGCGCTTCTTCCAATACGCGGTCAATCTCTGGGACTTTACTGGTTGCCTTGTGCACCTGGGATCGGACGGCTTTCATCTCAGCAGTGGCTCGAAACAATGAGGCTCGGATTTCGTCCAACTCTTCTCTCTGGGCTCGGCTCGTCGTTCTTGGTTAATCAACAAACTGCGCTCGTTGGTCCCAGAGGAAATTTTCCTCTTCCTCTGCCGAATTCCTGGCTCGGTTTAGGTTAATATTGCCTTCGCTGGCTCGGGGTTCTGTTGTTGCTGGTGCGAATCCCTCGTCGGCAAGATTTTCGGCGTTTTGGTCTCCTTCTTCGTCAAGGACGATTACTTTAGCCGATCCAACGTTGGTGCGTAAGTCATATCCATCACTGGTTCCTCTTGCGCCTCGGGTCAGCCGGGGTAGCTCGGTGATATCTGATCTTGTCACTGCGGGTGCCTGCTCGTTTGTTGGATGTGACGGTGGTAATCCCCCCAAAGTCCTTAGTGCGTCGCGCGGTGTTGAAAAATCCAGGGCCGTCGGGTTTAGGCCAAGCCGCCTGGTTATTCCGCTAACAGGTGGGTTCATAGTTGAGCCGACTCCTCCAGATCGTATGTTTCTGGCTCGGCTATCGGTTACTAGTGATTCAATTCTCTCTGTTAGCAAGCTGTTCAGCTTGTCTTGCTCCTCGGCCTTCTTCAGCAACGCGGTCATCATGTTCTTCAATTCTGTTAGAGTTTCTGTGGTGCCATCCGTGTTCGCTGGAGGCAGATTGATTCCTGTCCTAGGAGGATCGACGCCGGTGTTGCTCGCATCGTCACCGCTTCGGTCTCCGTCGGTAGTCATCGCTTCAGATCTCGTATTAAGTGGTTCTAAGGTGTCAGAAAGTTTGAGAAGATCCCCACAGACGGCGCCAAATTGTGGGAGTCGAAACTCGCACAACCAAAACTTGTAAGGAGAATTTAGGGATTCGACAAACTTCTATGTAAAGAAACCAAGAATAGAGATCCAAAGATGGGTTTTATTATCTTAGCTGTTTTTAAAGCTGTTGCAAAGAATAACAAGTGTTTTTCTAGGTCAATTTTCGGATCCCCTTTTCCAAGAGGTACATTGTCTATTTATACACAAATAGGTCGGCTAGGTTTCTTCCTAAACGAGAAAGGAAAACTTCCTTATTCCTCGGAATTTCCTCTATGGTTTTCATGGGCTTCTTTCTTTGCCTCATCGCCTCGGCCCACCAATGCCTTGTGGCTCATTGCCTCGTTCTATCTAAGACGTTGGGCTTGTTGCTTTGTTGGATCATCGATGGGCTGGCTCGTCGCCCATTTCTCCTTGATGCCGAGCTGAGGGTTTTGGTTCGCCAACATGTTGGCTCGTCACCGTTCTGCTGGTTTGCCAACATGTTGGCTCGTCACCAAGTATTTGGCTTGTCTCCTACTCATTCCACTGCCTAGCCAAGATGTTGGCTCGTCACTTCTTCTTCCTCCTGCCTAGCCAAGATGTTGGCTCGTCACCATTTCTTCACGCCTGCCGAGCCAAGTTTGGCTCGTCTCCTTCTGCTTCATGCTGCCGAGCCAAGTTTGGCTCGTCTCCTTCTGCTTCATGCTGCCGAGCCAAGTTTGGCTCGTCTCCTTCTGCTTCATGCTGCCGAGCCAAGTTTGGCTCGTCTCTTGTTTTCCTTTGCCAACGAGCCAAGTTTGGCTCGTCACTGCTTCTTCCTGCTGTCTTGCCGCCGAGCCAAGTTTGGCTCGTCTCTTGTTTCCCTTTGCTACCGAGCCAAGTTTGGCTCGTCTCTTATTTTCCTTTGCTGACGAGCCAAGTTTGGCTCGTCACTGCTTCTTCCTGCTGTCTTGCCGCCGAGCCAAGTTTGGCTCGTCCTCTCTCCTCCTTTGCTACGGAGCCAAGTTTGGCTCGTCACTGCTTCTTCCTGCTGTCTTGCCGTCGAGCCAAGTTTGGCTCGTCTACTAATGTTTTAGCTCGTCGCCTAGGCTTTTTCCCATACTTAGTGTTTTTAGCAGTTGATCTCGATGGGGTGAAAACTGACCCCAACAGCTTTCATAAAGAGAGAAATGCCCAGGTGGTGGAGACTCAGCTAGGTCTGTTGAGGCAGGAACAATCAGATCTACATCCTCTAAAATGTTGAATCCATGCCTTAATGCTTCCAAGGATTCAGCAGTGCACAGAGACGAACCAGGTGGATCATGTCGTTTCTTAGGAGCTTTCCTCTTAGGTTTTCGCCTCGTCGATGTGCTAACCTGGTGGCTCGCAAAAAGCTGTTGGCTCGGCTTTGATTTCTTCAAGAGCTCTCTGTATCAAAGCCGCCTCGGCATCGAAAGCTTCGTCAACCAAAGACGGGACGATGATCTGCAACTGACCCAGCGGACTAGGTTCAACTGGCTCGGAAACCCGAGGAGATAAAACCATTTCGCGACCGAGAAGCGAAGCAGAATTTGCCAAACCAACTGAATCTTCCAACTCGGCGGTATGAGACATCAAAAATTTTGGCTCGAGAATACGCTTGATACTTAGCAGGAATTGGAAAGAGTTTGGTTCAGAATCAAACTGATACTTAGTAGGAATTGGAGAGATTTCAGCTCAGAAGCACGCTGACACTTAGCAGAAATGGGAGGTACTTCGGCTCGGAGATACGGAAAATCACACTCGCCGGTTGAGTTTGAAGATGGATCGGAAAATGCAAGGGCTCGCCGGATAATTTGAAGATGGATCAGATAAATTAAAGAACCGCCGAGCCACGTTTGAAGATGGGTCAGGAAATTCAAAGGTTCCACGGCGGAAGTGAAGAAATTGATAAAGACCTAGCCCACAACTTAAACAAAAAAAAGGGAAAAGAAGAGAGAGAAGAGAGCTACCTGATTTTTTGAAAATGAAGAGAAATGAGTTATGAGGAGTGAGACGAGGATCCAAACTTATAGGCATAAAAAATCATAGCGCGTGATGCCACGCGACCTCGAAAATATGCGAAAACGGTTGTAGTTCCCAATAAAGTTATTGTTGTGACAAGAATACTCTTTCACCGAGCCAATACTATATCCGAGCTAAAAATAAATCAAACTCAGCAAAATGGCTCGGCAGCGTATTGCAATGGTTCGGCAGTCAGATAACTCAGGGTTATGGCAATGATAGTTGCCGAGGTAACTCAATAATTTCGAAACCAAATACGACACGGCAACATGACAACCTGAATTAACATCGCGAGCCAAAATGGCTCGGTAACGCAAGTGACAAGATGGATCGGCAGCACGTCAAGGAGTTGGCTCGGTGATATGATACGCCATTATTGGCTCGGTAACATGCACCTCGGCAAGTATTCCCACCAAAGAGGTTCAGCAACATGGTTTGGCGACATAAGGAAAGTCTCGGATGCCATTCTCGGAGATGACCAATTTCACCTCGTCATTGCCACTACTAACTCTGACGAGCTGGGGGGCTAACTATTGGGGTCAATTTCCACCCCATCGAGATTGACCACCGAAAATGACTAAGTAAAGATCCTGGGTCTAACTGACCTGGTGGTACGAGATAGCCAAAATGTTGGCAAACTGGCAAACGGTGACGAGCCAACATGTTGGCAACCCAAATCTTTGGCTCGGCACCAAGGAGAAGTAAGCGACGAGCCAACGCTTGGCTCGGCGTCGGGAAGAAGTAATGACGAACCAAACACTTGGCGACGAGCCAAGTAACTTGGTGACGAGCCAAACACTCGGCGACGAGCCAAATCCTTGGCTCGGCAGCAAGGAGAAGTAAGCGACGAGCCAACACTTGGCTCGGCGTCAGGAAGAAGTAAGCGACGAGCCAACGTTTGGTTAGGCATCAGGAAGAAGTAAGCGACGAGCCAACATTTGGCTAGGCATCAGGAAGAAGTAAGCGACGAGCCAACACTTGGCTAGGCATCAGGAAGAAGTAAGCGACGAGCCAATACTTGGCTCGGCATCAGGAAGAAGCAACGACGAGCCAAACACATGGCTCAGCATCTGGAGGAAATGGTGACGAACCAAACATGTTGGCAAACCAGCAAACGGTGACAAGCCAACATGTTGGCAGACCAAGAAACGGTGATGAGCCAACTCCCTGGCTCGGCATCAAGGAGAAACGGAAGACGAGCCAACTCCCTGGCTTGACGTCAAGGAGAGGCAGGTGACGAGCCAGCCCACCGATGACCCAATAAAGCAACAAGCCCAACATTTTGATGGGACGAGGCAACGAGCCACAAGACATTGGTGGGCCGAGGCGATGAGGCAAAGAAAGAAGCCCATGAATTTCCACTGCCTTAGAAGAAACAAAGAAGAAAGGAAATCCCGAAGAAAGGAAGTTTTTCTTTATCATTTAGGAAGAAGTCTAGCCGACTTATTTTGTATAAATAGGCACGAACACCTTTGAAAAAAAGATCCGAAAATTGACCTAGCTAAACACTTGTTATTCTCTGCAACAGCTTTTAAAACAGCTTAGCTAATAAAAACCATCTTTGGGTCTTGGTTCTTGCATCTTTTTTCATACAAGTTTGTCGAATCCTAAAATTTTCCTTACCAAATTTAGTTGTGCGAGTTTCGACTCCCACAATCCACTTATCGCTGTTACGGAAACAGCCTTATAAAGGAATAATGGTTCGCCTTCCACTAGTTTCGTAAGTACTGGAGGACTGGCGAGGTATTCTTTCAGTTGTTGAAACGCCTGTTCGCATTTTTCTGTCCATTCGAACTTCTTGTTGCCATGCAGAGTATCGTAGAAAGACAAACACTTATCGGTTGATCGAGAGATAAACCGATTCAGTGCGGCGACCCGTCCTGTCAACCTCTGGACTTCGCGTTTTTTTTTCCGGCGATGCCATTTGTATGAGCACGTTAATCTGCTTCAGGTTGGCTTCAATTCCACGATGAGTGACCAGGTATCCGAGGAACTCTCCGGATGTCACCGCAAATCTGCATTTGGTCGGGTTGGGCTTCATGTTATGCAGGTTCAGTTGCTCGAACCACTCTTCTAAATGAGCTACATTATCCTTTTTCTTTCAAAGACTTCACCAGCATGTCGTATATATAAACTTCCACCGTCTTCCTGAGTTGGTCGGCGAACATTCTGTTCACTAATCTCTGGTAAGTTGCTCCGGCGTTTTTGAGGCCGAATGGCATCACTTTGTAGCAGTATATTCTGCGATCCGTGATGAATGATGTCTTCTGTTGATCGTCAGGGTTCATTAGGATCTGGTTCTATCCGAAAAAAGCATCCATAAATGAAAAGAGTTTGTTCCCCATTGTAGCTTCTACCAATCGATCGATATGTGGAAGCGGGAAGCTATCCTTTGGGCAGGCCTTGTTCAGGTCGGTGAAATCCATACACACGCGACACTTTCCGTTCTTCTTCTTTACCACTACAGGATTAGCGAGCCAGTCCGGATATTTCGTTTCGACTATTGATCTGACGCGTAGTAACCATTCCACCTCGTCATTCACCGCATGTGCTCTTTCTGGCCCAAGTTTTCTTCTTTTATGTTTCACTGGTTTGAAGGTCGGGTCCACATTTAGCTCGTGGCTTGTCACATCGATGCTGATGCCGGGCATGTCTTCTGCCGCCCATGCGAAAGTCTTTACATTCTTTTTGAGGAAAGAAATCAACTCTCCCTTTATTGGGTCCTTCATCTTGGCCCCTATTTTGACGCAATGTTCTAGGTGATTGTCGTCAATGTTCACTGAAATAACGGGGTCGCAAGTGGGTTTGCTCTTCCTCTCACGATCCTCTGTGATCTGTAATTGCTATAAAATTTTTGCCAACTCCTTCTCGGGTTCCCTGTCAGTCTTCATCTTCTTTCACTTGGTTTTGGTGTTTGGCTAGGAAACAAATGCGGAATTCTTTTTGGTTCCCCCAAATTGTCTTTACTCCTCCGGGGTCAGAAATTTAATGCATAGGTGGTAGGTTGACGGTACAGCTCGCATGGAGTTTATCCAAGGGGTGCCCATAATCACATTATAGATCGCTGGATGATCTGCAACCGAAAACTCCATTATCTTGGTTACTTCTTCAGCGTGGACGGGAAGGTTGATTGTTCCAAGGATCATCGTTGTTTCTCCTGAGAATCCGGTTAAAGGCGTTGGAGTGGCCGTGATTTTGGATAGGTCGATGTTCATCCTTCTGAGAGTTTCCCGGAAATTACGTCTACGGAGCTTCCCGTGTCTATCAGAACTCGTCGCCGGCATTTTGGCTCGTCGCCGGCATTTTGGCTCGTCGCCGGCGTTTTGGCTCGTCGCCGGTGTTTTGGCTCGTCGCCAACTTTTTGGCCCGTGGCCAACATTTTGGCTCGTCGCCAACATTTTGGCTCGTCGCCAATATTTTGTCTCGTCGCCCACATTTTGCCTTGTCGCCGACGTTTTGGCTCGTCGCCGACGTTTTGGCTCGTCGCCGACGTTTTGGCTCGTCGCCGACGTTTTGGCTCGTCGCCAACATTTTGGTTTGTCACCGGTGTTTTGGCTCGTCGCCGGCGTCTTGGCTCGTCGCCCACATTTTGGCTTGTCGCCAACATTTTGGCTCGTCGCCAACATTTTGCCTTGTCGCCGGTATTTTGGCTCGTCGCCTACACCGAAGCTGGTTTGGCCCATCAACGCTCCCGCTGGGTTTGGCTAGGCTCACCGCATTTGGCTAGGCCCAAAATCTTTACTTAGCCATTTTCAGCAGTCAATCTCGATGGGGTGAAAATTGACCCCAACAATATCCTTTCCTACTTGTTTGCTTTATCCTTTAGAACTGAGAACACTTTCTCATCGATATGATAATCGGCAAATCGTGTCGTAAGACGTCACCAGTGTGCAGTTCTAGGTATCGTATAATTGATGGAGAATCACAACCAACATATATTTCCAACTTTCTTTGTGGCCCTATCTTTGTATGTTATGGTGGTGCTACATGCACATATACTGTATAACCAAAGATCTTAAGATGAGATATATATGGTTCCCAACCAAAGGCTAATTGTAATGGGGAATACTTATGATACACACTTGATCTTATCCGAATAAGTGTTTCTGCATAAAAATGGCATGTCCCCATACAGAGGTTGAAAGTTTTGATCTCATGATCACTGGTCTTACAATCAATTGCAGACGTTTAATTAATGATTCAGCCCAATCATTTTCTGTATGAACATGAGGTACATAATGCTCAACTTCAATTCCAGTTACCATACAATAATCATTGAATGTTTGGGACGTAAATTCACGAGCGTTGTCTAATCTAACTCTCTTAATGGGATAATCAGAAAACTGAGCTCTTAGTTTAATTATCTGAGTTAGAAATCTAGCAAATGCCACATTTCGAGATGATAATTGACAAACATACGACCATCTGCTAGATGCGTCAATTAATACCAAAATAGTGGAATGGTCCAAATGGTAGGACGATGGCCTTATGATCAATTTTCCTTGAGAACATGCAGTACATGTCATTTTATTCCCTTGATATATCTCTTGGATTTACAGTGAATGACCATGTGAGTTCTCAATGATTTTTTGCATCATCGTGGTGCATGGGTGACCAAGGCGTTTATGCCATCTTCGGAATTTTTTTTAATCACTAGATGTAATCCCAAAGGAAGTTTTGAGAAATTTTCCAGGTTTATCAGAAGTTATGTACATATACTCCTTTCCATTCTCAGTTGCAGAATGAGTGTTATATCCTTGAAGGTATATGTCTTTGAAACTCAAAAAATTCCATTTAAAATTTGGAGAATATAAGGCGTTACTTATGGAAAATTTTGTTCCATTATGCAATGTAAAGCTGGCTTTACTAGTTCCTTCAATCACGTCTGCAGGACCTGATATTGTGTTGACAATAATGTTTGCCATTTTAGATTAGAGAAATAACTCTTTTGTCTCATAATAGTATGCGTTGTTCCACAATCTGGTACGCAAATTTCTCGAATCATTTCCTCTGGATATTGTTCCATTCGTATTGTGGTCTATTTCTGTAATTAACATAAACATCAATAAACTAAAGGTAAATCATTCAATAATTATATATTAGATTTTCATGAAAGACCACATCATTTGTTGAAAACTCAATACAACATTATTATACATGGCATAACTGGAGACTATTCAGTCAGCAACAATCTCACTACAAATATTTCAGTTATCCGTAAAGGCGGTCTCGTCGAAATCATTCGCAAAGTCGGAGAATCAAGGTACGATGTACCCTCAAAGTATTCTGCAAGGTTCACGTCTTTCCCTTTGCCTTTGGCGGGATCCTGGTACAACTTACAAAGATATGGAGGAGTCGACATACGGGACCAATATTTTTTGGATCTGCATCTGACACACATTCTTATGCTTCTTGGTGGAAACCCCTTGGCGTTCCTTCCCTTTGGGAGTTTGTTTAGATCAGACCCATTTGAACGACCCCCCTCCCTTATGGGTTGCAAGTTCTTCCAAGTGCGCGATTAAATCGACGGCCATGACCCAGATAGGTTTGATTTTTCTTTTTCAAGTTTTTCACATCCGTTGCATTCACTTCTGGGAATGTAATGGTTTCCGTATGTAGGGAATTATGGTTTTTGGATGAGAAATTCACTATTCTTATCCGCCAATATGAGGGTCACCATTAACTCAGAGAATCTTTTGTATTCGCGATTCCTGTAGAGTTCTTGCAGGATACAATGTTCTTTATGAAAAGTTAGGTAAGTATTTTTGAGCATTTCCGCTTCGGTGATAGGCTTACCACAATATTTGAGTTCTGAAATTCTTCTCAAAATAGCGGAGTTATACTCATTTACTTTCTCAAAATCCTGAAACTTCAGGGTTTTCCACTTTTCTAGAGCATGAGGGAGCGTTATTCCCCTTTGATTGTCAAACCTTTTCTTTAGAGCTGCCCACAACTATGCTGGTCTTTTATGTGCGTCACATTCTCATCTTAATATCTCTTTAGGAAAATAAACGTCTTTGCCTTATCTTTGGCAGGCGATTCAGTTCCCTCTTTTATAGTATTGGATATGTCTTGCGACTCTGCCTTTGCAACATATCTCAAAGCAATTTCTTGTGTCTAATCTTGTGTTTGTTTTTGTTTTGGTCGGGTAATTATCTTGCTTTTGAGTTATGAGTTTTGGGTTTTTGTGTTTGAGTATGTTTTGGTGTTTTGTGTATGATGTTTTTGTTTTTCTAGTTTTTTATGTTGTGTTTGGTTCTGTTTTGTGGACTTTTAGTTCTTAGATAGTGTGAGCAACTTAAATGAGCCAAGCCAATATTCTACTCGTCAAATGTAAATATTCTGTTAAGATGACCCATAGGACCTATGCATGAGGCAGTAAACATGAAAATAGAGGGCAAAATTTAGTTCACCTGACCTTTATCTTAGCAATAGAATTGCTTCAGTAATTTTTTTCCTATGCAGCTCTACTACCTGTTTATTAGCACCGCAATGAAACAAAACAAATTCTATCAGTTCTGAGACATAGTTATTGGAGATACAAATCCATACAAATCCACTTTAAGATAATAACAAAACAAAAAATATTCCAATAATCATCTATGAAGAAAATTAGATTCAAACTGTGTTTCAAAGCTCACCATTGTTCGTGTCTCTGAATGAATTAATAGATGAATTGCCATTTGATTGTTGAATCCTATGACCAAGAAATAACTATGTTAAAACTAGGGATATGGGGACATGAACATAGAAGATAAAATGACTGATAACCAATGTATGCATTGCGAAAGAATATAATAAGCTCACATTCATTAATAGAAAAAGTGATAAAAACACGACACCCATTAGTCCAGACCATCTAAGTATGATGGCTCCATTCCAATCCAGGCCTTAGCCAAGACAATTCAATGGGTATTGTGAGGTATCAGAGGCTTAAAGTCGATGCTTTTATCACTTGAATTTACCACAAACCAAGATTTGAGATGTTTGTGACTGAGAAGTGAACAAGAACTGAAAACAGAGCAAAGAACAAACGAACAAACAAACAGAAAAAGCACACACGACTTTAACGAGTTAACGCGCGTCCATTAACTAGAGCCGCTACGTCTCGCCGGGGTCTCTTCCCACAATCCACTAGATCAACAAAGGTTTTACAAAGAGATCGAAAAATACACTCAAAGCCCCTTACAACGCTTTCTCTTTGTTTTTTCTCTTTTCCCTTGTTTTTCCCCAAGAACACTTAACAAGCTTATACTTTGTGTAATATTCTCTCACCTGATCTTATTTATGTCTCTCTATCAAGTACTCAACCTTAAATATAGAATGCACATTGACCTAGTACCCTTCCGTCGAACACAAAGAGACCGCCTTTAACACTTCTTATCGCGTACCAAACATGACCTTAACTTCAGTTCCGATAACGACAAAAAAAAAAAAAATTCCTTACTCTTGCTTTATTGTAGGAGCAAAACGGCCTCAACCTTGTGGTCCTGCAAAGAGAAATCATGTGCCATGCTATAGAGTTGATTGTACTTTGTCTTCCATGCTTGCTTTGTCTTGATCTTCATTACTAACACAACACAACTCCACCTAGGAATAAGAGATCAAGCAAAACTAACAAAATCGATTTCCTGAGTTTGAGATAGACAGATCATGTAGTACTTGGATTCCAATCCCGGTTCCTGAGTCCAATTACTCAGCCTTCACACGCAGCAAGTTCAATGCAACTTGAAACTTGATAACGAAAAAGTTATGGGTGATCTTATGGTACTTAACATCAATGTGCTTTATTCTCTCATGATGCACAATATTCTTCGAAAGAGTTATGACACTTTGTGAGTCACAAAAATCTCCACACTCTTTTGCTCATAGCCAAAATCTTTAAACACCCCTTTAAGCCATTTAGCCTATTTCACAGCTTTATTTATAGACATATATTCCGCTTTAGTAGTGGACAATGCTACCACATTTCGCAAACAAGACCTCCAACTGATTGTGTTTCCTCCAAGAGTGAAAACCATTCCGCTGATAGATCTTCTTCTATTCGGATTTGCACCATAATCTGAATCACAATATCCTCTGAGAATACATTTAGAATCTTTGATGTAACATAGTTTCATCTTCAGTGTTTCCTTGATGTATCTAAGTACCCATTTAACCCCTAGCCAATGCTCTTTGATCGGTTTACTCATAAATCTACTGATGATACCAACTGGATACGCCAAATCTGGTCTTGTTCCAATCATAGAGTACATGATGATTCTAACTACATTAGAATGGGGAACATACCTCATGTAATCTTCATACTTGAGCAGTTGTTGTTCTGTTGCAGCAAACATCTTCAGATGGGCACCAAGAAGAGTCAAAACTTGTTTTACCTGCTCTAACTTATAAACTTTCAGAACTTTGCTCAAGTAACCTTCCTGAGACAATTTTAAAACATCTTTTGTTATGTCTCTAGTGATCTTTATCCCAACAATCTTCTTAGCATCCCCAAGATCTTTCATTTCGAACTTGATACTCAGTTGTTGCTTCAATTGTGATATGACACCTTTGTCTTTAGCTGCTACCAACATGTCATCAACATAGATGAGAAAATAATTCATAGAACCATCTTCAAGAGCCTTAGTATATGCACAACTGTCACGTGGACTTCTTTCAAAACCAATCTCTATCATGTAGATGTCAAACTTCTGGTTCTACTTCCGGGTCACTGTTTAGGAAAATACAATGATTTTTTTCAGGAGGCGGCACACTTGATTTGGCTTGAACTGATCTTCAAAACCTTCTGGAATCTCCATATAGATCTTCTCATATAATTTTCCATGGGGAAAAACGGTTTTTAGATCTAACTATTCAAGCTCATAGTCGTCTTCCAAAAAAATGGCCAACATGATCCTTATGGACACATGTTTTACCACATGAGAAAAGATATCAGTGTAGTCTACTCCTTCCTTTTGTGCATACCCTTTTTCAACAACCCTAGCCTTGTACCTAGGTTCTTGAACTCCAAGAATTCTAGGCTTACACATGAAAATACACTTGCAGCCTATTACTCTTTGTCCATCAAGTTTAATAACAACTTCCTAAGTGTGATTTTTCAGCAGAGACTCCATTTCTTCATCCATACCACCTTTCCAGAATTTCCAATCATCATCTCTTCTAGATTCTTGATAGTCTGCTGGTTCAATGGTGTCACAATCAACTATGGTGATCAGTGCTTCTGCAAAAAATTCTTCTTCTTCTTCTTCAAAATCTTCACCAAAGTACCTTTCCACATCAAACCTTTTTAGAGCTTTCACTTCTCTTCTTGCTCTATCTCGAGCCAAATGATAGCTTTTTGGTGTTTCAGTAGTTGTATCCTCTGAAATGTCTTCCTCCCAGAGATTCTATTTCTGCCAAGAGATCTCCACTTGAGGGCATATCACCGGTTTCTTCAAGATCAATGTCAAAAGATGTACTTGATGATTCATTCTGATTGGTGATAGATTTTTTGTGGCTCTGCATCACATCTTTGTAGACTGTATTTTCTTGAAACATTATATTTCTGCTGATCACATACTTCTTTTCATCTATCAATCATACCTTGTAACCCTTCACTCATGCAGGATACCCCAAGAGAACTCTTTTCTTGGCCCTGGGCATTAACTCCCACTCATCTGAGTGAAAAAAGTCAAACACCCAAAACTTCTTAAATAGCTATAAACTAGAGACTTTCCTATCTATTTCCTATCAGGGATCTTAAAGTTTAAGGCTAAAGATGGTGTCTTTTTTATTAGAGACACAACTCTGTGTGTAGCTTCTGCCCAAAATGTTTTTGGTAGACACAACTGAGCATATTTTCACCTTTTCTATTATGGTTCTATTCATTCTCTCTGCAACACCGTTTTGTTGTGGTGTATAACCACATGTTATGTGTCTAAAAATTCCCTTCTCCTTGCAGTAGTTATTGAACTGGTGATTGCAGAACTTGATGCCATTGTTAGTTCTTAAGATCTTGATCTTCCTTTCTACTTGATTTTTAACCATGACACTCCATTCAACAAATGTTCTAAATTCTTCATATTTATGCTTTAGGAAATAAACCCATGTTTTCCTTGAGTAATCATCTATGAAAGAGATGAAATATTGACATTTCCCTAAAGATGATGGAATTGTTGGAGCTTCTCAAAAATCAGAGTGAACATAATCTTACTTCTCATTTGTGTCATTTGTATCATGAGTAGCTATAATATAAGTTCTCTGACAAAATACCAGAGGAATTCAGAAAGAACTAATTGTCGGAAACTCTACAAAAAAATTATGACAACAACACATTGTTGAAATGGCATCAAAATTTTTGTCGGAAGGTCGTTGGAAATTTCTGACAAAAGCATATCATCGGAATCTTCAAGTCACGAGTAAAATTTCTAACGACATTCCGTTGATAGTAAGTCATTGGAAATATATCTATAAACACAAACCCTTATCTTCATTATCTTCTCATCTCCATTACAGAAAAGTTCAAAAGAAGAAAAAAATGTATGCAAATATTATATATAAAATTTGAAAGTAGATGTACAAGCGTGTAGATGAAGATACATGGGATTTTACGAAGGAATTTAAGGAACGGCTAATAGAGTTTATACGTTTGGAAATAAATCAAGATATCACGCATGACCGAGGTAAGAATAATTATCCATGTACGAAATGTCAGAATGAGAAATTCATTAAAGTCGATATTGTTTGGAATCATTTGTTTTTAGAGGGTTTACGCTAGGGTGTCATGTTTGGTTTTCTCATTGAGAGGATTTTGGATCTTCGACAAGTATAATGCCTGCTACTAGGGGTGAACGGTTAGGGCGTGGAGTTTATAATAGGATTTTGGATTATGGTAATACTGGTCATAAGGGAGGAGATAATGTTGTGCCAATGGTTACATATGCGTTTCGTGAAACGATGGAAACTAACAATGAAGTTGAGGAACCAAACTTAGAGGCTAGGCATTTGTTTGATATGTTAGATGCTGCAAAGAATATGACTTATGATGGTTGTAAAGATGGTAATTCTGTCTTATCAGCTGCAAGTAGGATGATGAGCATTAAAACAGAATACAATTTGAGTGAAGAATGTGTGGAAGCAATGGCTCATTTTGTTAAAGAACATTTACCAGAAAACAATCTAGCACCCGCTTCGTACTACGCTACACAAAAATTGGTTTTCGGTCTTTGGTTACCATACCATATGATAGATGTGTGCATGGAGAACTGCATGATTTTTTGGAGAGAAGAAACGAATTTAGAAGCATGTAAATTTTGTGGGCATCAACGATATCAGGCCACCACTGGGAGAACTAGAATACCTTACCAACGCATGTGGTATTTACCAATAACTGCTCGGTTGAAACAATTATATCAGTCAAAATAAAATGCAGAGGCAATGAGATGGCATGCAAAACAACGACTCAATCTAGGACCGCGAATGAGACGAACGTCGACGACCTACTTACTTTATAAATTAAGTTATATGTTTTATTTTGGTTTGTAAGACAATTAAATTTTAGATTATGGTTTTGTTTAATTTCTCTAATATTTTTATTTACGTTCTCGGTTTAATTATATGTTTGTTCATTTATGATTCTCGGTGATTACTAACGATTTTCTGACAAATGTCCCTCCAACAAAATACCGATAGATGCATTTCTTACGACAGTTTTGTCGGAAATTCATCGGCAAGTATCATCTGAAGTTTGTCTGAAATATCTGACGGTAATTTGTCGAAAATGTTGTAGGTTTTTTCTGACAAAGTTCTGACGCCATCATTCCGAAATGTTTCTGACAAATCTTTCTGTCGAAAAGATTCCATCGATTTCCTGAAAAATAGAATTTTCGACGCTCTATTCCCAACTAATATATGGTTGTCGAAAGTCGTTGGTGGATAATTCCGACAACTTTCCGATGGTTATCACCGTCAGAATTGGCCACGTTTCTTGTAGTACTAAGTTAAAAATGACCATTTTTGCCTTTCCATACACAGTCTTCACACATCTCCAATGTTGAGTTTGACTTCCATCTTTCAACTATAAGATTCCATTTTGGGATTCAAAACTATAGCCAAACTATTCCATTGTTCCCATGGACAACAAGTTTATGTACATATTAGCAATGTATCTAACGTGTGTGAGCAACACAGTTGAGCCATCATCATTTTTGATTCTTAGACATTCCATTCCCTTGATATTTGATGTTGTTTTGTTTCCCATTCTTACTGGACCTCATGCATTTTCATCAAACTCTTCAAACCACTCTCTTTCATATGTCATATGGTAACTGCAGCCTGTGTCCATGATCCACACATCCTCCAAACTTATATATGTTGAATGTAATGCATGTGACACATATAAGCATGCATCATCAGCTTGGTTCCCCTTTACCATTACAGCTTCACCTCTGTTATTTCCTTGGTCTTTCTGCTTGTTCTGGAACTTGTTCTTGGTGGGCAATAATTTTTGAAATGTCCCTCTTCCCCACAAATCCAGCAACCCTTTCTACTTTTACATTTGGACCTCGATCTGGTCTACTTTGAATTTTTGTCCATGCGTTCTCCCCTTCCTATTTGTGCTACCCTTTCTTTGACATATAGACCTTCTGCTTGGTTTTGTGAACTCTTTGAGGTTGAACCAAACTCAAGTTCCTTTGAGAGTATATTGCTACAACAACCTCATCAAGGGTTAATATTGTTCTACATGCTCCATATTTCAATGTATCTCTTAGCTGGTCAAACTGTCTTGGGAGAGACATGAGAAGCAAAATTGCTCGATCTTCATCAGACACAATAATATTTGTGTTCTTCTAGTCTGCAATAAGTTGAAGAAAGCCATCTATGGCTCCCTCAATAGATTGACTTTTAGAGATCTTGAAACTATACAGTTTCTATTTTAAATAGATCTGATTTGGTAGAGCTTTAGACATGAAGAATTTGTACAAATCTCTAAGAATAGAAGCATTCTTCTTCTCCTTTATAATCTTCCTTAGGACCTTATATGTAACATTCAAGGCGATGGTGCTTCTCGCCTTCTTTCTCTTCTCTTATAAAGTTTGTACTTTTTCCTTATGCTTCTGGTTCCACAGGATCTTGTGGTATTTCTTTCCACAATCTCAGTTTCTTTCAAAGCTCCACACAGTCTACTAGTCAAGGTATTCTCTTCCAATCGGATAGTCTTTACATATCCATTTACTCTAATTCTGACTGGACCGCATGTCCTCTCACCCGGTGATCTCTCT
Source organism: Pseudoturritis turrita (assembly GCA_900406555.1). Taxonomy (NCBI): domain Eukaryota; kingdom Viridiplantae; phylum Streptophyta; class Magnoliopsida; order Brassicales; family Brassicaceae; genus Pseudoturritis; species Pseudoturritis turrita. The sequence continues at coordinate 172,239 of OVBL01000035.1, forward strand.
CCTGTTACATTATATTTCTCGGCTTTTCGCTATCACTTGGAAAACTAAAAAGCAGCATGTTGTCTCTTGTTCATCGGCCGAAACAGAATATTATTGTATGGCATTGATGGTTTGTGAGACGAAATAGTTGTGTGAATTATTCTCATTTTTAGGTGTTCAACAATCTGGTTTGATTTCTTTAATCAAATGAAGTTGCCATGCATATTTCATAAGCACATCAAACACATCAAAATTGATTTTCACTATGTTTATGATGTTATTCACGTCGGTTTTATATATATTCAGTATCTTGGCAATCATGATCAACCAACTAATATTTTCACTAAAGCACTCAGTCAAGTGCAATTTGAGATTCTTCTTTTCAAGTTGGACATTTCTAAGCTTTATACTCCCACTTGAACCAAAATATATTGGGAGAATTGGAAAATATGTTTGTGAAAAGATAATATGTCAAATAGGAAATAAAAAGGGAAATTGGTAAGAATGGCTAAGAAAAAAATTAAAGTATGGGAGATAACCATATAGAATCATGGCTACGATATGTGGGCAATAAAGTGTAAGTCTCACAAAAGTATTATTGCCCAGGTTAATCGTGTGAGGAGAAAGAAACAAAAGTGTATTTTTTCTTTTTTCTTTACACTACTTATTGTCTCTCTCTCACATTTTAATTCAAATTCACAATTATACTTAAAAAATATATATTTTCTTTCGTACATGCCATGGTTTGATTTTTGAAAACGGACACAGATTTATGAAACCAATACATTAGTGTTTCTACAAAGAAACTCCTTATTCTATTCTATATCTTTCTATATATAACGATGCATATATATTTGTATTCATTTATCTAACTTTTGAAACTTTTGTATTCATTTTTTAAATTCAACTCATGACATATGCAAATAATGACCATATCAACACATTCTCACTTGCTTCTCTTATTTTTCTTCATAGTTTATAATTATGTAGGAGTTGATATAAGTAAAATGAAATAGTATTTGCAGCCTACTATATAGAATAGCTAGACAAACCTTGATTCTGGGCTGGGAGCCAAGTGGGGAAGAGAAAGTGGGCATGTTGCCTATATCATTTCTGGGCAACATGTAATTGGAACATTAATGAAGAATTCATAACAAATGTGGTAACAAACTGGCGAGAGTCTATATATGAAGAACAACTAAAAGCTAGTTAGTTAAACAAAATAGCAAAAACAAGTTTACCCAAAAGGATAGAAATTTATTTATAGTGGTTGGAATATTTTTGACAATTTTTTTTCCCTTAAATAGATTTTTGTAACTCAATCACCTATAAACTAAAAATAGTTCGCAAATGAGATTTTTCTGTTCCATGTTTTTCTCACTACTATATTAAAAAAAAAAAAAAAAACAGCCTTCATTACATTATTTTTTTAAAGTTAAGTAGAACCAGTATAGACTTTGCTCATTGTGATATCATATATAGTTTTATATAGGTATTTGGCAGAACCTAAATTTGCTAATAAAATCCGGTTCATAGTGTGAAAATTAAGTTGGAGGATAATTCGTTATTATTGATGGACATCCTATAAGCAAGATATTCAAATCAAAATCTTTTTTACAATGAATGTTTCTTTTGTTTTGAAGTATCTAATAGCAGCTTAGAGAATGATTTACACGTGGACTAATCACGAATCGGTATGTGGAGAACAGTAATCGTCGTCACCATTAGAGTTGACAATAAGATCTCAAGCACAAGTAGTAGTTTATATAATACCGATAAAATTCTATGAAAAAACACTATTGTTTTCGACAAAAAAAACACTAATTGTTTCGATATTTCTAGAAATATACACGATTTTTTCATAGAAAAGCACGCAAACAGAGTATTTAAATTCATTTTAACTATCAAACTAAATAATAATTTTTACACAATCAACTTAACGAAAGTTAATAAATTTAGAAATGTCGTTAACTATGTAAAAAAATAATACACAAGCACTATGATGAGGTTGAACATTGAACTGAATTAAATGTTTTATGTCCATTTAAAAGAAAAAGTGTATATTTCTAAAAATAGTTAATTTGTTAGGTGAACTTTTATGGAATTTATTTATACATTGTAGAAAAACAAAACTTTAAACTTTTTTTGTTTGGATTGTGAGAAAGTTAAGGAGAAAATTTATCTAACCAAGCTGTGTTATCTCTTGTAGTTTTTTCGCCGATATACATTTTCATTGTGTTTAGGGCAAATGATAATCAAGAAAAAGAGTGATTTTTACAGAAGATTGCTTGTTTTCCTTTTGTTCATTTTCTGTGAATAACCCACAAGAAGAGAAGCGAGTTTGGATCTCTCTTACTTATCTGATCCGTGTCGTTTCAATAAATCAGGTAATCTTTTATTTATCTCCATTGTTGTAGATTTTTCTTCAGAGTTCTCATGTTGTGTTTAGTTTTGGATCAGAATGTCACATTTAACTTGAAGCTTTTATTACAACTAGTTCCTGTTCTGTCTCCATTTTATGAGATTTCTGCTAATTTTGAGGTATGTAATGTCCTTTTTATATGTCTACTTGACTTCGCTCATCTCATTATCACATTTTAGGCTGAGCCCCAAGTTAAAGTTGAATCTTGGATTTGTAATGGCTGGTTTTAATGATAACGTTGATGTAACGGGAGAATGGTTACACCGTAGTCCTAACCACAAAAAGAGATCGAAAGCGGAATTTGATAGAGTGGTTTCTTTAGAAGACAGAAATTCTCTTCAAACCAGCTTTCAAGAGAAACCGAGTTATTCACGAGGTGGTCTTAGTGAAAGGATTGCCGCGAGAGCCGGGTTTAATGTACCGAGGTTAAAAACTGAGAATATTCTTCGGCCTCCATGTTTAACCATCTCTTCTCCTGGTCTTAGCCCTGCAACTCTCTTAGAGTCTTCGATTTTCCTCTCAAACCCTTTGGTAACTTTTTCTTTTCAACATTTCATTATTGTCTTCTCTTTCGCGGATCCGTTCTGAAATCTTTTATCACTTGTAAGCCCAGCCATCTCCGACAACCGGAAAGCTCTCACCAGTACCTTCTGGTAAAGCTAAAGATGAGTTCTTTGACGGCATTGCCACATCCTTAGCCTTCCAATCCATTTCAAGAAGAAGCACTGGTCCTACAATCATTGGTTTAGAACCAGATGATCCCCAAGACCATGAGCAAAGACAGCTCGGCGGTTTAGGAGACTCGATGGCTAGCGGTGCACCTGCAGATGATGGGTACAACTGGAGGAAATACGGACAGAAGCTAGTTAAAGGAAGTGAGTATCCGCGTAGCTATTACAAGTGCACGCACCCGAATTGTGAGGTCAAGAAGAAAGTTGAACGGTCCCGGGAAGGTCATATTACAGAGATCATATACACAAAAGCTCATAATCACCCCAAACCTCCACCTAACCGCCGCTCAGGCATTGGATCATCCGGTACAGGCATTGACATGCAAATAGATGGAACCGAACAAACCGAGCAAGAAGGTTTTGCTGGAACCAATGAGAACATAGAATGGAAATCACCTGTATCTGCAGAGCTCGAATACGGATGCCATTATGGATCAATGCAGGTTCAAAGCGGGACACAGTTCAGGTATGGTGATGCAACAGTTGGATCCTTCTTTAGGGATGAAGATGAAGAAGATCGCGCGTCCCACATGAGTGTTTCCCTGGGTTACGACGAAGAAGTAGATGAATCCGAGTCAAAGAGAAGGTTAGAAAAGTTGCTCTCATAACCATTAAAATACTCAGAAAGACAAAACGTTCTGACTTCTGATGCAATTAACGTATCAGGAAACTCGACACTTATGCAGCGGAAATGAGTGGATCAACCCGAGCTGCCCGTGAGCCAAGAGTAGTGCTGCAGACCACAAGTGACATTGACATCCTCGAAGATGGTTATCGCTGGCGCAAGTATGGGCAAAAAGTCGTCAAAGGAAACCCGAATCCAAGGTTCTTGGAATTCAAATGCTCTGTTCTCTTCTCTCCCTCTGTTGTTGCAGCTTTTGTCCATGAGTTTCCTCACAATTTGTTTTCTATGTACTGTTTCAGGAGTTACTATAAATGCACAGCTAATGGATGTACAGTAACGAAGCATGTGGAGAGAGCTTCTGATGACCTCACTTCTGTAATAACCACTTACATAGGCAAGCACACCCACGATGTACCAGCAGCGCGCAACAACAGCCACGTCGGTTCAGGCGGCTCAGGGACCATCCAAGGCGGTTTAGCGACTCAGACGCACAACCACCATGTGCACTATCCAGTTCCACACAGTAGATCCGAGGGACTGGTCACAGCCAACTCATCTCTATTTGACTTCCAGCCACACCTGAGGCCTCCTCCGGGTTTCTCAGTTTACATAGGCCAAAATGAGCTTTCTGATCTTTCAATGCCTGGTTTAGCTATCGGGCAGGAGAAGCTTTCCGGCCTGCCAGCGCCTGCCATTGGTGATCCAGCTGGGCTGATGTTGCAGTTAGGAGCAGAGCCGAAGGTGGAACCAGTGTCACAACAGGGTTTTGGATTGTCAAGGAGCTCATTGGTATACAGAAAGATAATGAGTAGATTACCACAGATATGAAACAAATCTCTTTGTTCCCTGATTGTTCTAATTTTGAATAAATGGTTACTGAAAAATTGAGGGAAGGTAAAAGCTGGTTTGTTTTCAAAATCTTGTCGAAAGATTTAGGAGATAAAAGTATAAATGATCTAAACTTAGCTTTTGTCTAAACAAAGCTTTAGCAAAGAGAAAAAGAAGATTTCCTTAGCTATTTGGTTCCAAAAAGTGAAATGCCTTCGAGTTCTAAATTTCTCTTAGGGAACCGCAAAAAAAAGGGTTTTACACTGAAACTAATCTTTACATGAACGCAGTCCTACCGCCTCTTCGACTGTGTCTGTCGTATGCAGTGTTGAATTTGTTAACCACCTCGTTCATGTTGCTGCAATTTGGAACAAAAGTGAGAGATCAAATAGAGCAAGGATTCTTCTAAGACATTTCCTTGTTTGTAATAGACATCTGGACTAGTCAAGGTATAACATACCATTAGATTTAAAAAATATATATATTCCCTTAGCCCTACAGGCTCACTATCTTAATTATAACAAGGATGGTTGACCAAGGTCCTAGATTTAGTTCCCAACCTAAATGAATTAAACTATCTCGTTTGTCAGCCTAAAGCAAGTACCGGTGATTTCATCTGTCTTAGTATCGTACGACATTGCACTGTATCAACCAAAAGACAAACCTTTCCATGCCTGTCCATCATTGTTAATTAAATGGAATATCCATGTAGAGCACATACCTGGCACAATTTGTGAGCATTGCTAGGTAAGACATCAGCAATTTGTCGTTGTACTCCTGAAAATTAAAAGAACGGCATATAAAGCGATCATTCAGAACAATAACCTACATAAAAAATTTAAGAGAATCGAATGCAACCTTTTTAACCAACATTGCTAGAAAAAGGTAAGGCGCTACTTACCATCAAGAAATCATCTTGAAACTTTTCTGACTGTGCTGCAGGCAAACTTCTGAGCAGACTAGATACTTCTCTCAGAAGTGAGTTCTCGCAAGGAATCTCACCTAGATGCAGAATCACACAAGTCATTAGTACCATAGTGACCCTTGGAACCTAAAGTACATAGCTACATTATTTTTGGTCCATATCCTCGGCTAACCCCTTTTTATTCCTTTTTCAGCGTAGGAAAACACAAATACAAATATTCCAGCTACCATCACGGACTGGTCACAAAAGCTCGATAAACAAATTGAAGAGGGACCGAGAGTGGGGACTTGAGCAAAAATACAATATACCTTTCTGCATTGCGACAAGATATTGATAGAGAATTCTGATTCTGCTATTTAGCATCTTGATGGCACTATGCATGCCAGTAAGATGAGCAGCCACTGCAAAACATCGACATACAGATGAGTAAGAGTATTATGATAAATATGAAGGGTACAATAAGGTTTACATTGGGTCGCTGCTGAGCCTCCATCGGATGGCTTAAGGTGTGCAACATGATCGACCGATATTCTTTCAGCTTCCACTGTCTGCATGTGTTACATCGTTGCTATGTTATTAAAGCGCCACTCTCATATAATAGAAAGATTACACATAAAGCAGCCTAAGCGCATACCTCGATTGTGTAGCTTGTATGCACGAAAATTGGCTGAGGAATTCCATCGATGACATGGAATTCTAGAAGTTTATAAGATAATCACATCACATGATAAGGATTAAAAAGATTAGAATCTTTAAGACAAAATTGGAGGTCCAATAAGATGAAAAACACACTACTAGGCAGAAATCGGTGATGTGAATCCACAGAATCATGAGGTCACATACAATCTACCACCGTATTTTGTAGGCAGTAAAGCAGGAGGAATATGGAAAAAAAAGACTTACCACTTTCATAGATAGTCACAGGAAGATCCTTGTGTGCGTGGTTGATAGCCGGATTTAGAAGAACATATACAGGAGATTCATTAATGTCCATGAGCTGTAGAAGACATGATGATGAAAACTCACAGAATCAGTACAGTGAGACCCCAAAACTCACACAATCATTGCATATTAACAATGAAGCTGCACTCACAGCTTTGTGGATATGCATATCAGATCCATTAGCGTCGCTTCCCGTAGAATACCATCCCAATATGTACAAGTCAGGGAACACCTTCTTGTCTGAAGAAAAATCACCAAAAGTTACAAATAACAGCAGCAATCGAGAACAAAGTGAGACGAAAAGAGGCGAGTGTAAAGCTTACAAAGCTCTTGCTTCTTCTCGAGGAAGGATCTGTCGAGGGTATCAGTAGTAGGATCAAACAAAAGCTCGAAACTATTGAAGATCTCAACCGTGCGGCCTCTCTGGACACCGATCACGCAGCCGTAAACCCTAGGATTCTGCAGGAACATTACGTCGCCGGTGCTGGGGCCATTCCCGGTGGCGCAGGAAGAGGCTGGAGGATTAAGCTGAGTCCTAACCCTAGTGAAGTGATCCGAGATGTTCAGGATCACCAGAGGATGAAGCTTGAAGGTGAGGCCGCTCGAGGAAGAAGGAGCCATTGATGTCTCTCTCGATTTTTTCCCGGCGCTTCTCATTGTTGTCCCTTTTAGTCTTGGTTGAAGCACTCTCTAATTCCTTGAATCGGATCTTTATATGCCTCGATTCGGGTCAAGATATGGTCTTGGGCTGTCTTTCTAGCCCAATCGCATTATCTTTTTTTTCTTTTTTTAATTCAACATATTTCACTATGTTATAATAATAGTATAATTTTATTGTAACAACCTAATATATAACAAGAGACCCTCCAGATATGGACACCTGGCCTCCTCTGATCGACACATGTTCCTGCAAAAAAAAAAAAAAAGTAAAAAATACGTTTGGTCTTTCGCCTCTCTCGATCCAAACTCGATCGCCTCTCTCTTTCCTCTCTCTCACTCCCAAAACCCTAAACTTATCTTAAGTTTCTCTCGATCCAAACTCGATCGCCTCTCTCCTTCTTCTCCCTCACTCCCATAAACCTAAACTTATCGACAACTAGGACCCCTGATTTTCCTTCTTCACTTCTTGGTTCCCGGCGACCACGTGATAACATCGACCGATTCAATTTTTTAAATTTTTTGTGGGTATCGATAGGGGAAGGATGATTTTGTCGCTGATACATGTAGCTGGTAATAGGAGATCAGACCGGAATATGGGTTCGATGCGGATGATTACGAAAGGGAAGAAGACGAAGATGATCACCAGGAAGAAGATAGAAGCTGCGATCTCATCAATTCTGTCTCTTCCGATCTCTACCAAGCTCGTAAGTCTTTACTCTTCGACTTACATTTGATCAAATCGAAAATCTTAGATCTCGGTTCACGATTGTCTTACAAAATTTACAATTCTCTCATAGTTTGATTCCAGTTTGGATGGGCTTCTCTGTGAATGGAGTACTTATTCTATCATTTTTTTTATCTTGAAGGCCTTCCTCGAGGTAATAATGGACTTGAAATCCATTGAGTTTGATGAGACTTCATCCACTACTCATGAAGTCAATATACAGCCTCGGAAGAAATCCATTAGACCGGCTTGTATTTCCGTTGCAGCATTTCAGGGAAAGGTTAGGTGACCCGCCGCTCTATTTTCTATTAGTATCCTACATTTTATTCATGTATCTTTTTTTATTTTCATCTGACATGCTTCTTTGTTCACTTTTGGGTTGGAGCATCAAGAAGTTTTAAAATACAATTCCAATTTTACTCTTATTCCAGGTGACAGAGCATCTTAAGAATGCTGCCAAAAATATAGGCGTCATGGTAACATATTTGCTTGATATTGTTGCTTGGCATTTTTGCCTTTCCACCCTCTTTATTTGTTACAGCCAATCGCCCGCTTTCGTTCAGCTGAAAATGGAATACTCGTAGCAACAAATGTTGCAGCAAGGTGAATTGATATTAAGAATGTCTGAACTGTTATTCACTACCAACTTCCACATTCGGTAGAAGTAAGCTAAGAGTAACTTGTTTGGTCTGCATAACTTGTTTGTTGTGTTCATGATATCAGGCCCATAGGATTATTATTATCCTCTTCTATACCACTTTTAAGAGTAAAGGTCTAACTCATGGAAAATTATTGGTAGACTAATTGCATTTTTTTAGTAGATTTAACATGGTTCCGATACAACGTATACTTCAAAATCAACTAATATTGATTAGGCAATAGCAAGTAATGGGCTTGGTTTATTTTAGAGAAACCTATTTTTAAAAACTACCCTTCATCTATGGAGACTAAATTGCATTCTGATTGTGTAAAGATAAAATTAGACTTTTTTGAATTCATTATTTGTTAACTTGGAGAATACAATTGATAACAAAAGTTAAATTAACATAGTAGTGTCGCCAAAAAAAAAAACCTCAAGTCATAGGCTTAAACCCATTCGTCTTGATGCTTGGAGAAGCATCTCTTGTCATTACCCTGGGAATGAGTAGCTGCATCTAGATTTCTTATTGCATATGAGTTCTTATTCTCTTCTGAATTTCAGGCTTCTTGTAAGGTTGACAGTTGTCCGTACTCATGAAAGTCCTCTGCTGAGATGCTCGATCTTCTATGGGGAACTTGTAAGTCAACTCGATTTTTAAATTAGTTCTAAATGCTGCTAAAATTATTCACTCAAGTTAATAATGATAAACACACGTTTCTGAAATGTGTTTCACCAAGGTTTTAACACATTCTTCTGTTATTCAGGTAATTCAAGTCTCCGAAAGATCCACTGAAATTAAAGACCGAGTGGTGTAATTCAGATCTCTCACTTTCCTTGCTTTTACGACTTAAATATAAGAACTCACAAACGGATTCTTAAACTCAACTTCATAATTAATAAGAAGACTCTAAAACCCATTAAAATCATCATCCTTTACTGGATTACAAAACGTAACTCCTAAACCAATAATAATATCTCTTTAACTACTCTAAATACTTAACTATTACACATCAATCTCTCCCTCTTCTCCCCACCTCAATCATAATTACGTCCTAATAAAATAAAAAAAACCTTAAAAAGGAAAAATAAATTGGAATTTACAAATTACGCTTATGAAATAGCGGTTAAGGTCCATATAATAATACCGCCAGAAAGCGATGCCTAAAATAGAGAGGTTCAAAACGCCCCAACAACACTACCAAAAACTCCATAAAGGCTAAAACTACGTATTAATTACATCGACTCAATAAAGAAAATAGTAGTAACGGCAATTGAAGTATTCAAACCAACATACCCAATCATCCCAAGCCCCCTCTAACCTAGGCCAAACGAACACCCCAAGTAATCTTCCTATCTACCTAATCAATCTCAAGTTAACCATCGAAATTATTGTTCTTTCTTATTTGCCAATTAATCTACAGCCACAAACAATTCCCTTTCCATTGTAGTGATTACATCGACGGGAATAATTACCTTCTACAGTCTTATCTACATCACCGGCCAGTCACTCCGACAATCTGTACTTCTTCTCTGGAATTCAGGTAAATCTGAAAATAATTAAAATCACGTCGTTTACTTTTCAAATAACTGATTTCTTAAACACAATGTCTTAGAGAAATGATTACAGTCCCTCTATCTCTGTAGGGTACGGGCGTCCACGATGGTGATCTATCTCCTACACATCCGTTCACCGTTCGATTAACACTATCATTCTTTGAGCTTCTCAAGGCCACCACAAAAAATACCCGACGACTCTACAAATTCTCGTAACCAAAACACAAGTATTAAACAAACCTATGGTCTGCATCAACATGAGACTATTCTCCTACACGTAAGATTATCACAGTTCTTCTGCATACAAGAGTGTTTTTCCCAATCCTCAATAATGTTTACCATCATTTCTGTCAGCATTTAGCGTGAAATGGAGGTAGAGATAAGACAAGAAACGTCAGCAGATTCCCAAACCAATCTCAATTACATTAATAGGTAAATTTTGATTTCTCTATTTTTCCCATGTTTCTTGCACCAAAGGTTTGTCGATAAAATTATGTAAATTGATTTCGTAGTTTCATGCTCAATTTTAGGTGTAATTATCTGTTTAGTGTACTTGTAAGTTAGCCATTGATTGATTACTGCCGATCTTATTTCCTTGTGCAGGATGCCCAAATGGCAATAGCTGAGATAGGCAGTGAGTTTGGAAATTTTTTTGGTTTGGTGATCTGCAAATTTTGTTATCAATATAGATGGTGAAAGAACTTGGAACCTTTCCTTCTTACAATTTTAGAGTGAAAATATCATAGTTTGAATGTGAGGTGTTATATGTTTATGTTATTCGCATTTCAACCCATGGAGTTGAGTCTACAATGAAGTTTGTCACATCTGATAAAATAAGATCATATGGAGATATATCGTGCCATTTACCCTGTCTTACCTTATATTTGATCGGAGATTCTCTTTTTGCTTCTCCGGGAAATGGCTTGGTTCCAAGGAGATTCGCTGCAACTAGGCAACAAAGGGAGCCACTTCTGGTAATGAGAAGCAGAGCTCTGATTCAAAAAATGTTGTGGACCTAACCAGTGGTGTCTCAGGTATGTTTTAAGACGAAACTATACTCTTGTTTTCTTTCACTATCAGCTCCCCTACCTGTTACGTTCATGTAGTTTTATTTTTTGGAATACAAAATAGAGTTTAACTTACCAAAAACATAAAATCCAGATGGATTCAAAGAAAAGGAGAGCAACATGGTCTGACCCAGACACATCAAGAGAAAGCAGGGAAAAAAAGGAAATTACCAATGCTTAGTAAGCAAAAGGTACTTGCTACCACAAATTTTAACATTCGTAGCAATGAGTTCTCGCTTGTGGAGGTAAACTAATATATTTCCAACGTACAGAATTAACAACTAAACATCAAAATCAAACTACATCCCATCGTTCGGTAATACTCTTAATAAAAAATTGCAAAAAGTAAATAAAATCTAAAATCTAATATTCACAACATGGCTTATATGTAGGAAATTCATTGGCGACGGAAACGAAACAGCAACTACATCCGACGCCATCATACAACCCCGCAGAAGCAGAAAACAGAGAAGGTGTGGTTCTTTAATGAAAAATTATTTGAGACACATTATTTAGTACAACATATTTCGAAAACTACAAGCCGTGATGAATTAACTCATTTCTATTATCCATTATTAAAAACGCAGCAGGGGCAGCCTTAAGGCAACGTAGGAGGGAGATCCTTAGGAGAAAACGATCTGCTTACCAACGTCTAGGTAAATTATCTTCAACTGTAAAAAGTAAAATTGATAAAATCACTTAATAACAGTAACACTGAACGGGTAATACTAATAAAAACCTCATACCAATTTAGACAATAGTGTTGCCACTTGCACATATGCACTTATCGTAGAGTATTGGTCATCTAATCTGATTGTCAGTTGTTAAATATGCATATCTTATTAATAAACATAAACACACTTCATATATTATTAGTTTTCTTACAAACCACAATACAATTTTAAAAAAAAATACTCTTCTCACGGAAAATGCTAACACCATCGGGGATGTAGCTGTGCCAACAACGTCAACAACCAACACAAAACTTCAACGAAGTAAGTACATCTGCCTAAGCCTAACTATTAAAGATGTTTGCTAAGATATCAACTTGCTTAGTATCTATTATTTAAAAAAAGACCAAGAAAACCAAAAGACCGCCCCACAAACCGGTTAAAAGAATGCAGTATATGTGGAGCTTTAGTATGGGAAGCAGAAAGCACTGAAAGAGCGGCAAATAAGCAACTTCTTTATCCAATATGCTGTAAAAAAGGGAGGGTCTTGCTGCCTCCAATGAAAAACCACCAAAGGAGTTAGCAGACCTATTAGCCAGCCCTCATTTCAAGAAGAATATAAAAGTCATGAACGCCCTCATGGCATTCACGTCGATAGGTGCTAAGGTTGACTATACCATTATGGACGGGAATGGCCCTTACACTTACAGAATCTCAGGCCAAAATCACCATAAGTTGGGGTCACTTCTTCCAGTTGAAGGTCAGAGGCCAAGATTTTTCCAACTCTTTATTTACGATACTGGTAATGAGATTCAAAATCGGATAAGCATAATGTCAAGGAAGAAAGAGTCAGATAAGGTGGATGAAAATGTGGTTAAAACACTTGTCTACATAATGGACGAGCATAATCACCTCGCTAAAGAGTTCAGAAAAGGTAGGGACAAATACGAGTCAGGAAAATTGAAGAGTTCACAATACGACTGGTTGGTCAACCAGAGAAGGGGGGCGGCAATATGACTTGCCAACTGGAGAGGAAATTGCTGGTCTGGTTGTAGGAAATCATGAATCAAGACATGTGGAAAGGGATGTAATTGTCACGTACAAAACAGAAAAACTATAGCGGGTTACCCCTACTCACCAGCATTACATGGCATTGCACTACCCAATTCTATTCCCCTACGGAGAATCAAGATTCCACTTAAACATTCCGTACAGGCCACTACCTGGAAGAAGTAAGATTAAGAGAGAGAATGTCACAATTCGTGAATTCTATGCTTACCAACTCCATACTCGATTAGCAGAGGGTAATATGCTAATCGAAGGAGGTAGGCTATTCCATCAATTTGTCGTTGACGCTTACACGGCTATTGAGTAAGAAAGACTAAAATTCCATAGGAATAACCAGAAGCAGCTGAGAGCAGACTTCTACAATAACGTATGTGATGTTGTGGGTCGTGGTGATACAAATTCAAAGGAACTAGGAAGGAAAGTTATTTTACTAGCAACATTCACAGGAGGACCAAGATACATGATAGACAATTATCATGCTGCAATGGCAATCTGTAAAAAATTTGGTAACCCACACCTCTTCATCACATTTACCGTGAACCCAAAATGGCCAGAAATCGAAGAGCACTTGGGTCGGTATGGAAACGATTAACCAAATGATCGCCCAGATGTTTGTTGGGGTCAAAATCTCCCCTCTTGAAGTTAACAGTAAGGGGATCGGGCGTCCCCCTAACTGTGCGTAGGATGAAACGAGTCGGGGATCACGGCCCATGGTGAAGCTGAATCGTGTACCCCGATCCATGGTGCGGTAGACAGGATCGGAAGTCAAAACTGTTGTGGTCAGATTCCACCTCGTGGGAATCAACGGTTGAAAAAATGGCTAAGTATGAAAAAGTGCTAGCAGCTAGATCTCTAACCGCGAGAAGTTGGATCGGGATCCCTAACCATGAAGTTGGATTGGGTACCCCGAGCTGTGAGTGGGATCGGGATCCCTAACCGCGAGAAGTTGAATCGGGATCCCTAACCATGAAGTTGGATCGGGTACCCCGAGCTGTGAGTGGGATCGGGATCCCTAACTGTGAGAAGTTGGATCGGATACCCCGAGCTGTGAGTGGGATTGGGATCCCTAACCGCGAGAAGTTGAATCGGGATCCCTAACCATGAAGTTGGATCGGGTACCCCGAGCTGTGAGTGGAATCGGGATCCCTAACCGCGAGAAGTTGGATCGAGATCCCTAACCATGAAGTTGGATCGGGTACCCCGAGCTGTGAGTGGGATCGGGATCCCTAACCGTGAGAAGTTGGATCGGGATCCCTAACCATGAAGTTGGATCGGGTACCCCGAGCTGAGAGTGGGATCGGGATCCCTAACCGTGAGAAGTTAGATTAGGTACCCCGAACCGTGAACAAAGGAGTTGGACTGGGTATCCCGAACCGTGATGAGGTAGGTTGGGTCATGTACCACGATCCATGACACGACAGACGGATCGGGGGTCACGACCCACGGTGAAGGAACTGGGTCGTGTATCCCGATCCATGGCACGACGAACGGATCGGGGGTCACGACCCACGGTGAAGAAGCTGGGCCGTGTATCCCGATCCATGGCACGACAAACGGATCGGGGGGTCATGACCCACGGTGAAGAAGCTGGGCCGTGCATCCCGATCCATGGCACGACAAACGGATCGGGGGGTCACGACCCACGGTGAAGAAGCTGGGCCGTGCATCCCGATCCATGGCACGACAAACGGATCGGGGGGTCACAACCCATAGTACGTCACCCGAGCCGTGAACCATGGCATCACCCGAGCCATGAACCATGGTGTCACCCGAGCCGTGAACCATGGTGTCACCCGAGCCGTGAACCATGGCATCACCCGAGCCGTGAACCATGGTTAGAGATTGGGCCGAGACAACGAGCCCACAAATTCAAGCCCACAAAAGAGATGACAAAGACAGCCCATGAGTCGAAGCCCATGACGATGACAGGCTTTGCTAAAAGGAAATCCCGAAGAATTAGGAAATCTTCCTTATCTCTTTGGATATTAACTTAGCCGACTTAACTTAGTATATATACTCATGTAAACCTTAAGAAAAGGGGATCCGCAATTTACCTAGCAAAACTCTGTACTTTTGCTCTGACACAAAAAGCTTTCTAAGCAGCTTAATAAAATACCAACTTTGGATCTCTGTTTGTGTTTTTTGGTGGTTTTTACTCAGAAGTTTCGAATATCTCTAAAAGACATAACAAATTCAATTGGCGTGGATTTATCCTCCCACAATGTTGCTTCTCGTGTCTTCAAAATGAAGTTAGATGAAATGATATCATATTTCAAAAAAGGAAGGTTCTTCGGATATATGCGTGCAGGTACAATTTTTTACTCTTATATTTCTTAACAAATGAAAAGTACCACCACCTATGCTAAGTCATAGTAATAAAATTAATCAACAATAGTAAAAATTCTATATATTAAAAATGGATAAATTAAATAACACCAATAAGTTTAAAAAAAAAAAAAAATCGACCCAAATAAGACCCGTTAAAAAAAAACACAAATCAACAACAACAAAATAGACTACACAAATATATGGTTCAATAAATATCAACAAATAATATTTAGGATACAATTCCTCCTTTTTAGTGTAGTTTACGTTTTAGGCGAGAAAATAAGTTTAAAGTTATATCGAAATACAAGTTTCACTAGAACATTAATTAATCTTTTACTGTCTTCAACAATTTGTATTCTTTAAATTGTTCTATCATTACTGGAAATGTGTTCAGTAATGACTTTGTCGAGTGAAAATTTGTTTTCATATATTCTACAGTATTACTCATACACATTAATAACTATATAAAATAATAACATATTATAATCACAACATTATTATTTAACAGTTTCTACTGCATCCTAATACACATATACATTTTAAATATTTGCAGTTGTCTACACCATAGAATTTCATAAAAGAGGGCTCCCACACGCCCACATATTATTATGGTTAGAAGACACTGAACAAAAACCAGATCCTTCAGTGATTGATCACCTTATTACAGCTGAAATATCGGATGAAAAGATAGATCCAGAAGGATACGAGTTGGTGAAGAAACACATGATGCATGGCCCATGTGGCCATCAACGGCCCCAATCTCCATGCATGGAAAATGGGATCTGCACCAAAAAATATCCAAGATCTTATGCGCCAAGTACGACATGCGATAAGAATGAGTACATCATTTACAAGAGGGAAGAAGATGATGAGAAAGTCATTCTCAAAGGCGATACAACACTAGACAACATATATGTGATCCAATACAATATGGAGTTGTTAAAAAATTACCAATCACACATCAATGTTGAATGGTGTTGCACATCAAAAGCAATTAAATACCTCTTCAAGTACATCACGACAGGTGTTGACAAGGCAACCATAGTGTTCGAGCGAAGTGGGGATTCTTCAACCTTGCAGAAAGAAACACCGGAGGGGAAAGTAGAGGTAGATGAGATAACAAACTACCAAGAATGTCGATATTTATCCGCATGCGAAGCAACTTGGCGTATCTTCGCATTCGACATTCACCACCAATGGCCAGCTGTGCAGAAACTCCTAATTCACATACCTGGAAAACAAAGTATTATCTTCGAAGAATCGGACTGTCCAAAAGATGTGGCATCCAAGATGGGAATACATCTAACAATGTTCACGGAACATTTCGAAGCAAACAAACGTTACCCCATCGCAAGAGAGCTGACTTATCCACAGTTCCCAACAAGATTAGTTTGGAATATTAGAGAAAAAATCTGGTCATTAAGGCAACGAGGAGATACAATTGGGAGGCTTGTCAACATTCATCCATCAGCAGGGGAGCTATACTATTTAAGGATGATGGTAAATCACAGAAAAGGAGGGACTAGCTATGAGAGCTTACGTACAGTGGGGAATGTAACGTATGCAACGTTTAAGGAAGCTTGTTATGCAATGGGATTATTGGATGGAGACAAAGAGTGGCATAAAGCAATGGAGGAGGCATCGTACTGGGCATCTGCTAGCCAACTTAGGGAAATGTTCGTTACATTGCTCCTATACTGTGAAGTAAGTCGACCTGAAACTTTGTGGAGTCGTTTCTGGCCAGTTTTAGAGGAGCATATGGCACAGAAGATGAGGAAAAAATTCAATTTCGATGAGTACAACTTAACGGAAAAAGAAGTACAAGAGTACACATTTGTTGAATTACAGAGTTTGTTGGTTGAAAGTCACAAATCTCTAGCTGGTTTTCCTGAGATGCCCCTCCCAGAAAGGAATATAATGAACGATTTTAAGAACTCACTCATAAGGGAAGAGTTAAACTACAATATCAGCGAGTTAAAAGAAGAGCATGATCGGTTGTTCTGAACACTTAATTCTGATCAAGAAGCAGTTTACAATTCCGTAATAGCTTCGGTAAACAATTCAGAAGGAAAGCTGTTCTTTGTTTATGGGCCAGGCGGAACGGGGAAAACCTATGTGTACAAGACGATCATATCAAAACTACGATCAGAAAGAAAAATCGTACTACCGGTAGCGTCTTCGGGTATAGCGGCTACAGTACTACCAGGTGGTCGAACATCCCATTCTCGTTTCAAGATTCCGATAGATTTACAAGAACACTCGATGTGTGATATAAAGCCAAAAACAATGCTAGCAGAGTTGATAGAGAGAACCTCCCTGATTATATGAGACGAAGCAACTATGGCACACATGCATACCTTTGAGGCCGTTGATCGTACACTAAGAGATATCATGAGCAGAAAAGACTCGGCAACATCTGAAACAAAATTTCGGCGGGATTACGGTGTTGCTTGGTGGAGATTTTAGGCAAATATTACCTGTCATCACGCAGGGTACGAGGCAAGATACAGTCATGGCGACAATCAACCGGTCATATGTCTGGGAAAAACGTAATGTTTGCATTCTAAACCAGAATATGCGTTTAAAACCAGAGGATAAGCTGTTTTCAAGGTGGATTTTAAATGTGGGAGACGGAGTCGCAATTAAACCACAGTTGACATCTACACATAGTTATGAAAACGATGTGATAGCAATCAACGAGAACCTTCTGTTGCCTGAAAAAACAAACCCACTAGAAGAGATATTCAACTCTACATACAAGGAGTTTCAGAAATATTTTGCCGATCACGAATATCTACGGGAAAGAGAAATTCTAACACCGAGAAATGAAATAGTAAACGAGTTGAATGCCTACATAATCTCAAAAGTTGAAGGAGATACGAAAGAGTATCTGAGCTCAGACAGCATAGGAAGCAATGATATTTTAGAGGAGGATGAGAACACGTTTTATACAACAGAGTATTTAAACGGAATTAAATATTCGGGCCTACCAAATCATCACCTCCAGCTAAAAAAAAAACACGCCGATACTTCTGATGCGAAACATCAACCAGAAAGAAGGGTTGTGCAATGGTACGAGGTTACTGGTAACGAGGTTAGGAGAGAGAGTCATAGAACTCAAATTATCTCGAGTACAAACAAGGGGAAGAAAATCGTTATACCGAGGATAATCATGACAACATCAGACACGAATTGTCTGTAAAAGATGAGAAGGCATCAATTTCCCGTTCGTGTATGTTATGCTATGACAATCAACAAGAGTCAAGGACAAACTTTAGAAAAAATTGGCTTGTATCTCCCGCAGCCAGTATTCAGCCATGGCCAATTGTACGTTGCGTTGTCAAGAGTCACATCAATGGAAGGTCTGAAAATCATCAATTCTACATCAAACTCATCTTCAGAACAATGCATTAGAAAGATTGTCTACAATGAGATATTCAACAATATTTGAGGGGAAGCAAGAGGTACAATAAAGTAGCCGTAACTATCATCCATTATAATTTAAAAACAAAAATTCTATATATTTAATAACTTACCACAAACGCCATGAATTTTTATATTCAGGTCTTCAGCGCCAGTGTTTTTAAACGTCTATTTTGAATGTGTATTCGAAGATGGATGTAACATGATTCGAGACCCATCCAGAAGCACACATCTTTTCCATAAAGGTACGTAAATGGTAACATATTTTATTCAGCCAAGCTGGGTAAACTAAAATACAATGCAAATTGCTTACTAACTCAATCATATATTTCGAATTTTCAATGACAAACACATGAAATAAACCCTAGGACATTCAACCAAATTACGAATAGGAGTTAAAACAATTACACAAAATTAAATTGTGGATACCTCCTCTGTTGTCTATGGATTATACTATAACTTATATGGATTCTTCTTCGCTTTATCAATTGGTCTGAATAACTTGCTTCTTGTAGTTAATATCTTGTCCATAATAGTATAATTATCCTCTTCTAGAACACTGTTAGGAATAAGAATAAAGTTGTAACTCATGAAGAAGTCTAATTTTTAAATTTGTCTTACCATGCTTCGGATTCAAATTGAACAAATATGGAAGACATGAAGAAAGAGGGGTACAACGATGTTTCTCAGGGGAAAGAGAAGACATGGTCGGACAACTTTGTGGTTAAATTCTGGATAATTTCAGAAGAAACTATTTCCAAAGACTTTCTTTCATTTCTGGAGACTAAATTACATTATGATAGTGTAGAGACCAAATTAGACTACTTTGAATAGATTAATTGTAGAATTAGGGAACACAAATTTTATAAAAAAAGTGAAATCAAGAGAGTAGCTTTGCCAAAATAATAAAAACTCTGTTCAGAATAATGTTAAGGAAAATAACCCGCGCGTGGCGCAGGCTCTCACCTAGTATATATAAAGAAAGACAAAATTTATACCGGAGAGAAAACGGGATACTGATAAAAGGGAATAGAGAGATAGATTTCTTTTCTATTCCTTATAAGATATTGAGGTGAATTACAAAACGAACGAAAACATTCGTAGAGGATGAAAAAGTAAATTACTGTGCATGCATAGTGATGGTGAGCTCCACACAAATTATTATTTTTACATAAACGTTTACAAATTATTATTTTTACATAAAAGTTTCGCATATGCGTAGCCTCTTTTTCTGACTTTTGTAACACTCCCTCTTGGAGACTAGTGTCACAATTGCCTTTTTGCTTAACGTCTTTGTTACCTCGTTAAAAATCTTTCTAGGAAAATCCAGTGGAAAAAACCATAGTAAGGTAAAACGAGTACAATCATGCAAACTCCCCCTCGAATGATCGGGTGTCATCTTGTAAGTCTCGTTGATGACGCATTCCAATGTTATGGACATGTTTCTTGAACATAGTGGTAGGTAGTGACTTCGTGAAGAGATCTGCAGCATTGTCACATGATTGGACATATATGACTTTGATGACTTTAGTCTTCTCAAGTTCTTGAGTGTATGAAAAGAACTTCGGAGGGATATGTTTGATTCTATCACTTTTGATAATATACTTCCTTTGTTTGGGCGACACATGCAGCATTGTCTTCATATAAGATAGTTGGCTCCATGTTTACGTGGATCCCACTGGTCGATTGAATGTGTTGGCTTATTGATCTCAACCATACACATTCTCTACTTGCTTCATGGAGCGCAATGATTTCAGCATGATTTGAAGAAGTTGCCACAAGCGTTTGTTTCTGAGAATGCCAAGATATAGCAGTGCCTCCGATAGTGAACGTATCTAGTTTGTGGTCGGGCTTTATGTGGATCTGACAAATATCATGGATCTGCAAAACTAATCATGTGACCTTTTGAATTCTTAGGATAAAATAAACCTAAATCAGTAGTCCCTTAAAGATAACAGAAGACATGTTGAATCTCATTCCAATGTCTTCGCGTAGGGAACGAACTGAATCTTGCCACAATATTACGGCAAATGATATATCAGGTCTTGTACAATTCGTAAGGTACATAAGGGCTCCAATCGCACTCAAATATGGTACTTCATGACCAAGTATCTCTTTATTTTCCTCATGTAGTCGAAATAGATCGCTTTCAATATTAAGTGATCTAACGATCATAGGGGTACTAAGAGGAGTTTCTTTATCCATGTGGAATCATTTTAACACTCTTTTAGTGTATGTAGATTGATGGACAAATATATCTTTTTGGAAATGCTCAATTTGTAGGCCAAGACGATACTTTGTCTGACCGAAATCTTTCATCTCAAATTCTCCTTTTAAATAGTTGGATGCTTTCTGTATTTCCCCTTGAGTTCCTATTATGTTTAGATCATCAACATACACTGTGATAATCACAAATCCGGATTTTGTTTTCTTGATGAAAATACATGGGCATATAGGATTGTTACATATCCTTCTTTTGTTAAATGTTCACTTAGACGATTGTACCACATGCGTCCAGATTTTTTTAATCCATATAATGATCTTTGCAATTTTATTGCACATAACTCTTTGGGTTTGGAACTTAATGCCTCTGGCATTTTAAACCCATCTGGAATTCTCATATAGATATCGGTATATAATAATCCATATAAATATGTTGGAACGACATCCATGAGACGCATCTCTAGATTTTTGTTACCTGCTTGATTCATTAAGAATTTAAACGTGATTGCATCTATAACGGGAGAATATGCTTCCTCACAATCAATCCTGGGTCTTTTTGAGAAAATCATTGAGCCACAAGGCGAGCTTTATATCTCATAATCTCATTTTTATCATTTCATTTTCTAACGAAGACCCATTTATATCCAACCGGTTTCACATCTTTGGGTGTGAGTACAATAGGTCTGAATACATTTTTTTTATTGAGAGAATCAAGTTCGACTTGTATTGCATCTTTCCATTTCATCAAATCATGTCTGTTTTGACATTCATATACAAACTTTGGTTCTGGATCTTCGTTTTAATCATATATTTCCTTTGACACAAGGTATGAGAAAACATCATCAACTATATTCATTTTATTTCGATTCCATATCTTTCCACTATGAATGTAATTTATAGAAATCTCATGATTTCCTTCATGATGCTCAACATTGTTGTTAGTCTTATGATTCGTTTCTTCCAAAATATTTTCTGTGATTTTGGGATCATTATGCTTTTCAGCTTCTTTTTGTTTTCTAAGAATTTTATCCTTAGAACCGACAGGTCTGCCACGCTTCAAGCATGTTCTAGACTCAGGTGCATCATCTGCTCTTTCACGTTCGTGTGGTATCTCAATACGAGCAGAAGCATTTGCAGCTGGTACATGTGATTTAGTTACTGTCTTGGTATATGCAAATGCATCAGGTAACTGATTTGCTATACTCTACAAATGCATAATTCGTCGAACTTCTAATTCCGACTGTTTTGTAAGAGGATCAAGATGTAACGAGATACTATTTTATACCCTTTCCTACTTGTTTATTTTCTCCCCAAGAACCAGGAATACTTCCTCATCGAAATGACAATTGGTAAATCGTGCCGTAAAGATGTCACTAGTTTGTTGTTCTAGGCATTGTATAATTAATGGAGAATCACAACCAACATATATTTCCAATCTTCTTTGTGGTCCAATCTTTGTACGTTGTGGTGGTGCTATAGGCACGTATACCGCACAACCAAAAATTCTTAGATGGAAAATATTTGGTTCTCGACCAAATGCTAACTGGAATGGAGAATAATTATGATATGCACTTGGTCTTATCCGAATGAGTCCTTCTGCATGTAAAATGGCATGTCCCCATATAGAGGTTGGAAGTTTTGACCTCATGATCAATGTTCTTGCAATCAATTGCAGACGTTTAATTAATGATTCAGCCAAACTATTTTGTGTATGAACACAAGCTACAGAATGTTCAACTTCAATCCCAGTTACTATACAGTAATCATTGAAAGCCTGTGACGTGAATTCACCAGCGTTGTCTAGTCTAACTCTCTTAATATGGTAATCAGAAACTGAGCTCTCAGTTTGATTATGAGTTAGAAATCTCGCAAATACCATATTTCGAGATGATAATAGACAAATATGTGACCATCTGCTGGATGTGTCAATTAATGCCATAAAATAGTGGAATGGTCCACATGGTGGATGTATCGGTCCACAAATATCACGTTGAATTCGTTCAAGGAACTTTGGTGATTCTTTATCAATTTTGGTTGGCGATGGCTTTATGATCAATTTTCCAAGAGAACATGCAGCACATGTCATTTTATTCCCCTGGTATATCTCTTGGATTTTCAGTGAATGATCATGTGAGTTCTCAATAATTTTTCGCATCAGTGTGGTGCCTGGGTGACCGAGGCGATCATGCATAGTGTGAAATCTTATTATTTTTTTTTTTAATCACTAGATGCGATTCGATTGCATCTATATAAGTATGATGCAATCCCGAAGGAGGTTTTGGAAATTTTTCCAATATATATTTTTCTGGATTTATCGGATGTTATATACATATACTTTTTTCCAACCTCAGTCGCAGACTGAGTGTTATATCCTTGAAGGTACATGTCTTTGAAACTCAACAAATTTCTTTTAGAATTTGGAGAATATAAAGCATTATTTATGGAAAACTTGGTTCTATTAGGCAACATGAAGTTCGCTCTGCCACTTCCTTCAATCAGGTCTGTAGGACCTGATATTGTGTTAACAATAATATTTGTCAGTTTTAAGTTAGAGAAATATCTCTTGTGCTTCAGAATAGTGTGCGTTGTTCCACTATCTGGTATACAAATATCTCGAACCATTTTCTTGAATATTATTTCATCCATTTCTGTAATTAACAAAACGTTAAATAATAGAAAGTAAATTCATTCATTAGAAAAAACATTTAATTAATAATTATACATTAGATTGTTATTGAAAACGACATTATTCGCTGAGGACTGAAATACATAATAATTATACATGTCATAACTGGAGACTATTCAACAGTCTCACTACAAGTATTTTTAGTTATCCGCTAGAGCGGTCTCATCGAAGTCATTCGCAAAGTCGGAAGAATCGAGGTACGATGTACCCTCAAAGTGTTCCGTGAGGTTCACTTCTTTCTATTTCCTTTGGCAGACTCTTGGTATAGCTTGTAGATATGCTCGGGAGTTCGATATACATTAGACCAATGTCCTTTGGATCCGCATCTGTAACAGATGCTTTCACACTTCTGCGCGTTAGTCTCTTGAGTCTCTTTTCCTTTGGGAGTTTGTTCAGAATGAACCCATTAGAAAGACTTTCTCCCTCGTGCATTATAATTTCTCCCACTTCCGTGATTGAATCGGCGGCCACGACCCTGATAGGTTTGACTTTTCTTCTCTGGATTTTTCACATTTGTTGCATTCACTTCTGGGAATGCTTTGGCTCCCGTAGGCCAAGAGTTTTGGTTTTTGATGAGAAAATTATTGTTCTTTTCTGCGATTATGAGTGTTACAATCAATTCAGAAAACCTTGTGTATGCGCAATTTATATACATTGCTGGCATGACACTCTGTTCTTTGTGGAATGTGACGTATGTTTTTTCGAGCATTTTTTCTTCGGTGACATGTTTACCACAATATTTTAATTGTGATACTATCCTCAACATTGCGGAATTATATTCCTCCACTTTTTAAAAATCCTGAAATCTCAGGTTTTTCCACTCTTCCATCGCATGAGGGAGATTTATTTCCCTTTGGTTATCAAACCTTTCTTTCAAAGCTTTCCAAATCTCTGCTGGGTCTTTTATGTACGCGTAATCATGTATCACATTTTTATCCAAATGTTTACTTAGAAATATTATTGCCTTTGCCTTAGCTTGGGCGGATGATTCATTTCCCTCTTTGATGGTCTTGGATAAATTTTCAGATTCCATATAGAGTTCTGCATCGATTGTCCATGCTATGTATTTAGCTCCAGTAATTTTGAGAGCTGGGAATTTAAGTTTCTCAACGTTGGCCATTTGATTTCTAAAAACAAAATCGTAAAAATATTATTAGAAAGATGATATATTTTATATTAAGATGAACCGTTTACATTAATAACTAAAGCAACGATAGAAAAATTTATGGAATTAAGAAGTAAACCAATATTTATGGTAAACTCTTTGGAAGTAAATTCTCCGACGGAGAGACCATAAATAGAAGCAAAAATTACACCGATAATTAAAATTAAAAACCAATGAAAGATTTTTTTACCAAATGAAAACTAAAATTTTTTTTTGCAAAAGTGTTTGGGAGAAGATAAAATGTTTGAGTGATTTGAAAGAGTGCAATATGAGTGTATTTATAGATTGTAAACACTGTTCATAGCCGTTTAAAAAGTATAAATTTTTTGAAAACTTTTCTTTGTGACCGTTGGTGATAAAAGTTAAAACAAAAAAATAATCTGAAAAATTTAATAAGCAATAAGTTAAATTTATCAATTTCGGGTAAAATATTTATATACAAGTGATTGAACCTCCTTGTATAATAACCATAATATAAAAAAATATTTAACGGTGGTATTATGGTGACGAAGTCATCCACATAAATATAGTAAATAAATTATTCGGCGGCTTAGCCGTCCAGTAAACATATGGTTATGGTGCGTTGAGCAACCATGACATAAAAATAATAAAATAATACTGAGGCGAAAAACCGCCTACAGTAAAATTAAATGAATATAGTGTGTTAAACAACCACTGAAAATAATATATTATTATAGAGACGACATACCGTCCACTATAATAATTTATACAGTATAATTATATATTATATATATATATATATTTAGTGTAACCATAGAGTGATCGTGATAACGTGTTATAATAATAGTGTAATTTTATCGTAAGAATAAATATAAAGAAAGACAAAATTTATACCCGAGAGAAAACGAGATACTGATAAAAGGGAATAGAGAGAGAGAGAGATTTCTTTTCTACTCCTTATAAGATATCTATATTGAGGTGAATTACAAAACGAACGAAAATGTTCGTTTATATAGAGATGAAAAAGTAAATTACTGTGTATGCATAGTGATTAGTGACGGTGAGTTCCATACAAATTATTATTTTTACATAAATATTTTGCATATGCGTAGCCTCTTTTCTGATTTTTGTAACACACTATAAATTTTAAGAATTGTTCTTATTCTATTTTCTGATTATTATATTTATTTTAGTTTTAAATAATTTTGAATTTTTTTAAATATGATTAGATCGTTTCTCTTTTTTTAGTTTTACAATACCGAAAATATATCAAGATCATAAGATTAGTTTTTGTGTTTAATATCTCGTCATTATACTCTTTTACAAAAATTATGATTTGATATTGATTTTTGTGTTTTTTTATTGGACGTCTCCGTAAAATTTTTCTAATTTTTATTTTATAAATTCATATGATTTCTATATCAAATTAGATTCATCTTATTTAACACAGATGATTTATATAGAAAAGGTATTACCTTTCAATCATTTTGACATATTGTTGATGCAAAGATATACAATAGATAATTTCTATGATAAAATTGGTTTAAGGAATCGGTTTGTTTTTTATTGCGAAGAATCAAGTGTTAGACAAGAGATGAATGAATTGGATTGAACAACGAGATGAAATCAAATAAACAGAATCGAGTTCGGAGTAAAGAATAATAAATATAAAAATATAAATATTGAATTCGCAAAGTGAACAAATAAGAGTTCAAGCGCTAAGTTTGTGTATTCGAAGTTGTGTCTTGCCTCGTTCTTTTTTCTCCTTTTTATACATCATATCTTCATTAAACCCGACGTTAATATATTTAATTTACCATTTAATTCCACTGATTCTCCACTTATTGATTAGCTATTTTCTTTTGAAGATTTTATTTTACAAAAGCTGTTACGTGAGATTCACCCCATGTTGCTCTGCGGGCTTCTTCTCTAGTCTGCCCATGTTGCTCGGACCCAATTTGTTTATCTATTGGGTCAGGATTCTCGCACCAGCACATAATATACTTGGAAAAATCTACAAGTAGATTAAAAATTTAGGGTATATTACATACATATATAGACAGTTATGTATAAACTTATTCCCATATAATACACTTTCTACTACCTACATACTTTTGTTGGAGTAAATTATATTCCTATCCTTCTTCTTCTCTTTTTTGGTCGAAATTTTTTTCTCATCTCTTACAAAAAAAATTTCTTATTTTCCACACATTTTTTTCTTCTGGTCTAGGACCACAGGGAAAGAACCATGCAAAACAAGCATTGCGGCCACTATGGCGGAGACGGTAGCAAAGGAGAGATTAAGTTCCAGAAAGCGGTGATAGCCGAGAGATTTTAAAGGCGGCAGCAAAATCAAAGGGATTCAACCGATTGTGGATCGATTGGAGGAGAAGCTGAAGAAGAAACAAGGGTCAATGAGAGGGAGATTTTTCAAAAGAAGAAGATAAATTACAATATAATGGAAAGAAGATAAACCGAGATTGCAATAAAATCGGGTTTTATAGAATATGCAGAGAATGTGTTCGACGAAATGTATGTGAGAGGAGTTTGTCCACTTAGCATCGATCATATGTTCAATTACAAATGGGCACTATCTGTTATTGTGTTATTTTGAGAGGCCAAAAAAATATTGTTGTGGATGGTTTATCTTGGATAACTAACTTGGATAAAGCTTTAATATGTCTATCTCATATTGAACATTTGTTCGATAGTAAATGAATAGATAGTTCATTCCATGTTAAATGTTTTAAAACTATAATTACAAGTGAAACTGGTTTCTGCTATGAATCTAACAATGTTATTTGGAAGTTAGTGAAAATTACTCGATTTTTTTGTATGAATAAATTGATTTCTTTGTAGATGATTAAGTACTTGACATTTCATGGCTTTAGGCCTTTGTAAACTAAATTTAATCCGTCGTACATAATAATTTATTAACAATATAATGATAACCCCCAACTCCACAAATACTTTATTTTTTACACGTCCACGGTATCTTATCCATCATTTTGTTGTCCAATCACATTTTTATTTATAATATTTTATAGCGTACATACGTGTCCATAACAATTTGTCCATGAAAATGTGTTCACGTGTGTTTTTAAAAATAAAAAAAATGCAGTTTAGACAATACCATATGTGAATAGTAAAAAAAACATGGGAAATTGGGCGGAGTAGCTATATTATTTTTACTAATTAGCTAACTAACAATAGCAAGCTCATGGCTACGATATTGACCAAACATTCTACAATATTGACCATTCTGTCCTTACTGAGGCAATGTCATGTGTGAGGTGAAAAAATTTAAATTTGTTTGAATTTTTTATTTTGTTGTCAACCTATTTCAGATGCAGTAACGCAGCGTCGATTCACCATTCCAAGGAAGTTCAGAGAAGGATTAAGTTTGCAAGATGGGAGAGAGGAAGATATAGCGTATAAATCGGCGTATACGATTAACGGCGACGGCGGTTCGAATAAGAGTTACAGCGACGGTAGTGTAGAGGGCTGCTAGTGTTGTTATTAAGTCGAGAAAGGGAAGATCTGTGTATGAAAGGAACAGTGTGTCGGAGACGCCAAATAAAGGTTGGTGGTTAAGAGGATACACTAAATTTTTGTTTTATTGGGTTTCAATTAGAAATATACGGCTAAAAGTGGCAATGGTATTTCAGATCTACCGCCGTAGGTGTGGAAGGAAGGGTTAAGGTACGTGTGGCTTTACAGTAAACAAAGAGGATGAGCATATTGTCTTGGGGGGGGGGGGATGGACTGATAATAGAGGGTTTTAATATGGGTATTAGGAACTATAATTTGGGGCATAAATTATGTACCACAGTAGAGGTAAAGGAGAGTAGTAACCATGTAATATTGCTGGCTAGCAAAGGAATATGTGTATAAACTTATGTGTATGAAACGGGTGAGGAAACATGTGAATTATGCTGTAGAAGTATAAAATTAGTAGAAAGAGGTAGTATATTTGCACGCATAGTTTCACAACAGCAAAAGATAAATAGAGGTTGTAGACATACGCAGCTCTAGTTTATGAGACGACCGTAAAATAGATTGTCTGGTTAAATGTTGCTTAAATGCAGGCGATGTTATAGAGTTATGCAACTCTAGTTTATGAGCCGACTGTAAAATAGATAGTCTAGTAGCTGCTTACCTACATATGCGTATAGCGATAGCGATAATGTACATACAATCACCCAATGCGTCTCTTATATGCAGGGAGTTACATACCACGGTACGATGGAAGAGGATGGATTGCCAGAACGTATATTTGAAACCGGATATAAACCTGGTGGTGGAAGTAGGATAAATAACTACTTCACCCTTAGGTTGATTGAGAACATAAAACCTGCAATCGAAGACGAGTACATGGAGAGACTGGTTGGATCACAATTTGGCCGGCTAATGCAAATGGGTCACCACACATTCTCAGTGAGGTTCGTTCATTATCTATTATCGCGACAACTGTGGACGAAGAAGAAATATAAATTGTGGTGGCTTTACGCCGGGAAACCAATCAGATATGGTATAGATGATTTCGCACTTGTTACTGGACTGAACTGTCAACCAGATGGGGAAACAGAAGAGTTAGCGAGGCCAAGAAGTAAAGGGAAATGCAAAGGAAAGGTTGGGGCTACCGTTGGCAAAATGTGGTCTGAGCTTTTTGGAAAAGCGGCGAAAGTGACAACAGAGTGGGTTCTCGACAGGCTGCTAATGGGGAAAAAATACAAATATTCGGAGACCCGATTTAGGCTGGCACTTATTTTTTTGGTGGAGGCAATTTTATGTCCAACATGTCGGAAGACTCTAATACGCCCTGAAGTTGTAGAAATGGTTGCCGACGTTGAGGCATTTCTGAAGTACCCATGGGGTCGGGAATCGTTTCTTCTGACAGTTCAAAGCACCAAAAGATGGACAGTGTTTCAGTTGGCGCAGGATACAACCGCAATTCAAGGATTTGCGCATGCCATTGTATTAGTAACAGTGTGCTGCTGCCCAGAGATTATTGCCAAACCAGGGGTCCGAGATAATCTGGAAGACAAGACGTTAGGAATTGAAGATGTTGTGCAGAGTGTGGTAGAGCGGAGTTTGACAGTTAACGTGGTGACTGCCAAAAATATCGACAAAACAGGACAGGTACCTTATGTTACATATCGGCCTAATTTATGTTCACCTAGTAAGATCATGCGGATGCAGGTGTATTGGGCTATACTAGTGTGCTTTGCCGTCTAGACTATTTTGATAGGTGGTGAATACTTTATGTATGTCGTCTATACTATTTCGAAATGCGGTCTATACTATATGTATGTCGTCTATACTATTTATATGTGCTACTGTATTTCTATGCTATATTTGCACTTTGAATAACAAGGACTGTGATTGAACAATGCAGGCTGTAGTAACATCACTGTTGAATGAAGCGATATCCGCAGAAGGCGAATTTATTGGGTTCACCGACGAGAATGCTGATGAAGAAGTCTCGCATATGGTGGAACTAATATTTGATGAATTTCCGTTTGAGCACAATAGTTGGCGTGGATGCGTAAAGGCGGACGAAGTAGTTGATGAGATGCAACATCAAGGGATGGCCAATGATCTTGATGGCGCTTACGGGGAGACTTCTGTCCCAGAAGATGAGACAGAAGGTGCAGAATGTAAGAGATCCAAGTGGAACAGCAATGCGGGCAATAATGAGAAGTCCAAAAATAGTTCAACCTACCCACCTCATAAGCCGACAAATAAATCTGCAACTGGACCGGCAGATGTAAAAGGTATTATCATGGATATTGCTACTGCGTTTGAAGATAGGATTGTAGGCATGAACGAAGAGTTGTTAGGTCGAATAAAATACCATTTCGATTTCGTAATTGTAAATCTGAAGAACGAGATGGAAGAAAAGATGAGCATAGGGGGCGATAAAACACTCTTTGGTTCGACCTCCAACAGGGCCAGTGACAATGTACATCAACCTCGTGGAATAGGCAAACGTTGTGAAGAATGCGGTGGAAGAGGTAGTGAACATTATTTACATTTGAGGGGATATATAGCCATCTTGTTTGTAGAGCAACATAGTATTGTCCCATTCTATCCGCACCCATTGTCTGCCCAATTCGTGTTTGCAGGTGCAGTGGGGGACAAACATAGGAATGTGCACAAACCGACAGACGAGGGGCACACGGATTTGAGTTCCAATCCCGACATAGTAGGTGGTGGTGAATGTGAAAAGGCATTCAGCGATGCTACAGAGGAGGATATGGTGGGTGACCCCAATTCCAACCAGGTTCGCCTCCCAACTCATATATTTTACGCGTACTCTGTATTATAGGCAGTTGCCGAACGGTTTATAATGCTGACCGGTACGACATGCATAAATATGTCAACAGTTTTCCGATGCGGTGGACGCAGCAAGTGAGATGAATCCAATCAATGATCTACCATCCGAATGCCATGAACCGTGCAACATGGATACTGAATTTCCGGCCAAGGTTAGGAGTTTCCAAATGTGCAAATGGCAAATAGGTCAACAATATAGCCAGATTTATAGGTGGTTGAGTTGGAAAATTTAAATATGTCTCATATACGGAGCATATGGAAATTCAAGTTATATATTTATGTCTGTGGTGCACTTCGCCAACCAGTGGAGCCAATGCAAGCTTTGTACATTTGTTTCCTAACCGCTATGCTTGGTTAATATGGGTGTAAGAGAGTGGGCAGCGTGTAAAGTTGAGGCGTAGCAGTTTATATATGCGTGGCGCCTCTACCTCTGATGTACCTGTAGGTGCAGTTCCTTTGCCTAAAAATGTAAGTACGTACATACCTTTCCAGAGGAAGTCCATAAAAATGTAAATGCTAAGAGGAGGTTTTTTTTACAAAAACAGGGAAATAGTGAAGCAGACAATGGTGCAGTGAATAAAACAGGGGACAATGTAAGCGAAGCTGACCTGCCCTCTACTATGCCTTTATTTTCAATTGGCCTAACACAAATGGAGGTTGTGGTAGGGAATGGAGAATGTGGCATAGTAAGTTAAAATTTATGTAGATGTTCGAATTTATGGTTGCGACATCAGACGAAGTTTAATCTATGTAATTTGTCGTCTATGTTTTGCGCTGGTTCGTCTATTTCATAAATGAGTTATTCAACATTTGCATATTTGCCTACAGAGTTCAACTGTAACTGTAGAACAGCATGCAATAGACCCAGCAAAGGGGGCAGGTGTTGAACATGTAGGAAATGTGGAAGATCGTGATTTGGATGATGACATCCCTTTAGCAAGGCGGGGAAGCACACGTGCTCGAACAAAGACAATTAAGTTTTCCCCTTCTGAGCCACAGAGAGCAGCACAGCTTGTACGAGATGGGAAATGCAAACCACCAGCGCCGCTACCACAATCTAAATGTGGGAAACGAAAAGCAAACCCCGATGGACCCTCACCAAAAAGACTTAAAAATTTGAGACCCCTAATAGGAGGTTTATATCCCTTTAATATTCCAAACGAACAGATGTCCAACGCATTTTTGAAGGTCATGGAGCGTGCAACGTGAGTGGCCTGGTACTATCTGAATAATTCTTGCAAAATGTCGAACATAAGTTCATATCGGTTTCTATTTTTGCAGTAAATACATCGTCTGCGATGGATTTGAAATGGAGAAGACAAGATTTTTGGAAATTTTTGAGTCACGGAATTTGCTGGATGAAATGGTAAGTCCACATATGACCAAATCATTCCTATGCGACACATTATGGCTGGTTAACAGTTTGAGATTTTTAGTGTCCATTTATTCTGATCTAGGAACCGGTCTTTACATCTCCTCCTTAACCTTGCTTGCTTGACCTTAGGGACCGGATATGCTAGTCAAGTTCATTCAGAAAAGGCGGGACACAGTAAGGAAGATTAGGTATGACTTCATCCCTTCTTCTTTCCAATCAGAGTTGAAGAGGCAGTACAATAGGTTCACAGCAGCAAAGGATAAAGAGCAGTTTTTCTTCTCAACATTCTCTCGTCTAACTCTCACAACCCGACCAAAATGGGTCGAAGATGTAGATGTACTCTACTGTCCAATGAAGACCGGGAGTCATCATTGGGTTGGGTTAGTGATTGACTTTCTGACATGGTCGATAAAGGTGCTTGACTGTAACACGGCCTGCGTTACTAACGGGCAGTTGCAGAATTACCTACGATATATTTCAGTAATGTTGCCCTTCTTGCTCCGTAAACATGGAACAACAACAACGATGGAAGGGGTTAGTTTGAAGCCCCTTAGCATTATAAGGGAAGACATACCATTCTTAAATGAATTCCCAGGTAAAAGGAATACTTACTTACCATAAATTAAAAGTTAAATAGGCTGTTCATGATTAACTACTTCTGCATATGAAGGTTTAGCCGGTGTAGCATCCATTATCCTTCTAGAACTCCACGCAGTTGGGCAACTTGGAATGTCCGCCATGTTACGCGAAGATGATCTCTGGATAGCGGCCAAGAACTACGCAATTGAGTCTTATGCTGCCTTAAACCCTTCATCTTTCCCCGAGTAATCATGGAGTTGTTGCTGCAGTGGTCCGAAGGAGGTTCGTGCGCTCTATGATATATTGCGCTATTTATATGTCGTATGTTACGATATGTGTGGGAACTATGTTATTTATCTCGACATCTATCTCAGTTAGACATATTTGGATACAATTACTGTTGAGTAAGTCTTCTCAAATTAACTCTACAATGCGTCTGTATTTTCTAATTATGCATTACCTATTATCGGGTTAGTCAGCAAAATTACTACTAGTGTTAAACTTCAGTTTATATTTGCATGCATGACCGTGAAAGCTTCGACTAATTTGGAAGTCCACCTTTTACGGAACATAAACTCTGCCTTAAGTTCAGACACCGACCACACCCACATTGGATATAATTGCATTCATATTCATTGTTACGTGACAAAAACCCAAAACATGTAAGTTCCACGAGGCCTGACAGTAGTGTTTTTGAAAATGTTCCATTTACGTCTCTACCAATTTAGTTTGGACAATTTTTAAATCTATTATATTGGTGAAACAAATTTTGATACAGTACTATTCCATTTTGTTACGGTTCTATGTTATTTGGTGTTTATGCTGCCACAGTTAACATCATCCTGTCCACAAACGAACAGGTTTCACTTACTAGTTTAACAAACTACTTGATTCTACATGTCCGCTATATGTGTGTATATGGAACTGCTACCTAATTCCCATTTTTTTGTCCGCCTCGATGAGGTAAAGGTGGTGATTACGAAAATAAAACAAATTATTAGAAGGGCTACCCGTTTATACACATCAGAAGCGAAGGTGTTAAGGGGTGCGACATTTACAAACAAACCCAAAAACTGTAAGCACATCCGAGACAAACATGGTGGATTATTAAACCATAGACTATGCTATATTTAATTTTTTTCCATATAGCATTGTATATAGCGCTTCCATCAGTACATGCTGTCTTCTTTTCTTGCATCCCAGACTTTGCCGCTGTGGATACGGATTATTTAGCCCCGTTCCAAAAAGTTTTCAATCCCACCTTTGATGCCCAACATTTTTGCATAATCATTTATATAGCGTGACGGCAGGATGTCTTGTTGTGTCCTTGACGGCGACAACGAGTGCACCTACGTCCTAAAATTTTGCCCTTCCGCTGCCAGAAATATGGGATAATAAATTTACTATTGTAAATAACAGACCTGTAGTGACATGAAATAGCCAGCTTAAGCAGTTAGATAGAAAAGGGAATGCGACATACCTTGAATTCGCCTCGCGAGAGAATTCTGATCTTCTTTGGCCTGCCCGGTGGCCTACGTACAACAGGCGGTAGCATATCCATTTTAGTCCCGGCGCCAATGTCAAACCGACTTTCTCCCCCAACAGACGGGACCGGATATATCTTCTCGCCAAATCCTTTTTTCCAAGTTTCAACAGAATATACTTGTGCAGCCATTGCATCCGTTGGAAACCCAACCTGTGCAGCGACAGCAATTGCATGTGCGCAAGGAATTCGTAGCCCTTGGAACTCTAGACATGTGCATGTCGAGTCTACAAGATTAACGGCTACGCACACTCCACTTTGCTCTTGAACCTGAAAATGCATTTCTCCTATTGGCCTAACTGCCATTTCAGTTGATAACTCAAAGCTTTTTTCTACTAGTTTTCGCACATGAGGTGGAAGGGAACATTGCTGGCTGCTAGCTTTTGCCCTCCTAATGGCAAACCAGCTCATTAAGGTTGTGCGTATGTATTCAAACATACAAATAATCGGGTACTCCCTAGCTTCCTTCAATACAGCGTTCCAAGATTCTGCTATATTTGAATCCATTATATTGTAGCGGACTCCTCGAAAATGTGCCCTTGTCCAGTGCTCAAATCCTGATCGCAAAAAAAAATGTGCGGTTCTGTTTAGTGAATAGAATATCACGTCCAACTCATAAATAGAATAGCTACATGTGTTATAAATAGAATAGAACATATAAATACGCAATAGAATAACTTTCTCCACAAGTTTGTTATAGAAGTCACCTATGTCAACCAGGTATGCCGCACATCCGGGGTTGAGTCGTTGTATTTCAAGAAATATTTTGTTGAATTCTGTGACTGTAAATGCACGAGCTGCCCGAGAAACTATGCCGCCTTAGCGCTTTGGCTTATATGAACCACGTACGTTTCTGGCCAAGTGAACTGTGCATGCCGCATGGTGGGCTGTTGGATATACCCGGTAAACCAATACATACAAAGACAGCAGATGTTGTTGGATACGTTGTTGTTGTTGCCATTATTCATCAAATTCTTTGACCCAATAAATATAAACCATATGGTGAAATAAGCAAATAGCATCGGCATGTAATTGGAAATTTTATATTCGTGTATTTTAAGCTCTTACCCGACGCAACCCGGTGTAGATGCTTGTATATCTGTCAGATATGAAAACTAGATCAGCCGTGTCCATAACGAAGGTTCTAAGTTTAGTAAAAAACCACTTGCATGCATCATCGTTCTCACTATCGACAATTCCAAATGCAAGCGGAAATATTTGGAAGTTCGCATCCTGAGCACAAGCTGAAACAAGGCATCCCCCATACTTCCCCTTGAGGCTTGTCCCATCCACGACAATGACTTTCCGCATAAACTCATATCCAGCAATTGAAGCACCATATGCCACGAAACAGTATTTAAACCTTTGTCCACCTTTTGGGTCCTCAGCATGTGATATCTCGCAGATTGTGCCCCTGTTTGTTTGTTGTAGCAGACCAAGGTATGCAGGGAGGAGTCCATAGCTGCCTGCCATTGACCCTAATGAACGCTCCATCGCACCCTCACGTGCTCTCCACGCTTTCCAATAACTCACGCTGATATGGTATTCATCAAGCAACAACTTCCTTATGGCAGCTGCATTTGGGCCCCTTTTTATACCCACAAATTTTGATTGCATTATCTCCCCGATAACTTGCGTAGTCGCTAATCTGTGGTAGTTGCGCCTATCATCAACAGTGCACTTGTGTCCCAAGGTGGCTTGCCTTATTTGGAAGTTCCCTGTCGCATCTAGTTTAACCGCATATATTCGCCACGGACATGAACGTGATACGCATTCTAGCACCATAAAATAAGGAGTAAACCGTGTTGTCCGAAAGTGAAATTTCCGATTAATTGCATGGATAGCAATCTTTATTTTGCAGTCAGCCTTTGATTTGAACACTCTGCCAACAAACAAATTGTCGCCTTCATAGTTAACATCTTCCATTGCCGCATCTACACATGCACATATACAAATGTAAGCGGGGGCATTAATAAAATTTCATAGTAACCTGCATCTCCTATTCAGTAAGGCCTACAAAAAGTAATGACATTCCAAACTCCAACCATTCTTTTCAACATATACGTAACGTAGAATAATATTTTGTATCCAAATATTTTTTTACCACATTAGTCGTTCACAGCTACCAGATTATATAGCATATACGAAACATCTATCTATTTAAATTGCGAGAAGTACAATTATGTGTTTTACCGTCCTCTCCAGCTTCGTTAAAAACAGGTGGTGCATCTCGCCAAAACAAGATGGGATCAGAACTAGTGTCGGATAAAAGGTTGTGTAAAGCTTCTTGGAATCGGCCCCATGTGTTTAATGGCTCAGCAGGTTCAGCATCCACATGAACTTCATTTTCGCTTTCTCCAACCCCCATGACCACATCACCATTGCTCTCAACTTCCGTGAACAATTGCCTCCTAACTCTACTGCTGCAGGCAGCATCATTTGGAAGTAGTTGATGTTCAGATTGCCCACCTCTGTTTCCTTCATCATCGGAGTCACTGTCTGACTCGTGCTGAGACGCTCCCAATATTCCTTTCCTTTTTCCACCATCAGCACATTGCCTTTTCCGGATGAATTGTGACTCCTCCCTTTCTGCAATGCGGATTCCCCACGGTGCTGTTTGGCCTGAAACAAGTCTAATCATATGTTCTTTATTTTGTTGGGGAGAATCGTGTTCACAAACACCTGCCACATTTGATTCCTCCAGCGGAAACTGATGCCACTCATCTTCTGACATGTACCGTGACTCGTCGGTGCTTGTGATTTTGTTTTTTGGTACAGGCGGTTCAGACAGAGGGCGAACAGTTGCAGCATTAATGACAGTTTTCATGCCGTGGATGTGCTTCACAACACTCACACATAAATTAACCTCTTCGATTTTCCTGCGCATTTGGACAAACACCTCCACTTCATGATCTTCAGTTATGTACTGAGGGGCAGAGCAGGCACCGTCATTAATATCCATCCACAATGGATATTGGTAAGCCAACTTCAGACTAATATTTACGGCACGTATGAGGAGCTTCTCTTTCACCTTGCTAACCAACTCCGTAAACGTCATATCTGTTGTAAGGACGATGAAGTCTGAACCAGTGACTATGTCAGGGTCAAAGTGCCATATTCCCCCATCGTCTATTGCCCACGACCCCACAACAAGTTTAACGCGATCTTGCGATGTCATCTGCAACAGATGTATGATCAAAATTTCAAAACCAGATGTATGATCAAAATTTCATAGGTGATAAAAACCATGCCAACGGCTTCTAATTAGTTTTCTACATTTCACCACCGACATTCTGTTTTATATAAATTTCATATACACATAAAATAGTCATAGTAAATAGTATAAGTACCCACAGAAGAGATATAGTTAGTTCTATGAATTTGCAATTTACCCTTTCATATGTGGAAACCAAAATGACAAAGTAGTCTACTTATGTTTCTACATGTCACCACCGACATTCTGTTTTATGTAAATTTATTATACACCGAAAATACTCACGAGTAAATAGAAACTACCCAAAGACGAGAAATGGAAATTACGCAAAATCTGCAGATTTTACCCTTTCAATTCTTCTATTAACTGCACATTGATCCTCCTCATCGAACATTCTTCCTTTCTCAGATCCGTATCTCTCCTCTTACTTACTCTTGGTATAACTACTTTTAACCTAATGCTCGGTAATTTCTGTCCACAAAACATTTTATTTTTGAAAATTACTTAATATTAATATTCTTTGGCTATGATATTGATTAGATGCTTTGGAGCAGGAAGGAGAAAGACATCTGCAACCTTAAGCCACGTGTTTTCCACCTCACCATGTGCATCAGAGTCCATCTCTCCCACGTGAGGATGGAATGGTCCACATGGAGCTGCTTTTGTTATTTGCTTAATTTTGGCACTTCCATAGCTATATTCTTAGTATTGTTGTCCAATATAGTTAGTGGGCTAATAAACACAAAAAACATCCCAAAAATGTTTCTTTCCTCAAAGGTGTGTTTTTTGTAACTAAAACTTTAAGAAAAAAAGTGTAAACGTGAAAAGCTCCCAAAGTTTTACCACATATTTTTACATTGAGAATTTGAGATACATAGTCATTACACTCTAAGGGCTTGATTGGTTCACCCGCTACCACCCGCAAACGCTACGTTTGCGGGCGGTTGCGGTTGGTAGCGTTTGACAACAATCACAGAAACCGTTTCAAACCGCTCCGTATCGTTTTATATCGCTTGGAATCGCTCTAAATCAAAAGCTCTTTCCCACGAGCGTTTGCGGTTGCGGGCGGTTGCGGGTGGTTGAAAAAATATATATATTTTTAAAATATTATCTTAAATAATAAACTAAAATTTACAAAAAAAAAAGTTATTTAAAAAAATTTACTTTTTATATAAAATTATTTACACTTGATATATATTTTATTTAAACTAAAATAAACTTGTAATTATTAAAAAGTTATTGTAAAAATACTATTTAATTATTCTATTATTTATTTAAAATATATAATTTTAATTTTTTATAATAATATATTTTTGATTTCAATTTTTATTTTAATAATTATAAAAAATGTTATTGTATATATATAAAATATTCCAAACGTCTTTAAATTTTTTATTTAATTATTCTATAATTTATTTAAAATATATAATTTAAATTTTTTATAATAATATATTTTTGATTTCTATATAAATTATATATTATCTGTATTTTTTGTAGTTTTATGTAAATCCGCTATCGCACCCGCTGTAAACCAGTTATAAACGTCCCGTAAACGCATCCGTTTCCAGCCGTTTTACCAGTCGTATAAATTGTCCAATAACGCTAGAAACTGCTACCGCCCGCTTCTGCAAACTCCCGCAGTTGCACCCGCATCCGCTGCGTTTAAACCAGTCAGACCTTAAGAAAATAACTTTATTTCTGAGGGATATTTCGTGGCTAAATAACAATGTTTTTGTGATGGATTTGCAAGCGATTTGATATACAGTTTCAAATGCACCACTGATAGATTTGGTCAATATGCTGTAATAGATCCATGTTACCCAAAAGTTGCAACAAACGAGTAAAAAAAACATAAAAGTGCGTCATATAATGCATTTAATATTCCTTCTTTTTCTTCACCTTCTTGTTTTTGGTCGGAAAGTACACGAACCAAAATTTTGTTGATATTGGATAAGTAATAAGAACAAAGAATCTCTGAAGTGACACTATACTAAACGCTTTATCCATCAAAACCCCTGAATTCGGAAGCTTGACGGTTTTGTAAAGCATCAAAGAAATTAAGAAATTTATATTTATCCAAAAGAAAACTAAGAATTTTTTTTTTTCTTAAGAAGGAAAGCTGAAAATATTAATGTATATCAAAAGAAGAAAATAATCTTAATTAGAGGACATACAACGACTTGTATATAAATAATCTATCTACTCATCTTTATAGATTCCGATTCCGACGATGAAAATCATTTCGATTTCGATTTCGACAATGAGAATCGCCTTTGGCGATGGCGATAATTGTTTTTTTTTAGTTTTTTTTTTATTTTTTTTATTTAAGTTTCGAATTAAAATAAAAAGTTTTTAGTTTTTTAGATAAAGAAATTGTGGTATTTGTGGAACTTTGATCATGAGATGCTATTTGTATTTACAAAATTTTATTTAGTGCTATCCATGAGAATTGCTCAATAAATAATCCATCTACTCATATAAAGATACGAAAGTTAAAACGCAACTGCTAATCTCTTCTTCTTTTCTTTTGTCAACCAAAACTACTAATCCCTTTAGACTCTAGAGACAGCGACGCATCTTCATTATTTCAGAATATAGATAGAATTTTATTCATAGTTCAATTTGAATTGCGTGGAAACCATTGAAAGCGTCAACTTACAGAAAGTTTTGTGAATTTTCAAACGTTCCCTCTCGGAAATTTGGGGTTCTCTTATGC
Source organism: Pseudoturritis turrita (assembly GCA_900406555.1). Taxonomy (NCBI): domain Eukaryota; kingdom Viridiplantae; phylum Streptophyta; class Magnoliopsida; order Brassicales; family Brassicaceae; genus Pseudoturritis; species Pseudoturritis turrita. The sequence goes on from OVBL01000035.1 coordinate 212,627, forward strand.
TTTCTGCTTTTTGCTTGAAGTGAATATTTCTTTCAATTTTCACGCTATAACCTATACGTAGCCATATACCAAACCAACTAATTCTTCCATGGAGACTGAACCTTATTAAACCAACGGACCCCACAATATGGAAAATCTCAGCACAAAATTTACTCTCCAACTTGATCCACACTTGTGCAAATTTCATTGGTTACTATTATGACTTTTTCATAAGATTCTCTTCCTTTTGTAGTATAAAAGGTAAAAAAAAAGTTTTAAGAAAAATATTATAAAAACCCAAAAATAACAAATTTTAATTCATAAAAGAATTTTGAATAAAAATAAAAATAAATATATATTAGAAATAAAATAAGGAAAAACTGTCTATTTTCTCACGAGAACTATGACATAACGATATATAGAGCCCAAACTTTATCCTCTTGACAGACATCCCTGAGATGAAACTTCTAAACATATATCTCTCCCAATTAAAAGTTAAATACCTATATCTCCACCAATACAAAGTTATATATCTATATCTCCATAACCATAATTTTAATTGGTTTGTTGTTTTCAAATTACAGGTTAACCAATTCAAAATGATTCTTAACCGGATTATGACCTGATTAAACCCAGATAATCCGATTTATTAGATCTGGTTCAATCAAATTTTATTAGTTAATAAAAAAAAAATAAAAAAAAAATAAAAAAACGAAGAATTGAATTGGAAGAATTGGTGAGAAGAAGAAATGGGATGAAAAAGAAGATTAATCGATCCAGCCATTTTTTCTGCCGCGCTGCCATCCAAGAGAAAGGAGATTGCAGATGATTTGCGGCGATGGAATTGCTCAATTTCAGCGACGAAATTCGGCAATTGGTGACGATGCCACAACCCGGATCCGAAACTTTATCTCCTCAGAGAAATCGCAGCCGTTGGATCAAAATCACGCCTTATCTCTGTAGGAACCCTAACACCCACCGGAATTTCACGACGGCTCATCCTCTCACAGGAAGAGAGTAATCCGGCAATGTCTCCGACGGAAGTCGACGGTATAACCGTGACTTTTCTAAATCCTCCGCCGCATCCATTGACCGCCGGAGAATCCACAATTTTAATCAACGAATCCTCTTCCGAAACAGATCTGTTCATCAAAAGATACAGTCCCAGTTTTGACAATTAGAGAGAAAGGATTCCACGAATCGTTTGGACGGTAAGTGACCTTGAGAGAAGGACCAGATTCGAAGAAAGTGGAGAGATTGAGGCTAAGCTCTTTCGATTCTCCGGCGATGATTCCAGATTGAAACGGTAAACCTTACTTCTCGAAGAGTATCTTTTCAGTTTTGGGGTCATGCTTCTTGAGATTGTCAGTGGCATGAAGAATAGAGAGTTCCCTGTTTTCTATGAACAAAACCGATTGAGGAATTAGAAGATGATTTTTTAAAAAATAATGTATTAATTATAATAAATAATTAAACAGGTTTTTTTATTATGTTTGGTTTGATGGTTTTGTGTCGGTTAGATCTTAAACCATTCAAACCAATCTAAATCGGCGTTGGTGGCTAAATATGTTTCGAACTTTTAGTTGGGGGAGATATATGTTTGGAACTTTCGTCTCTGTGATGTCTATAACGAAGATAAAGTTTGGGCTCTATATATCGTTATGTCATAGTCCTCGTGGGACAATAGACATTTTTTCCATAAAATAATCCCCTTTGAGTTGAGTAAATCACCTGACGCCACATATCACACGGCACGGTGGGACCCTTAACGTCTTTGGTGGAGTATTTCTTTCAATAAAAGCCATAGAGAAGTTTGGTTCTGAGTCTACAATGGCCCAAACTGACAGGTAAGGAGGACCAAGCCCATGTCACACCACGGGTAGCGTATCCCGTCATCCTGAGTGACTGGGACCCGCAGCTAAGCATTCAGGAGAACCAGCACTAAGCATTGCCACCCGAAGACAAAGCACGGAGCCCTAGTTCTCGTATCAAGAACTCGGGTTAGGTATGAAATATCTGTTTAAGAGCGTCAAGTTCAAATTATTTCGTGTCTTAATGTTTGAATCCTTAGTCAAATGGTAAAATCACTTTCACCTTATGCGTGCTAGGGTAAAAGCAGGTGGTCCATACTTGGAGAACAATTAAAACACAAAGGAACTGATTCCGAGGGAGCACTCCGGCGTCCTATCCGCCGTGTCAGACGCTGCCAACGGTACGACGGATTAGGTGCAGCGTGGCAGAGCCGTATGGTCGGCCAAGTGGCACGAGAAGACAAGGAAAGCAAGTAAAAAGCACTCGAGTGCATCGTAATAAGTCAGATCCGGAAGTCCGAACCCGACCCAACTAAGGATGCAGAGCCCGGTATTCACACCTGTGCAGGTAACGGTCTATAAATACTACTCTACTTCCTTCATAAAATCGATCCAGACTTTTGGCTAGAAATACTTACGCATAGTCCATTTCTCCCGAGACTAAAGCCCATTCCCTTGAGTTTTAGTCTCTTTCTGCTTGTTTAGGACCACTTTCCCCAGATCTTTACCCAGATCTCTCTTCTTCTCCGGCCATCTTTCGGCCGGAACTGCTCAAATACTCTATTCTTCTTCTTCTTTCCCACCACTAGATTTCTTTCACCAACTCACAGATACTTCATGGACCATCTTTCATTCGGCTCGAAGTCACTCATTTCCGTTTTCCGATTGTCCTTTCTCTTGCTCTCCACGACTCCATGTGGTCTCTTCTGTCCTTCTCTCTTTTGCCGGGTTCGCTCGAGGACACATAGGGTCCCCCAAAGAAGAACCATAGGATCCTTGCCACCCATCGTACCTTTGGTCCGAAGAAGTGCCCCACAACGGAGGAAAAAGAAGTAAAGATGACCAGAATTGTAGAAATGGTGTCAAACCGAAGAGGAAAGCGGTGATCATGGAGGAAAACAAGGACACAAAGAGAAAACAGCGGAGAACCACCACGGAAAGAGAAAGAGTCTCCTGCAGGGACTTATGTGCGGACAGGCGAGACTCTCTAGTTACTCGAAAGCAGGCGGAATAATTCGGCCGGGGAAGTACCATCGATATTACGGCTATAGCTGGGAATCGGATTTGGGAATGCGATGATCTCGCCTGCAAAGCGAGAGAGTCAAGCAATGGCGAGAGAGAAAGAATGATGTATCATAGCCATGTCAATACAAGAAAATAGTGATATTGCAACAGAAATATTGTGATATACCAATATATAGTTGCAAAAAATATAATTGAAATAAAATTGCAACAAAATCAACATTGTTGTTTGAATGTTGCACATTCGTGTTTGTTGCACATATGTCGCGAAAATTGCAATGAATGAATTTCTTGCTAAATTGTCGTATTAATACAACAGCATTTTTGCAAATTTGTCGTATACTTGCAAGCCATTTGCAACTCTAAATTCTCCGGCCATCTTTCGGCCGGAACTACTCAAATACTCTATTCTTCTTCTTCTTTCGCACCACTAGATTTTTTTCACCTACTCACAGATACTTCGTGGACCATCTTTCATTCGGTCCGAAGTCACTCATTTCCCTTCTTTCCGTTTTCCGATTGTCCTTTCTCTTGCTCTCCACGACTCCGTGAGGTCTCTTCTGTTCTTCTCTCTTTTGCCTTATTTTCTTACTTGAGCGTCGGAGAGCCGTCGGAAAATACCTACAATCGTGTTTTCCGAGGCCTTCACATGTTTGTTGATTGCGTAAGAGCGTATCCCCTCAGTGGTTGTTTAAGAGGACTAAAAATTCCCGAAACAATTTGGCGCTAGAAGGAGGGGGAATAGACGCTTCACCCAAAATCAACAAGCACTATTAGATCTGAATGGAAGACCAAGAAACATAACCATGAATAACGCGTGGGGGCAACGCCTATCGGCACAACCAAGGCATGACCAAGAGCAAGAAGATCTCCGCCCGAGGACGATGGAACTAGACCGTTAGGCATCACCAAATTTCTGGCAAATTTTGTCGGAAAATCGCCTGCTCCGAGAAAAACTCAAAGAGATGACGGGGGCACTAAGTACAGAGAAAATAGGCTGAAGTATTTGATAGGCAGGCGCCCATCCCAAGTCTGGATGCCATAAGATGAGGTAAACAGAGTTGTTGAACTTCAAAAGATCGAAAGAGTGCCCGGAAAAAAGCGGAGAATATTACAAAAGAAACAACCCAACGACGGACCAGTTGAACGGCGATCCTACGCAAGAAGTGGCTATCTTTGAGTCAATGAGTCCTACCTACCCATGAAACCAAGGTCCCGGGTTCGCTCGAGGACACATAGGGTCCCCCAAAGAAGAACCATATGATCCCTGCCACCCATCGTACCTTTGGTCCAAGAAGTGCCCCACGACGGAGGAAAAAGAAGTAAAGAGGAAAAAAATTGTAGAAATGGTGTCAAACCGAAGAGGAAAGCGGTGATCATGGAGGAAAACAAGGACACAAAGCGAAAACAGTGAAGAACCGCCACGGAAGGAGAAAGAGTCTCCTGCAAGGGCTTACGTGGGGACGGGCGTGACTCTCTAGTTACTCGAAAGCAGGCGGAATAATTCGGCCGGGGAAGTACCACCGATATTACGGCTATAGCTAGAAATCGGATTCGGGAATGCGATGATCTCGCATGCAAAGCGAGAGAGTCAAGCAATGGCGAGAGAGAAAGAATGATGCATCATAGCCATGTCAATACAAGAAAATAGTGATATTGCAACATAAATATTGTGATATGCCAATATATAGTTACAAAAAATATAATTGAAATAAAATTGCAACAAAATCAACATTGTCGTTGTTTGAATATTGCAAATTCGTGTTTGTTGTACATATGTCGCGAAAATTGCAATGAATGAATTTCTTGCTAAATTGTCGTATAATGCAGCAGCATTTTTACAAATTTGCGTATACTTGCAACTCTAAAATATCGCAAATCTTTGCTACGTAAAACATATAGCAAATGCCGTTACAAAATTACAATAAATTAATTTCTAACCATATCTGTCGTATTAATGCAACATAATTTTTGCAGTAAAATGGTTATATAATTACGCCATACATTTCCAATCCTAAATTATCATAAATCATTGCTACGAAAAATATATAGCAAATATTTCCAAAACTACAATAATTATTTTGCAATATATATTCGCCGCATATATTTTGTGACGATGGTCAAAGCAACATTCTTTATAAGTGTTGTCGCGTGATCTACATTGGTGTGATCGACCAATTACGGCAGAGGCCAGGAAAGTCTGATCGTAGGATGGTTCTTATATCATTGGTGGTGATTATGGAATCACGTTTGAACATATAAAAAAAAATCAAAATATTACTCAAATAGCGTCAACTAACAATTTGAATAAAATTAAAAATTCATTTTATCATTGTGTTCCATTTGGTTTGGAAGGATTAAGAACACCTAAGTCATTCATTGGTTGGGCATCCCCTTCATTTTGCCCATCGTTAGCCATATGATTCATCTGCAAATTTTTTTTTTTTTAAACAGTTAGTATTGACAAAACTCGTATACGAATGCCTTTTATTAAAAATATTTCGTTCATTGAAAACGAAAAAAAAAGAAAATTTCATCCAGTAACAGGAAAAACAAAACTAAATTTAACCCAAAATCTAGTTATGTTACCTCTGGAGACGTGTTAATTTTGGTTAATTTTGGAGAATTGTGTTTGCAAAATGGAAGTGAGCTATTAAAGACAATATATTAAGAACAATAAAATCTTGTCGTATCTTTGATATTGGATATATGCAAATCTTTTTTTTTTAACGTCGAACCTTTAATATATATAGTATTAGTCTAAATAGTAACGGTTGATTCTGGTGGAATTGTGAAATCTAGCTGAACTTTTTGTGATTTTTTTGTAGAATATGGCGGAATAACTTTAAATTTAAATGGTAACAGCTGAATCTGGCGGAATATAGCGAAATTTTGAAAATAAATTAATTAATTAAACTTGTGAAAATGTTAAGTAAACAATGTTTTTATCAAAAATTAAATATTTATGTTTATAGATGTAGTGAAAATACATTATTCTTAAATATATATTAATAATTCACTAATGACAGTTATTTCATAATTGTTGTTTGATTACACAAATTTATTGATGTTAGTTTATTTGAGTAACGAAATAGCTAAAATTTAATCATGTTGATTAATTGATATAATTAAAAAAAATCTAAAATAACTAGTTAGAAAATTACAAATATTTTAGCTATTCATTTGAAGACAGATTACTCGTTCTGATTCATTGTTGTTCTGAATTTTATGCATTGTACTCATATTTGTTAGAATATTTACATGTTTAGGACATGTTAAATGTAAGACGAGATACTAAATTACATGTTCAAGTAATTTTGTAGATTTATAATTTTTTACAAAAATACTATATTTACAAAAGCTTGAAATAATAATTATTAACATTATTTATAACATAAATGACATTAACTATTAAAACAAAATATTAGAAAACGTGACAAAAAAAAATATTAGAAACATAAAAGCATTACGAATATGATAATATTTACTTTATCCCACATGCAGAGTGTTCCATAATTCCACAATTCTACCAATTTCATTCCACAAACTTAAATGATGTATTTTAAAATTTTCAACCAATTCCATTCCATAATTTTTTAACATTCCACAAAAACTCATGTCACCATTCCACAATTATTCTAGGTGCAATCAAAACAAGCGGGAATCACCCATTTAATTAGTGGCGGAAGTAAAATATTGCCAATCATACTCTAGAATTGATTTCAAAGCTACAGCAAAAATATTTTAAATATCTGGTTTTTGGGCTGTAGACATGCATTTTTACACGACCTCAATTTAAATGCTGTAGATTTGTTCCCTCTCGTTATATATAGTTTTTGTTGCTACATGTAATACATGTATAACATTAAAGTCCAATATATTTCTTGGTAGGCTGCATTTGTAATTAAAGTCCAATATATTTCTTTCTTCAGCTTTCCTTAGTAGTGCTAGGTTTAGTTGTGTAATCATTTAAGCAAATTCCAATTTTGCAATATTAACCGAATAAACATAAGCTATTATAATTATAAAAATCTAATATAATAAAATTATCTATTTATTTTTCATTTTATTATAATTTATCTACATCTAAACTAAACCAAACAAAAACAATAAAATTTTGTTCTAACTTGGAACCATTCACAAATTTTGAAACCCAAAAAAAATAATGTTTTCCTCTAGTTTTCCATATAGTACAAGATTTCGTTTCCTGGTTGGGAATAGGACGGAACATGACGGAAACGAGAATTTCCGGTTTGTTCATTTCTAGTTTTAAATAGAAGAATTTCAAAAATGTCATTTTTGGTATGTCAATTTTCAAAAATACCACCATGGGTTGTCAATTTTCAAAAATATCACTTATTAAAGATTTTTTTAAACCCGAAACCCTAAAATCCTAAATCTTAAAAAGGATTTTGACCTCTAACAAACCCTAAACCCTAAAAACTAAACCCTAACATAAAATAGTTAACCCAAAGATAAATGATATTTTGAGTAAATGATATAATTTTAGTGGCATTTTTGAAAATATTTTAGAAGAGGGCATTTTTTAAAAGTGGCATTTCAAAAGTGGTATTTTTCAAAATTTCTCTTTTAAATATGCAATATGTATATATGGTTTTCATTAAGCTAAAAATACAATATATATTCAAACTTTTATAGAAATTAAATGTTGCAAAAGACTTACTTAAATGTTGCAAATATAGTGACAAATATGCCACATATTTTGTCACCTTTTTACTATGATTTTCTTGCGAAAAAAACTATGATTCACTATCGTCGAATGTTTCTTGCAAATTTTGCGTGGTATTATCCATGTCATTAAAAAGTTGCAAATTGGTAATGAAATTTTGCAATAAAAATATTTGTCGTGGTTTTTACAATAAATTTGTAATAAAACTGCAACATGTATTCATCATCGTAAAAACATTGAAATTTTTCTTTGCAAGATTTTAACAAAATTGAACATTGCAAAAATTATGTTGCAATATCACTATTTTCTTGTAGTATGTGTTCCTACCTGTTACCCACGAAAATATCATACAATGGGTGGAATTCTCCTTGATCACCGAACAAGGACAGACCAAACCGTTGCTACGAGAAACCTAAGGGTTCTCGAACGATGAAAAAGTCGCGTTGAACGACGGATAGCCTGGGGCGTCAAAGTAAGGTACTCAGAAAATGGAAAGAGGCTACCATTGCTTCTTAGACATGATTAAAAATCCAACAAGATAGGAAGCAGTGACAATGAAGTCGGAGACAAAGACGGAGACAAAGACGAGAAAATAAGTAGTCCATAAATTGTAATGGTTAAGGGAGGCATACAAAGAGAGTTGATAAAAACTCGAGAAAATGACAATCAATCTCGCTACAATGACAAACTACAAAGAAGAAGCAAGATCGGAAAGGAGTCCGAAGATTATTCGCGGGGTTTTTGGGAATATCAGAAAGTGAACAGGCGATTTCGGTCCTCTCACCGGGAGTAGCATCAGATGTAGAAGCACCACACATTCTCCGTCCAAACGGATCACCTTCAGCCAGAGGAGGACTCGTCCCAGACTCCAAAGTATGGTGTTTGGAGCACGCGGGGATAGCCACCCCATCTATCGGAGCACTTGGACGAGACATGTCAGGAAGCGGAAGGATGAAGCCGACAAAATTTAAAACTGAACCAAAAAGCGGCCAACGTCAACACAGACTCTGCGGCATAAAAAAGAGGGGTCAGAGAGACCGTACGCACAGATCCTTAAAAGGATCCATTAGGTACTTGGTGAAAATTACCAGAACGGGAGAAAAGCTTTCTCGGGAGAATGGTCGACGTAAGCAGGCGTGTCTAAAGGGAGAACCTCTGCGGAACGAAAGACATCAGCAAGTGAAAAATGAACGGGAAATTTCTAAGGCGCTCGGATCTAGAACTCATTACCTTTCGGAATCCAGTGCGAGAGAAGGAAAGGAGATTCTTCATAACGAAGAAGAAGAACCTTTTCCCTATCTGGAGGGGGAACCAACAACGAGGGCAAGGAAACGGGAGTAGGATGACCTCGTCCCCTACAGAAAATTAGGGTGAATCGGCGGTAGGAGTCCAGCATGAGCTCTGTACGAAAAGCGCCGGCCACCATCACGGCAGATATGTCAACACCAGATAGGTCAGAAAGAACAGATAGGTCAGAAAGAACATGAAGGGCGTTAATCAGACCCAGTGTGATAAGGTCTAGTTGAGCAGGGGCCAGCTGAACCAGGTCGCAGTAGTCCACCATCAATTGCGCGAGATGGCCCCTAAAGCCTGCCAGGATTTAGGATCAATATATGGTTGTAAAACCCATTGGAGTCGAAGCATGATCAATCCATTGCCTCAGAAGATAGAGATGAGGCCGGGACAGAGAAGATGCCCTATCCTCGGGAAATTTAAGTGGATGCCCCTCGAAAGCTAAGAAAGAGGTCATCGCCGGTTAAAACGAATTGGAAGAAGAAGACAACGAATTAGAAGACATGGTTATAGCAAGGAGCAAGAAAAGGAGAGAGAGAAAAAAGTCAGATAAAAAGAGAAGGCGTGAGGATGATCAGATGCAGAAAAGAGAAAATATCATTTATACACAAGCACCGAGATGGGCAAAACAGTTCGACATTCTTTGGGTCGAAAACCGAATAAAGAGGAATAGCAGATTAGCCAACCACGTGTCAGTCATCGAATGAAAGCATGACAAACCAGGAAAAAGCATTGATGAGATTCCTCTAACACAAAACCAGAAGTAGGAAAGTTTCGTCGATTTGATGTTCCCACATTAAACAAGGAGAAGAATCACCAAACCAAACCCAGGAAGCCCAGTAATAAAAGCAACATAATCTTCACTTCGCATCCATGTAAGTGCAAATAAAAATAGTAATAAAAGTAAGTAAAATATATATGTTTCTTATTATTCCTCTTCTTTATTATCCATATATATCCGCTAAGGGAAAGAGGCCTAGAAACCCAGTAAAATAAAATAATCCCACAAAATCATGGAGAATTACATTTGTCGGGAAGGCATCCTAGTCTACCGAGTCTCCCGAAAATGCCCTGCTCGGGGTACCGCCTCGATGCAATTCGGCTTTAGGGAGCAGTGTTGGTCCCCCGGCACTACCCTCCATAATGATGGATCCATCTAATAGTCTCCGAGGGGGCATGTCGCTTGACTCATGCTTCCCGCCAAGTCTTCGGACTCAGGTTATCGCAACCTCCGCGGGAGTTCTCATGCTTCCCACCAGGATTCCAAACTCAGGCTTGGCAGAATTAGCTACCTCTAGCTTCTCTGCAAAACCTATGTAGGGTGATCTTTTTTATAATTTTGTCAATTTGAATATTTTGGTTGTATGAACGTATGTATGATATTTTATGAATGTATATATGATAATCTTGTCACTTTGAGTATTTTTAGGTTTATGAACGTATGTATGATATTTTATCATTTATGAATGATGGTCTTGTCACAAAAAATTCAAGTTCATCAGAATCAAAAGTGGCAATGCTTATATCATCACAAATTTTGTTTTTGTTAAGTTAAGACACCTTTCTAAAATACTTATGAAATATTACTACATATTTAGGAAGGCCTTCCTAATTAGGAAGGCTTTTCTAAATATTTAAGAATGATTCCTAACAAATCAAGAATGCTTCCTAAATTTGTATTTCGGAGGGTTTTCTAAAGAATTAAGAAGGTTTTTCTAAATAGTTAATAAACAAGAATACACACTTAAATTATGCAAGATATGCAACATTAGTCAATCGATTGCATTTGTGACTTGATATTTAGAAAGGCTTTCCAAAATATTCAACTTCAATTTGCCATCGATAACTGTAGGTCTCCGATGCACTTGGCCGATGCGGAAAACCAGTGACCGATTTTGCTGCTGGAAATAATTAAGTTTCAAACACATGTTTCATGTATTTATAATTGAAATTCATAATTATTTATTTATTACATATATATGTATTGGGAAAACAAAAGATATATTTAAACTTGAACCTCCATATAAATTATGCAGTACATGCGTGCGTTGATTTTTGTCAACTTCAGAATCTTCATTGTTGTGTATGGTCTTTGATTGAGTGCTGCTTCCAACATGAGCAATATGGCTGAATTTATCATTCACCTATAATCCAGATAAAAAGAAATTTAATTGAGCTAAAAAAAAAGTTACAAGTGATTTAGCAAGGAATGTACATCATGAAAATTTGTGTAAGAAGAATATTACCTATTTTTTTGCATGCACATTAGATTCAGCTACATATGGATCACCATCTACAACTCGCAACATATGTCTTTTCTCCACATCACAAATCTGTTGAGTGTGTATGGTCTTTGATTGAATGCTGCTACCAACAATCTCAACAGCAACGTCGTTGCATTTGTCACTCACCTAAACCAAAAGAAAAAAGAATTTAGTATTGAAAGAGTAGTAAGTAAGCTAAAACAAATGTGACATACGTTTTAGGAAGGCCTTCCTAAATGTTTAGGACTCCTTCCCGAAATTTGTATTTAGGAAGCTTTTCTAAACGTTTAGGAAAGCCTTTCTATATAGTTAATAAACAAAGAATGCACATTTAAATTGAAAGCTATGTAACAGTAATAACTCGGTTACATGTGCGACTTACCGTTACACACAAACGAATTAGTTCAACATCTTCTTTTATCTTCTTGATGAGTGTTCTTACTTGGCGATCATTTCGCACATAAATAGGTGTAGAATCATCTACCATCACTTTCATTCTCATTGGAAATCCATAACCGAGTGAAATATCTCTTTCTTTAACTGAGCAATCAATGCCAAAATCTTCGACAACCATCTCAACTAGCTCCTTGTATGTAACGTTCTCATCTACCTCACAAAGGGATCCTCCTTTGTTACTATCTACAAGAAATTCCAATTGGAGCTTGTCATTTAACTTCCACTCATCGAAAGCAGCATAGATCTCCACCATACTTTTTCGAAATAAAGAAAAGAAGACAAGATAGAGACATATGAAACACATATCAAGTGAACTAAGAACTAACAATTAGCTATTTTCACAATTACAAATTTCCATGAAAACCTCAAGCCAATAAAACATCTGAGCAAAAACGAGCTAAACAATATAATATCATAGGTCGTTTGGAGAAATTCAGAGACAAACCAAAGGTAAAAGTGTTGGGTCGAGTTTTTTCCCCAAATCAATATCAAAACTCGAATATGGTTTTGTTTTTCCCAAATCGATCCAAAAAAAAAGAAGAAGGAGAATACATACTGAATCTATTAGAGATTCAGATAGGGATTCGAATCACGATCCCGATTCGATGTCGTCATCATGGTTTTCTGAAGAACGTGATTTGATTTCCAGATTTGAAGAAATCACCGCTTACAGAGACTACCGTCGATTACAGAGACCACCGCCGATTACACACTCGATCCGAGATCGCCGTCGGAATCGATCCGAGATCGCCGTCGGAATCGATTCGAGATTGCCGTCAGATTCGATCCGAGATCGTCGATTGGATCTCCGAGATCCGAAACTTCTTTGTTTTTTATTTTATCAAATAAAATATTCTTAAAAAAAAAAAATTATGAGGGTTTAATTTTATTTTTCTTTTTAAATGATGAGGGTTATTAATTAAATGAGGGTATAATGTCTTTTGTTCTCTAAACTAATGGTATTAGTGGAACATTGATATTTTGGTGGTAGATTTGGAAGAAAAACATCATTTGGTGGTATTCTAGGGAATTTCTCTATAATATATTTATAATGCATTGGAATAAATATAATTTATTTATTTTGTTAGATAACATAAAAATAGATTTATATTAAATTTAGTTTTTTATATTTTAATTAATATTTACCATTAGTTTTGTTTATTATATTATTTTTTAAATAGCATTCTAATAAAATAATATTTTAATAACATATGAAAAAATTATTTGAACAAATGTTATAATTTATAAACTACTAGATAAAAGACCCGCATATATGCGGGTTTGTAATTTAACATTTTATAACCTGTAAAAAAAGTTAATCAATTAAAAGTAGAAATCAAAACTAAATAACACGTAAAAATAAATAAAATAAAATTGAGAACGCCGATGCAAAATCACTAATTCAGAAGTCTAACATTTATTTATTTATTTTGATTTTATATTATTTGATTTTCAATTAAATTTTATCACATACTTTCAAATTATTAGTTTTCCTATTCTATTTGAATTAATATTACTTTTTAATTTATTTTTAAAATCTTGATGAATTTATTCTCATATTTTAGTTGAATTATTTTGACTCCTTTAATATTTATCCCATCCATAAAAATAAATAAAATAAGATTGAAGACGTCGATGTGAAATCACTCATAAAAAAAGCCTACAAATTATTTATTGATTTTGATTCTCCTACTTTTTTTATATTAACCGAATTTTCAATTATTTTTTTCACATATTTATAAATTATTAGTTTTTTCTATTCCTATTTAAATTATGTTTACTTTTTACTACGTAACTACTCATATATTTTTTTTTTTTAACTTTTGACAAATCGATTTACGTATTTTTATTTGAATTAGACTTACTTACATTTTTTAATCATATTTAAATTTTATTTTATTTCACTTATGAATCAAGTATTATCTTTCTTCCAATGAAAAATGAATTATATGTGTTTCATCACTTGGTTTCTTACTTTTTATAATTTTTACAACATGAGAAACTTTCAAAATAATTTTCTTCTCATAAATCAATTTTAGAATATTTAAGATGTCTACGTAGTGGTATGTCTTTAAAAAAACCACAATACAATGTACATTTTTTAGTATGATTTCAAAATATAATGATATTAGATATTTTTTAAATGGAAAATGTGGCTAAAGCTGATTGGAAACAAAAATTTTAGAAGAGGTTATTGAAAATTTAAATTGCTTGGTGGGAAGATCGAGAGAGTACAAATTTTTTTAAATAAAGGTGAAATATTATAATCCTTAAAGATTTGGATATGTAAACCTAATTCTATTCAAAAGATTTTTACACGTGTATTTAATATTCTAATGAGAAAATGTGTTTGATTTTTCTTGTCATATCTATTTTTATTTAAAATCAAAATATATGTAAGCGTATATATATGTAGCTTATTTACTCTTTTTTATGAATTACTAAAATAAGGTAATTGAAAAAATGTTGAGATATGTTGTTTTTATTGAATAAGAGAGTAATCGATGGTTTTTTAAAATAAAAAAGCTGAAATAAAATTTGTGGAAGAGATTATTGAAGTTTGAATTTTTTTGGTGAGAATATTGAGAGAGCACAAAAGCTTGTTATATAAAGGCAAAATATTATAATCTTTGAAGATTTGGGTATGTAAACCTAAGTCTATCTGAACTCAAAACATTTTTACACGTATATTAATTAATATTCTAATGAAAATTTTTTGAAATCTAATTCATCTTAATAAACGTAAAGGAGAAGAGGAAAAGAAAGAATGATTGTACGAAACAAATAAAATCGAGACATATAATAAAGTCAACATTTAAAGGAATAGACCATGCTTATCAACTAATTATTTTAATGAATTATTTATTAGAAACTAAATAATATTTTTTTTATATATGTTGATTTTTATAATCTACTTGATAAATACAAATATATAAGTTTAAAAAGAAATAAGATTCGTATGACACATGTCAAAATCTAATTGGAAAAAAATTACGTGTGTCAAAAGCCGAAACAAAATTTCTAGAAGAGATTATTGAAATTTTAAATTGTTTGGTGAGAAAATCGAGAGAGCGCAAAATTATTTAAATAAAGGTGAAAGATTATAATCCTTGAAGATTTGGGTATGTAAATCTAATTCTATTCAAATTCAAAAGATTTTTACATGTGTATTTAATATTCTAATGAAAAAAGTGTTTGATTTTTTGCCTTATCTATTTCTATTCAAAATAAACATATATGTAAACGTGTATATATGTAGCTTATCTACTAATTTTTTTTATGAATTATTAATTAGAAGTTAATTAGAAAACGTTGATGTATGTTGTTTTTTATAATCTAATTGATAAATACAAATATATAAGAATGTTTTTAAATAAGATTTGTTTGACACGTGGCAAAATCTAATTGAAATTTTTTAACACGTGTCAAAATCTGTTCGACCGGCTGACACGTGTCACGATCGTGTTAATTACGAAATTTGACGCATCAAACTTTATATAATATATATATATATATATATAATGTATTAGAATAAATATAATAAAATATTTTGTTGTAATTTTATATCTAATCATTCAGCTGCCAATAATTTAAAATATGTATATTCATAAGAGCATACATTTCTGATGCTTAATGATAGTGCTTTACTATCAGCCATAGCAATTATGGCCTATATATAGAGACGTTTGTTCCTCATGCAACTTCATTAAGAACAAATAGAGATCCTCCTTTAATTTACTCAATAATTATTAGTAAAAACGTTCACTCATTTTCTTACACAATTACAATATAAAATATGGATTCTTCCCGGAGCCTCGAGGACGTGCTCTCCATGCAAGGCGGCGAGGATGACGTCAGCTACGCCAAAAACAGTTACGGTCCGGCCGCAGCGTTAGCCTCGAGCAAACCAATGCTGACGTCAGCCATCCACTCCATAAAGCTCACCGAAGGATGCTCCTCCTCTCACCTAAAGATAGCCGATTTAGGCTGCGCAGTGGGAGACAACACGTTTTCCACGGTGAACACGGTGGTTGAGGTGTTACGACGGAAGCTGGCCGTGATCAACGCCGGAGCTGAGCCGGAGTTAGAGGTCTTCTTCTCCGACTTGCCTTCCAATGACTTCAACACGTTGTTTAGATCGTTGGATGAGAAAGTGAACGGCTCGAGCCGGAAGTACTTCGCTGCTGGCGTCCCTGGCTCGTTCTATAAGAGGTTGTTTCCCAAAGGAGAGCTCCATGTTGTCGTGACCATGAGCGCTTTACAATGGCTCTCTCAGGTTTATGTGTCATCCGTTAGTTAATTAATTAAACATATTTTGAATTAAAGTTTAGTTTATTTACTCTTGCTGATTTCGATGAATATATGAAGGTGATGAACACTTGGGTATATATGTAATTAACAATGGCTAAGAAAAATGAACATTTATATTGATTACTATAAAGGGAAATATACATACAGATTTAGTCGCAGCCATATAAAATATAATTTCTAGATGATCACTTCATTTAATTTTAATGAACAATATCTTAAAAACAACAATGTATAAATTCCGATAAAAACATCGTCTTGTGAGATATGTCCAAACCAACTTAATTTTTGTAATGGATTTTATTTATTTGTTGTCTCCATATATTGATCGAAAAATGTTTCATTTTGGATATGTTAGATACCGGAAAAAGTGATGGAGAAAGGATCGAAGACATGGAACAAGGGAAGGGTGTGGATTCAAGGAGCAGAGAAAGAAGTTGCGGAGGCATACGCGGAGCAGTCAGACAAGGACTTAGTCGAGTTCTTGAAATGTCGGAAAGAAGAAATTGTGGTAGGAGGAGTGTTGTTTATGTTGATGGGTGGTCGACCTTCTGGCTTGGTGACTCAAGTCGGTGATCATGACTCAAGTTTCAAGCACCTTTTCACAACTTTGATGGATCAAGCTTGGCAAGATCTAGTAGAGGAGGTAATAAGAGCCCACCATGACGTCTTGTTTTTACTTTATGAACCGTTTTTTATGTTCTATGTATGGAATTGACAAAACTTGTTTTTTTTGTTTGGGTTTTTTTTGGTGAGTTTGTAAAAGGGTTTAATAGAAGAGGAGAAAAGAGATGGTTTCAACATTCCGGTGTACTTGAGAAGCACAGAGGAGATAGTGGCTGCGATTGACCGTTGTGGTGGTTTCAAGATAGAGAAGATGGAGATACTGAAAATAGCTGACCACATGAATGGTAAACAGCAAGAGTTGATGAAAGATTCGGATTCTTACGGTCGAGCCATGGCTAACTTGGTTCAAGCCGGTCTAAAGCCATTGGTTGAGGCCTATCTCGGTTCTGACCTGACCCGCAAACTCTTCAAACGATATGCAATTCGAGCTGCTGCCGGCAAAGAATTTCTGAACAAGAATTATTTTTATTATATGATCGCTGTTTCAGCGATTCGGGTTTGATTTCTCCCTATGTACATGCTTAGTATAGCATGTCAAAATATTATCTCTACGGTCGTTTGACGTATGCTAGAATAAGGGATTATTAGATTGAAACCCTTGTGTTTCAGATATATTATAGTGTTTTCCTAAAGTTTTGAAATCGTACAATCTTTCCCCTATATTTTGTGGGTTTAGTGAATTGGAGAAATATCTCCTTAATCAAATATTTGATATAAGGTTTTAATCCCAATCTTGTATGATCTTAAGTCCGATTTAGGTTGATTTCTTGTGTTGTTTGTTTGCGGAATTGAAATAGAAACAAGACACAAGATTTTGGTTACCCTGAGTTCGCGGATCTACTCTCAGGGGAAGATCGAAACTTCCAAGCCTCCACTATGATTAAATGTACACAATCGATCTAATACAACAATACTTGATCGATTGTACAAGTTTTTTCACTAACTCCAATCGACTTCTCTGCAGGTATAACAAGAACCTCAAAGCTTTTGGATGATCGGATTAGCTCTTGAAAGACGACGGAATCTTCGCCGGAACAGCAACAACTCGCCGGAGAAGAAGCCCTGGATCAATCGCCGATCACTTTCTCTCTCTCTCTCTCTCTCTCTGTTGCTCTGTTTCTCAGGTAAAAGATGTTATCGTCGTAACTGATTCTCAGCTCTGTAACAACCTTTTAACTAATTTCGATATTGGGCTTGTTACTTCTCTTGGGCCTGAGCTAAAAAAGAACACGGCCCAACTGAAGATTGACTTATCCTTTGACCCAGACAAAACGACGTTTCACAATCTCCACCTTTGTCGCATGGTCACTCTCTCTCTTCAGACAAACCTTAGATCCTTTCTGATCCCGCCGCAGAGGCTTTTCCGACACACTTCCGACTTCACCGTCGAGTGTCGTATTACTGTTATCTTCACCGATAACCATCAGAGGCTTCAACGCAGGTAAATGACCGAATCCTTCTCTGAAATTTTCCAGTTCTTCAACAAATTTCAGACCTTTGCTATTCTTTCTATGATTTCTTCTGATTTACCATAGATCTCTGATATGAGCACTGACTCTTTCATCTACATACTTATGCAGCTCCTGGAAACTTCTCAGATACTCGGATCTTCTCTACTACTTCAGAAAGGTAACCTCTGAACCTTCTCTTTGGTTTCTCCTTATTATTTTACCATAATACTCCACCTGCTTGACTACACCGTCTAGCATCTTCTTTTTAGTCGATTTCCTTTACCCAGAAACTTAACTAACCCCAAGTTTCTGTCTTTTGCTTTTGCGAGGTACCATCGACCAGGGTAACTCGCAGCCTTCCTCCATGCTCAGGAGATGAGCTTCAATGTAGCCAGGCACTGCTCAAACGTCTTGCCAGGTACACTTTTAGTTAGGAAATCCGATGGATTTAGGCTAGTATGAATCTTTTGCAACGTACACCTGCCTTCACTGACTTTTTCCCTGATAAAATGATACTTAGTATCCATATGCTTGGTCCTGCCATGGTGTACTGTGTTTTTAGCTAAGCTTATTGCACTTTGTGAGTCACAATGTAGCATAAAATACTCTGAATTAAATCCTAATTCTCTGCAAATTCCAATTAGCCAAATCCCTTCCTTTGCTGCTTCAGTGAGGGTTATATACTCAGCCTCTGTGGTTGACAATGCTACCACATGCTGAAGTGTAGATCTCCAGCTCAGTGTGTTTCCACCAACCTGGAACACATAAACTGTAACTGACCTACGCTTGTCTAGGTCAACAGCATAATCTGAATCACTGTAACCCACAACATCAAAGTTTTCACCTTTTGTAAATGTTAAACACAAGTCTGTAGCTCCTGCAACATACCTCAAAACCCATTTTACAGCTGCCCAATGATTCCTTCCTGGTTTAGCCATGAGCCTGCTGATCAGACAGATAGCATAACCTAAGCCAGGTCTAGAACCAATCATTGCATACATTAAGCTGCCAACTGCACTAGCATAGGGAATTGACTCCATGTACTGAGCTTCTGAACACAACTCTTCTTCTGTTAAACTTTTAATTTCAACTGAGAGTTTTCTGGTGTCACAACAGACCTTGCTTCCTCCATGTTAAAAGACTTTAAAACTTGTTTAAGATACCTTTCATGGGATAACTTCAACACTCATTTCTTCCTGTCCCTGATTATGTCCATGCCAAGGATCCTTGTAGCATGACCTAAATCCTTTATCTCGAATTCACTGTTAAGGCTTTCTTTTAACTTCTGAATTCCTTTAGCATCCTTAGAAGCCACCAGCATGTCATCCACATAAATCAGTAGGTAGATCTTATCCTGAATGTTATTACCTCTGTGGTATACACATGGATCTCTAGAACATTTCACAAACTTCTGAGTTTTCATAAACTCATCAAACCTTTGATTCCACTGTCTTGGAGACTCCTTCAGTCCATACAGTGATTTCCTTAGCAAACAAACATCATTCTCCTTTCCTTTCTCTTCAAACCCCTTAGGCTACTTCATATAGATCTCTGCATCTAGTGAACCATGTAGAAAATATGTCTTCACATCCAACTGTTCCAACTCCATATCAAAATTCACAACCAGAGATAGAATTATCCTTATAGAAACATGCTTTACCACGGGTGAGAAAATTTCATTGTAATCAACTCCTTCTACTTGAGTAAAACCTTGTGCAACTAATCTGGCCTTGAATCTAGGAGCTTCAACACCTGGAATACCTTCTTTAAACTTGAAGATCTATTTACTCCCAATAATTTTCTTTCTATCAGGCCTTGGCACAATATCCCAAGTGTGATTCTTATCCAAAGAATCAATCTCTTTCTGCATGGCTTTCTCCCACTCTTTCCAGTAATTGCTTTTCATAGCCTCTTCCACTGTAGTAGACTCATCCATGTCAATCATGGCAGCACATGATAGAGAATATACTACGAAATCACCACTCTCAAACATAGATGGTGGTCTGGTAGCTCTTCTTTCTCTGTCACGAGCCAGTAAGTAGTCATCTAGAGATTCACCTTCTGTTAAGGTTTCAGCTGCTTCCTGGGACCCTGATTCTTCTGTCTCAGATTCTGCTTCAGACCCTGAACTTTCACTTTCTGAAGTTGCTCCACCTGAACCAGTATCATTTATCCTCTGTGTCTGATTAGAAGGACCTCTAATCATATCATGGCTGAAAGTAACAGACTTCTTCATTTTCCTATCTTTTACTTTAGGTATTACCTCTGTAGCACTTTTTGAAGCTTTCTCTGTAGCACAGTCTTTGAATACCTTTTCCTCATTAAATGTAACATGCCTGTTAATGACACATTTGTTCTCATCTGGTATCCAAACCTTGTACCCTTTAGCTTCATGTGGATAACCCATGAAGTAATCCTTAACAGCCCTTGGACTTATTTTATCCTGCACTGTAAGCACATAAGCCACTGAACCAAATCTCTTTAGGTGATCAATACTTACTTTTCTGCCTGACCAAACCTCTTATGGGATCTTAAACTCTAGAGCTGAAGTAGGAGACCTGTTTATCAGATACACTGTAGTAGAAGCTGCTTCAGCCCAAAATTGTTTCCCAAAACCTGTTTCAGCCAACATACACCTCACCTTGTTCATAATGGTCTTGTTCATTCTTTCTGAAACACCATTCTGTTGAGGTGTATAAGCACATGTCTTGTGCCTCTTGATACCTGAGTCTTTACATAGGTTATGAAATTGGTTGTTACAAAACTCTAAGCCATTTTTTGGCCTTAGACATTTGACTTTCTTTCCTGTTTGATTCTCAGCCAGCTGTTTTCATTTCTTGAATGCCTGGAATGCACCATTCTTAGTCTTTAGAAACTTGATCCAAACCTTTCTAGAGTAGTCATCAATGAATGTTATGAAGTACTTGCATCTGGATAGGCTTTCATCAACTCCTGGTGAACCCCACAAGTCTGAATGAATCTACTCTAGTGGTTCCTTGGAAGTATGCTTGCTTTTAGGGAAACTGAGTTTTTGAGATTTCCTTGATATGCATTCTTCACAAAATTCAATACTGTGAATCTCCTTACCACTCAAATAACCTTCCTTTACTAACACATTCATGCCTTTCTGACCCATATGACCCAATCGAGAATGCCATCTCACTGTCATATCCTCTGCTGTATTAACCTCTGGGATTGCACTTGCTGCCATTACTTTTTCAACTGTTGCCTGAAGATGATACAAACCATTCTGATACTTACCAGAGAAAACCCTTGTATCTCCTTTGTAGAATGTAACTTTCCCATTCTCTCCTTCATACTTGCAACCAGCTCTGTCCAGTTTTCCATATGATATCAAGTTTCTTTCCATATTTGGCATATATATCACCTTAGTCAGAATCACCACTGGCTTATCAGGATTAACAATCTTGATCTTCCCTATGCCCTTAACACCACTGACCAAGTTGTTCCCCATAAGCACTTTTCCTCCTTCAATTTCATGGAAATCAAATAGTGCAGTCTTGTCTGGTGTAATATGAAATGTACAACCAGAATCAAGTATCCATTCATCTCTTGTATCATGGGTACTTGCAGTTAATATCATGGGCTCATGCACATGAGCTAAATTTACTGAACTTGATGCATTATGATCTTTCCTCCCTGGACAGTCTCTCTTGAAATGACCCTCTTTCCCACATATCCAGCATTCTCTAGGTTTAGTTCTAGGCCTTGACTTAGACCTCTTATCTTGGCTTTTAGATCTTCCTTTTGCTTGACCATTACCTCTTTTTCTGACCTTCCTCTAGTTACATACAATCATTCAGCCTGATTATGTGACTTCCCGAGTAAACAAGATTCCCTTAGCTCAGTTTCTTTAGCATAAGCTGATTCAGTCACTTCAGATAGGGTAAGGGTCTGCTTGCCGTTTCCATACTTTAATGTATGAACCAATGGAGCATAAGCCTTAGGCAGACTTGAAAAAACCTGAACAGCTTGGTCCTCATCACTTACTGTGATGTTTAAACTTGCCAGATGATGCACTAGCTTGAGAAATCCATCAAGATTTTCTTCAATTGACCTGTGTTCATCCATCTTGAAACTGGCAAATCTTTGCTTTAGATAGATCCTATTAGGCAGAGTCTTTGTTTGGTAATCACTTTCTAAAACTTTCCACATGGCTAAGGCAGTAGGTTGTTTCATAACCTTCCTCAACACCATGTTACCTAGGCAAGAACAGATGAGATTCTTTGCCCTTAGATCCTTAGCTTTATTTAAAGCCACATCTTCTACTACTGCTTCTTTCTTTTCTGTTGCCTTTGAAGTTTCTGGAGCTGGCTGTTCCAAGATGAGATTATGTAATCCATGAAGCTCAAGCTGCATAATCATCTTAAACTTCCACATACCAAAATCCATCTTACCATCAAACTTCTCTATCTCAACCTTAGCAGAAATTGGTTCCATATTTTCCTTGAGTAAGAAACTTTTTCACTGATCTTTACCAACCAAGAAAAACTGATACTCCACCTGAAACCAAAACAGTAACCTCTTCTTTCACACATCTGTACCGAAGACTAACTTTTCCTCAACCACAACACCTCAAATCAAATCGCAGACCTCAATCACTCAACCGCAACTGCCTCTGCCTTGAGCCATAGCTCTGATACCACTTGTAAGGTTTTAATCCCAATCTTGTATGATCTTAAGTCCGATTTAGGTTGATTTTTTGTGTTTGTTTGCGGAATTAAAATAGAAATAAGACACAAGATTTTGGTTACCCTAAGTTCGCGGATCTACTCTCAGGGGGAAGATCGAAACTTCCAAGCCACCACTATGA
Organism: Pseudoturritis turrita; assembly: GCA_900406555.1. Classification (NCBI taxonomy): domain Eukaryota; kingdom Viridiplantae; phylum Streptophyta; class Magnoliopsida; order Brassicales; family Brassicaceae; genus Pseudoturritis; species Pseudoturritis turrita. The sequence continues at coordinate 235,582 of OVBL01000035.1, forward strand.
TTTGATGTACGCAATCGATCTAATACAACAATACTTGATCGATTGTACAAGCTTTCTCACTAACTCCAATCGGCTTCTCTTGCAGGTATAACAAGAACCTCAAAGCTTTGCGATGATCGGATTAGCTCTTGAAAGACGACGGAATCTTCGCCGGAACAGCAACAACTCGCCGGAGAAGAAGCCCTGGATCAATCGCCGAGCACTTTCTCTCTCTCTCTCTGTTGCTCTGTTTCTCAGGTAAAAGATGTTATCGTCGTAACTGATTTTCAGCTCTGTAACAACCTTTTAACCAATTTTGATATTGGGCTTGTTACTCCTCTTGGGCCTGAGCTAAAAAAGAACACGACCCAGCTGAAGATTGACTTATCCTTTGACCAGACAAAACGACTTTTCACATTTGAGATAAGAAAAATTACATTCACATTTTGTTGGATAAAGCTTCAAAGGCTTGTAGCCCAAGACATCCATCAACAAGACGGTTATGGATACGATAGGCGAAAAGAAAAATATCCATTGTCCTTAGAAAAGGAAATTAGTAGTTTTCCATTGTCTAATAGGAATAGCAAAGTTGTGTTATGGATATAAATACCTTGATTGAGTTGTGATCAAAGGTAAGAAGAAAAGTGTTTAGTTTTGAGCTATTTTCTAAACATCTATTAAGAGAGTTATTCTTAATAAAGAGCAGAAGGTTTTTCTTAAGAGTCTTTACGTACTAAGTCTATGAACGTACATACTGAGTCTATGAACGTACGTACTTAGTCCATGAACGTACGTAAGTAGTTCATGAACGTAAGTCTGTTCTTAAATCACTTTATTTGGTATCAGAGCGTTTCAATCCTGAGACACGACGAAGATCAGATCATCGTCAAAGACAAGTTATGGGAGACGACGTCAAAGGTATTCCAACACGTCCGAAGGAACTAACTCCACCATCGATTCAATGTCCTATTCTAAACGCAACAAACTACACGGTATGGGCTATACGAATGAAATTTTTGTTGAAGATATACAAAGTATGGGATACAATCGAAACCGGAATGGAGGATGCGGATAAAAACAATATCGCGATAGGATTATTGTTTCAAGCCATCCCGGAGGATCTTATTATGCAAGTCGGCGAACAAGAAACCTCAAAGGGAGTATGGGATGCGATCAAATCACGTCATCTTGGAGCAGATCGTGTCAAGGAGGCTAGATTACAAACTCTTATGTCTGAGTTTGAGAAAATCAAGATGAAGGATTCAGATTCAATTGATAGCTTTGCGGGAAAGTTATCGGAGATTGCTTCGAAATCTACCTCACTTGGACAAACAATCGAAGAGCCTAAACTTGTTAAAAAATTTCTTAATAGTTTGCCAAGGAGTAAGTTCATTCAAATCATAGCTTCACTTGAACAAGTCTTGGACTTGAATAGAACTAGCTTTGAAGATATTATTGGTAGATTAAAAGCTTATGAGGAGAGAATTCTTGATGAAGAGAATAGTGTTGAAACACAAGGAACGTTGTTTTTCTCAAACACGGCTACACAAGGAAATCGTACGAACTACGACAACCCAAGAGGAAGAGGTCGTGGTCGTGGGAGAGGATTTCGAGGAAGAGGCCGTGGAAGATTCAACTCACAGGACCGAAACAAAGAGAAGAAAGAAAGATCAGATGTTGTTTGTTTTAGGTGTGACAAAACAGGGCACTTTGCTTCGGTTTGTCCCGAGAGAAGGCAAAAGCTTCAAGAGTTAAATCAAGCTGAAACAGAGGAAGCAGATGTTGCTCTATACATGCATGAGACCGTGTTCCTCAACGAAGAAAATCTAATGCCTAAAAGGTATGAAACAGAGAGAAGAGAAGAAGGAATTTGGTACTTAGACAATGGCGCAAGCAATCATATGACCGGCGTAAGGTCATTCTTTTCAGAGTTGAATGAAAAGATAAAAGGAAAGGTGAAGTTTGGTGATGGATCTTGTGTCGATATCGGTGGGAAAGGATCAATTCTCTTTGAAGGAAAAACAGGGGAGCAGAAGTTACTTACCGATATCTACTTCATACCCGACTTAAAAAGCAACATTCTTAGCTTGGGACAAGCTACCGAGTATGGGTGTGATGTTAGGATGAGAGATGATTATCTAAAATTACATGATCCTAGTGGAAGGCTTTTGGTAAAAGTAACTAGATCTCCTAATAGACTTTACAAGATCAATCTCAAAATCGGAAATCCAATTTGTTTACACTCAAGAATCGAAGAAGAGACATGGAGATGGCACGCGAGACTCGGTCATATTAGCTTCAAAACTATCAAGACTATGTCTACGAATGCAATGGTAAAAGGTTTACCAAAGATAAGTTGTGAAAAGGAGCTATGTGAGTCTTGTTTGATTGGGAAGCAAACTCGTCAAGCCTTTCCTAAAGCAACACAATATAGAGCTTCAAGAGCATTAGAGCTTCTACATGCTGACCTTTGCGGACCTATATCACCGGCCACTCTTGCTCTAAATAGGTATATTTTTGTAATCATTGATGATTACACTAGATATATGTGGACAATCTTACTAAAAGAGAAAAGTGAAGCCTTTGAGAAGTTCAAAATATTCAAGGCTCTAGTGGAGAAGGATCATGAGGCCATAATTGTGACATTGCGTACGGATAGAGGAGGAGAGTTTACTTCGAGAGAATTTCATGACTACTGCGACAAGAATGGGATAAAGAGACATCTTACGGCCCCTTATACACCACAACAAAACGACGTAGTGGAGAGGAGGAATCGCACGCTATTAGAGATGACAAGAAGTATTCTCAAAGCTATGAGGGTTCCAAACTGGTTATGGGGGGAAGCAATACGGCATTCAACGTATGTGATAAACCGTGTTCCCACAAGAGCTTTGACAAATCAAACACCCTACGAATGCTTGAGAAACAAGAAACCAAACATTGATCATCTTAGGGTCTTTGGTTGTCTTGCTTATACTAAGGTTGAAACAGAACATCTAAAGAAGTTAGATGATCGTTCTCAAGCACTTGTACACCTCGGAATAGAGCCTGGAACTAAGGCATATAGACTCTATAATCCGACAACAAAAAGGGTTGTTGTTAGTCGTGATGTGGTTTTTAATGAAAAGGCTTGTTGGAATTGGAAGGGAGCTGATGCAGTTGAGAGACACGAACCAGGGATGTTTCATATGACTTGGGGAGAAGTAATGGACGAAGGACAAGGCCCATATGTAATCGGTAATGATGAAATCGATCACAATCCAAACAATGAAGCAGAACATGATGAGGAAGATGCAGCCGATATTGGACCAGAAGAGGAAGTAGAAGATCAACCTCACCCACGAAGGTCGGATCGCCTCGTAAATCGTCCTCATCATCTTGAAGATTACGTTCTGTTGGCTGACATAGAATGTGAGATACTTCTTCTATCACTCAACAATGAACCGATCACCTTTCAAGAAGCAAAAGGCCTCATCGAATGGACGAATGCGTGTGTAGATGAGATCGACTCGATTAACAAGAACAAGACGTGGACATTAGTTGAGTTACCAATGGGAGCTAAAGTGATTGGTCTTAAGTGGATATTCAAGATCAAAAGGAATGCAGATGGCTCAATAAACAAGCACAAAGCTAGACTTGTAGCAAAAGGATATGTACAAGAATCTGGAATTGACTTTGATGAAGTTTTTGCGCCGGTAGCACGCATTGAAACAATTAGGCTACTCATTGCTTTAGCTGCTTCTCATGGATGGGAGATTCATCATCTTGATGTTAAAACCGCTTTCTTACATGGAGAGCTAAATGAAGAGGTATATGTGTCTCAACCCGAAGGATTTGAAAAGAAGGGAGAAGAGCATAAGGTTTTCAAACTCTCAAAAGCTTTATATGGATTGAGACAAGCTCCACGAGCATGGAACACAAAGCTGGATCAGATTTTGAAAGGTATGAAGTTCAAAAAGTGTTCTAAAGAGAGCTCCGTATATCGAAAGGAAGAAGGAGGAAATCTTCTTGTAGTTGCCGTGTATGTGGATGATCTTTTCGTAACTGGAACCACGTGGAAGATCATCAAAGATTTCAAGGAAGGAATGTCATCAAAGTTCGAGATGTCTGATCTTGGAAAGCTCACATACTATCTTGGTATAGAAGTTAACCAAAGCAATGAAGGAATCGAGATCAAGCAAGAGGCTTATGCTCGTCGAATCTTAAAGGAGGCTGGCCTAGAAACGTGTAACCCTACTCACATTCCCATGGAGTTCGGTTTAAAGATATCAAAAGGTCAAGAAGGAGAAAGCGAGATAGATGCTACGATGTATCGAAGACAAATTGGTTGCTTAAGGTATCTCTTACACACAAGACCTGATCTTGCGTTTTCAGTTGGTGTGCTAAGTAGGTATATGCAAGATCCAAGAGATTCACATGGTAACACCTTGAAGCAAGTCTTGAGATATCTACAAGGAACATTGACTCACGGCTTAATGTTCAAACAAGGAGGATCAAAGAAGCTTATTGGATATAGCGACAGTAGTCATAATGTAGATCTTGATGATGGAAGAAGTACAACCGGACATGTGTTCTATTTTGGTGATTCGCCAATCACATGGTGTTCTCAAAAGCAAGAAACAGTAGCTTTATCTTCATGCGAAGCCGAGTTTATGGCTGCCACAGAAGCCGCAAAGCAAGCGATATGGTTACAAGATTTATTGAGTGAAATCACGGGCCAAAGTTGTGAGAAGACGACCATTCGTATTGACAACAAATCCGCCATTGCACTCACCAAGAATCCGGTGTTCCATCGTCGAAGCAAACACATTCACAAGCGTTATCATTTCATTAGAGAATGTGTAGAAGCTAGTCAAATCAAAGTGGAGCATGTACCCGGAGAAGAACAATGCGCGGATATACTAACTAAGGCCCTAGCAAAGATCAAGTTTAAGAGGATGAGAAGTTTGATCGGAGTTCAAGACTTCTCTAAGAGTGACTTGAAGCTTAAGGGGGTGAATGTTGGATAAAGCTTCAAAGGCTTGTAGCCCAAGACATCCATCAACAAGACGGTTATGGATACGATAGGCGAAAAGAAAAATATCCATTGTCCTTAGAAAAGGAAATTAGTAGTTTTCCATTGTCTAATAGGAATAGCAAAGTTGTGTTATGGATATAAATACCTTGATTGAGTTGTGATCAAAGGTAAGAAGAAAAGTGTTTAGTTTTGAGCTATTTTCTAAACATCTATTAAGAGAGTTATTCTTAATAAAGAGCAGAAGGTTTTTCTTAAGAGTCTTTATGTACTAAGTCTATGAACGTACATACTGAGTCTATGAACGTACGTACTTAGTCCATGAACGTACGTAAGTAGTTCATGAACGTAAGTCTGTTCTTAAATCACTTTACATTTGAGATAAGAAAAATTACAAAGAATGGTTCAGGAAACAAAACATTTACAATACGTGAAAGATGGGTAAAGAGAGCCTCGTGACCACCAATGATACTTTTCTACGTGACACTCATTAAAACAAAATATACTTATTTTTTACCCAAAACTTAAAGAAACAATCTCCCACCACCCCGAATTGATTCCTCTCACGCCACACACCACCATGGCTTCTTCTCCTTCACCATCAATTTCAAATCTTTAAGGCAATATCCCAAACAAAACAATGAAAGATCTGTCTTTCTTCTTCCTCAAGAAATACTCTCTCGCCTCGAGAATGCGAGGACGAGGTCCACGTAGCGGCTTCGCGAGCTCTTGTGGTGGCGATGGCTCGACTTCCACACTAAACCAACATCAAAAGATCGATGTGGGACCATCCGTCACGCCTGAAAACACTCCTTTCGGTGGAGGGTCGCCGAGAACGCTAGAGGAGATGATACTTCAGCTAGAGGTTGAAGAAGATATTGTTCGAAGAGCTAGACTCCGTGAATCTTACTACGGTACTTATGATAATTGCGACGATGATGATAATGATACGTTATATCATCAGCCCGTTCGAATGTCATGCGTTAATAGCTCTGATATTCTGAGGTGCGTCATGCTTTCATGAGTCGTGCGGACTGTTAACTTTTTATTTTATCTATGAATTATACATCGTAAAAATCAAGATGAATACAAAGAGAGAAAAATGGTTTCCTGGTTGATTACCGGTTTGGATTTCGATTTATGAAACAAGTGAAAAGTGTTTAGAGTGAAACTAGTGAAAAGTGATTATAGACTACAATAAAAAGTGTTTTTGTGAATTTTATAGATTTCTTATACTGGTGAAATTTGTAGTTTTTTGTGTTTACACTAGTGAAATTTGTAGTGATAAGAAAGGGATTTCTTTTTACTGATAGGATCATTTTTTTTTTTTTCGTATATCAACTTGTGTTTTATATGCTCGCTGTAAAGGTCGGCAAGGAACGCTTTGAATCAATACCCACGTTTCTCGCTGGACGGTAAGGATGCAATGTACCGGTCGTCGTTCCGATGCCAGCTTGGCGCCAGTGCTGACGTGGTGAGACAGGGTGGACGGAGATCACACTGTGGTGATGAACGGAGATCGACTAGATCAAGCCAGATGAGCTTGGAGACAAAGCGCCTGCCTCGGACAGTGGCCGGAGAGAGCGTGGTGTGGTGCGAAACAGGGGTGGTTGCGAAGCTGATGGGCCTGGAGATGATACCGGTTCCAGTCAAGGGCAAAACAGGAAAAGATAAGTTAGGGACTCTGCTCAAGAGGGAGCGTCTAAGGAGGAGAGATCGGACGGTGGATATTAACGGTCGGAATGGTCAGACGACAGAAGCTTCTTGTTCGTCTGGTGGGTTTAACGTAATGAGACCAATCGGAGCGGTTGGGTCGCCTAGTCGCTTGGGTGGATGGCCAACACTCCGTTTCCCGTAGAATAGCGTTTCAATATTAGTTAAGGGCATGTTAACCATGCCTGATTGGTCCATTAACACTATATATGTTTCTTATAAAATTCTAGACTAAAAAACTAAGGATTCTTCAAACTCGAGCACAAATATTTTTCTGAATCAGTTAACTCTCTGAGCCACAAATCTCAGGATGGTCTCAGACAAAAAAAACCTCAAGTTCTGTCTCAAGCTAAGGTTTTGGTTTCAGACAGAGCTGATGTTTATGGACGAGAATATACTGCGATTGAATCGGGAAAATACCTCATAAACTTTGTTTGAGAAAACTTAAGAAATGGTGGATTTGTGTTGGATATATATCAGACAGGAACTCCTAGCTCAGACATCCTCATGATCCTTTTGTTCAATGCAATCCTCTTCTGTCTCAAGAGCGAAGTCATGGAAGCCACCTAATGATTTAAGACGAGAGTTTGAATGAATATTCCTTGCAATGAAGCTAAAACACAAGGGACAAGAAAAAAAGTTTCAGACTCACTTCGGCTCTAAGCTTGATAGCTTCCCTCCCAGGAATTTGCCGTAGTCCGTCCATTAAATCTGCAGAGAATACAAATATCTGAGTAAAGTGAGATCTGAAGTGGTGACATCATCAAAGTAGATCAAATATAACAAGGATTTAAGCTCATTAATATATTCTACAGAGACAAAGAGAATAGATGAATATTACCAATGGAAGGTAGAAAAGGGTAATGATATATATATATTGTTCTTACCTGTAGCTTGGCATTCAACCTTGTGGACGGACTTCGCAAGACAATGTATATTGCTTCCAGAGTCCCTATGTATATGACAGTAGTAGCCTTATTAAAGCAAATGATGTCAATTAAAGTAAATAAACAAGTGGGTCTGTCGATGTTGAGGCGTACATGAGCTCAGAGAGACCGCGTTTCATATCCTTCTCTGCTAAAGCCGCCCTCTCAAGCAATTTCCTGCTCTCTTTTTTCATTAAGTCTACAGATATGTTCAACTCCTGGACATGTTTTTCAGCTTTCAAGAACTGTGCCTGAAGAGATGATTGCAGTGGATGAAAATGACAAGAAAGGCGTCAGAAACCACGGGAAGTATAACAACGTTAAGAAATGAATTTTTGAAGTCGGTGGCATGATTGATACCTCTTCACTCTGAAATCGGCCCAGTGTATGGCGAAACAAGAATCTTCTTGGGCCTGTAATTAAAATCACAGCAAACAAGATTCATACAAGACACATCTAAGCAAAAGAGATGTGATACTTTTTGGATGCTCCTAAGCAAAGGAATCTTGTATGTTGTATAAGTGATAAGAGAGCAGCGGCCATACCTCGCATAAGAATGAGAGCAGCAGTGAGACCAAGCCCAGCAGCAGCAGCTGGATGCTCCTTTGCGTTAACCAATTCTTCTGCAGAGAAAGAAAAAAAAAACAGCAGGGGATAGCGAGTCAGATTTATGATTGATGAGCCATTACAAATCTAGTGAATCATGCGAGGATTGATTGATTATTCAGACTGATAAGAAGATTCTAGTTTGAGCACACTATTGGATGCACAAAAACTTGGAATGAAGGTTTTGGGAAACTATCTGTTATATCCCAATGGTTTGATCTAGATAGTCGTTTGCAAGCATTAAAGTAGTCTAGAAGCATAATTTTTCATGAAACTTGGCGTCAAATTACCTGTCACTTTAGTGAAGAAAGCATTCTCATAGGTCTTAAACTGAGTCAAAGCATGTGGAATGAAGTCCTGCAATTTCAGAAACAAAAGTAACTACAGGAAGACACATATATACAGCTGATAGAAGAGTGATCAAGATGAGCAGCTGATATCTTGAAAAAGACATAGTTTCTTTGGAAGAGATGTAAGAAAAAGAAAACTCAGATGATGAAGAAATATGAAACAATACTCCATTTGCAGATTTCTAAACAAAATACTCCATTTGAAAAAGATGAAACAGAATCAGAGCTCAGGAGAGACTAGGATGACTGCCAATAAGAATAACTACCACCATCCAATAAATTTTGGTTGCTGATCCTGAAAATTGTTGCCAAAGAATATCGATTTGAAAAAGAGAGAGAGAGATTAACCTGTATAGAGCGGAACTGAGAGGTGGAGTTTTCACGGAGAGAACGAGCAGAGCGAATGGCGGAATCCGTCGATTCCTTCACCGTCCGGCTGAAATCATCCACCCATTTCTCTGCTCCTCCTATGGCTTCCTCCGCCGAATCAACCACCCCGATCGCTGTACGCTCCGTCGAATCGCCGGTTTCGCTCATCGTCGGAGATTGATTCCCCTTTCTGGCACCGACACGAGCCTTCTTCTCCTCTTCCAATCTCAATTCTCACCGATTCGGTTCGGTTCAACTTCATTACAAATTACAAAGTGGTTAAGGTCGGGTAAGCTCGACCGGCCCATTTATATATCAGATTGCGGTTAATGGGCTTTAGATTGGGCTTGCAAGTAATTACCCTTCTTCGTCTTCCTTTTCTCCTCCATTCCTCTTTTTCTTCTTCTCCTTCTCTCACCATTTCTGCAGAGAGATAAATAAAGAGTTTCCTTGATTCTTTCTTCTTCGCGGAGATCGAAAGAAGGAAGAAGATATTATTTTTTCCTCTGGATCTTCAGAAAGTAGGAACATTTACGAGGTATGTTTTTGTATTTGTTTATTTATTTCATGGATTTGTTCTAATTTCTTTTCAGAGACAGTATGGGGGGTCATCACTCATAATATTCTGTAGTTTATTCGTCTTTGCATAGGAAGCTTGATTTTCCTGTCTGAATATTGATTATTGAAATTTTTGGGAAGATGGGCAAAAGAAAGATGGAAAATTTATAGGTTTTCATCCTGCTTCATGTGTTCTTCTTCTGGTTGTTTCAGAAGCGAGAGACATAGAGAGATTTGGGTGGGGAAGGAGGAAGGAGGAAGAGGCAATGGCGGCTAGGTACTGGTGTCATTTGTGTTCACAGATGGTGAATCCAATCATTGATGCCGACATCAAATGCCCCTTTTGCCTAAGCGGGTTCGTCCAGGAAATGAGCGGTGAGATTAATGGCGGCAGCAGCAGCAACAGCCTAAGGGAGGTTCAAGACCCAGAGATTGATTTCGGTACGGATCGTGCATTGTCTCTATGGGGTCCAATCTTGCTTGGAATGATGAGCAATCCTCGGAGGCGTAGAAGGTTTAGGAGGACAGAGTTTGGTGTGCATAATGATGATGAGGTCAGTGGCGCTGCTGATGTTGATGGAAATGACACCAATGTCGATAATCATCATCATCATCGTCGTCGTCATCGCCACAGGCAACATGATGGAGAGATTGATTTAGACAGAGAGTTCGAGTCTATCCTTAGGAGGAGACGGAGAAGTTCAGCTACCATACTGCAGTTGCTTCAGGGTATTCGTGCAGGGATTAATTCCGAGTATGAGATCTCGGACCGGAACCCGTTTAATCAATCAGCTATCGATCAGGGATCCACGGGTTTGAATCAAAACCGGAACAATCCTTCTCTTTCTGCAATTGGAGATTACTTTGTTGGACCCGGGTTAGACCACTTGCTTGAACATCTAGCTGAAAGCGATCCAATCAGGCACGGGAGTCTTCCAGCACGAAAGGAAACCGTGGAAAATCTCCCAACGGTTAAGATATGTGAGCCACTGCAATGCTCGGTTTGTTTGGATGATTTTGACAAAGGAAGTGAAGCTAAAGAGATGCCGTGTAAGCACAAGTTTCACATCCGGTGTATAATACCGTGGCTCGAGCTTCACAGTTCTTGTCCCGTGTGCCGATATGAACTCCCTCCTGATCATGAGACAAAGGTTGATCCAGTAAGACCGAGAACAAGAACTCTAGAGATCAACATAAGTAATGAGAATGTGGAAAATGATGCAAGGAACAGTAATGTGAGCGAGAGAAGGTTCTCTTTTCCGTGGCCGTTCAGCGGATTATTCTCTTCCTCCTCTTCGTCATCCGCATCGGCCTCAGGTTCATCTCAGCTAGATGAGAACTCAAATTCAGGATAAACCGAAAAAATCAGAAAGAAAACAATCTCTGCCTCTCTCTTGGATCACTATTCCTCAGCTTGAAGTACATAAAATATTGTTCACTTAGATTGTTGAAAATAATAAATAAACACTTTGGAGGAATGGAATCTTTTCTTTGTTTGTTTATCTCATCTTGCTTGATTATGTGCTGCAGAAAAAAAAAGTAATCACTCTCAAGCTATTTGCAATTTGCACAGATGAAGATGATGATAATATGGTTTTGTTCGTGTTTACGATAGTTTCCGCTTAAACTTTATTTTGTAAAAAAAAGCTAAAACACGAAAAGATGGCCACAAGTTCAGATTTTAGTGGAATTTATGTTGTGAAGGATTGGCAAGTGATTATGTTTGTGGACTGCATCCAAATACGAATCCCAAAGTTGTGTGATCACGACTCAAATGTTTCACGTTACACATTTTTGTAATATATATATATATATATATATATTTTTTTTTAAGTTGTTTGGTTATGCAATTGAAAACTCAATTGTCACATCGACTTCTTTCAAAACCAATCAAGCTCATAGTTTTATTCCACAACAATGGCTAACAAAATCCTTATGGACACATGTTTTACCACATGAGAGAAGATATCAGTGTAATCTACTTCTTCCTTTTGTACATACCCTTTTGTAACAAACCTAACCTTGTATCTTGGTTCTTCAACTCTAGGAATTCCATGCTTACGCTTAAAAATTCACTTGCACCTTATTGCTCTTTCTCCATTAGGTTAAGTAACAACTTTTCAAGTGTGATTTTTCAGCAAAGACTTTGTTTCTTCATCAATACCACATTTCCACCAATTTCCAATCATCATCTCTTCTAGCTTCTTGATTGTCTGTTGGTCAATGGTGTTACCATCAACATACAGTGCTTCTGCAAAGAAGTCTTCTTCTTCTTCTTTTTCAAGATCTTCACCAAACAGAACCGGCCTTGAGGGAAAGCAAAGCAAGCATATGCTTGTGGCCTCTAATTATATAATTAATATTTCGGCCCTATTTTTAAATATTATCCATTAGGACAGTTGGTTATAGGCAATGAAGTAGTAGAGGAGAGGTGGAGTGTTCGATCAGCCACTCTCTCATTTAAGTATTTTTGTATTGTTTATTAATTAATAGGCCCATAAATTTTTTTGTTTGTAGCCCACGTAATTTCAGGACCGGCTCTGTCACCAAAATACCCTTCCACATTAAACAATTTTGGAGTTTTCACTTTCCTCCTTGCTCTGTCCCGAGCCAAATGATAATTTTTAGGTGTTTCAGCATTTGTATCTACTGAGATGTCTTCCTCTTATGGTTGATGAGTTTTCTGAGATGGTGTTTGATCTTCTAGGGATCATATTTCTTCCAAGAGATCTCCACGTGAAGGCATATCACCAATTTCTTCAAGATCAATATCAAGAGATATACTTAATGGTTCTTTCTGATCAATGGTATATTCTTTGTTGCTCTGCATCACATCTTTGTAGACTGCATTTTCTTGGCATTGGGCATTACCTTCCCTTCATCTGAGTGAACAAAAGTCACACACCCAAATCTTCTTAAGTAGCTATAAACTGGAGACCTTCATGTCCACTTCTTTTTCAGGAATCTCAAAATTTAAGGCTGAAGATGGTGTCTTGTTGATTAGTGTCACAACTGTGTGTGTAGCTTCTGCCCAAAATATTTTTGGCAAACCCGAATCACTAAGCTTACTTCTCACCCTTTCCATTATGGTCATATTTATTCTCTTTGCAACACTATTTGTTGTGGTGTATAAGCACGCGTTATGGGCCTAAGAATCCCCTTCTCCTTGCAATAGCCATTGAACTGGTGATTGCAGAACTCGAAGCCATTATTAGTTCTTAAGATCTCAATCTTTCTTTCTACTTAATTCTCATCAACCATGACACTCCGTTTAACAAATCTTTCCAAATGCTTCATCTTTATACTTTAGAAAATAAACCCATATTTTTTCCAAGTAATTATCTATGAAAAATATGAAATACTGACATTTTTCTAAAGATAATGGAAATATTAGAGCAATCAGAGTGAACATATCTAACTTCTCATTTGTGTCATGAGTAGCCAAGTTAAAATTGACCCTCTTTTTCTTCCCATACACACAGTCTTAACACATCTCCAATGTTGAGATTCTCTTTTTGTCCAAGAGACCATTTTTCACCAAAATGTCCATGTTCTTCTGACTCATATGGCCTAGTCTCTTGTGCCATAAGACTGTGTCATCTGACTTTTTTCAACAACTAATGATTGACCATTCACCGAGTTTCCCTGAGGTATATACAATTTTTAATTTTGTTTTCCTTTCAAAAGAGTTTTAGTTCCATCTTTCAACTGCAAGATTCCATTTTGAGATTCAAAACTATAGCCAAGCTCTTCCATTGTTCCCATGGACAACATGTTCCTATCCATATCAAGAATGTATCTAATGTGTATGAGCAACACAGTTGAGCCATCATCATTTCTGATTCTTACACATTCCATTCCCTTGACCTTTGATGTTGTTTTATTTCACATTCTTACTGCACCTCCTGCATTTTCATCAAACTCTTCAAACCACTCTCTTTTTATGTGTCATATGGTAATTGCAGCATGTGTCCATGATCCACACATCCTCCAAACTTATATATGTTGAATGTAATACCTCTGACACATATAAGCATGCATCATCAACTTGGTTCCCCTTTACCATTGCAGCTTCACCTCTGTTATTTCTCTTGTCCTTCTGCTTGTTCTAGAACTTATTCTTGTTGGGACAAGAATTTTTGAAATGTCTCTCTTCGCCACAAATCCAGTAACCCTTTCTACTTTTACATTTGGACCTCGATCTGGTCTGCCTTGAAGTTTTCTCCAAGCATTATCCCCTTCCTCTTGTTCTCCCCTTTCTTTGACATAGAGACCTTCTGCTTGGTTCTTTGAACTCTTGGAGGTTGAGTCGAACTCAATATTATTTCCGCAAATGGCTACAACAACCTCACCAGGGGTTAATATTGTTTTACTTACTCCATATTTCCGTGTATCTCTTAGCTGGTCAAATTGTCTTGGGAGAAACATGAGAAGCAAGATTGCTTGATCTTCATCAGATACAATAACATTTGTATTTTCCAAGTTTGCAATAAGGTGAAGGAAGTCACCTATGTTACCCTCAATAGATTGACTTTCAGATATCTTGAAACAATAAAGTTTCTTTTTCAAATAGATCCGATTAGGTAGAGATTTAAACATGTAGAGTTTGTCCAGAGCTCTAAACATAGAAGCAGTTGTCTTCTCCTTTATCATGTTCCTTAGGACCCTATCCGTTGTTGGGGTCAATTTTCACCCCATCGAGATCAACTGCTAAAAACACTAAGTATGGGAAAAAGCCTAGGCGACGAGCTAAAACATTAGTGACGAGCCAAACTTGGCTCGGTAGCAAAGGAGAAGAGAGGACGAGCCAAACTTGGCTCGGCGGCAAGACAGCAGGAAGAAGCAGTGACGAGCCAAACTTGGCTCGGTAGCAAAGGAGAAGGGAGGACGAGCCAAACTTGGCTCGGAGGCAAGACAGCAGGAAGAAGCAGTGACGAGCCAAACTTGGCTCGGTAGCAAAGGAGAAGAGAGGACGAGCCAAACTTGGCTCGGCGGCAAGACAGCAGGGAGAAGCAGTGACGAGCCAAACTTGGCTCGGTAGCAAAAGAGAAGAGAGGACGAGCCAAACTTGGCTCGGCGACAAGGCAGTATGAAGAAGTGGTGACGAGCCAACATCTTGGCTATGCAGTATGGAGAAGTGGTGACGAGCCAACATCTTGGCTAGGCAGTAGGAAGAGGCAGTGACGAGCCAAACTTGGCTCGGCGACAATGCATCATGGAGAAATGGTGACGAGCCAACATCTTGGCTCGGTAGCAAGGAGTAATGACGAGCCAACATCTTGGCTAGGCAGCAGGGTGAAATGGTGACGAGCCAACATCTTGGCTAGGCAGCAGGAAGAAGAAGTGACGAGCCAACATCTTGGCTAGGCAGTGGAATGAGTAGGAGACAAGCCAAATACTTGGTGACGAGCCAACATGTTGGCAAACCAGCAGAACGGTGACGAGCCAACATGTTGGCGAACCAAAACCCTCAGCTCGCCGATGACCCAGTGAAGCAACGAGCCCAATACTTTATTGGGTCGAGGCAACGAGCCATAAGAAATTGGTGGGCCAAGATGACGAGCCTAGGAAAGAAGCCCACATCCGAGCCAGAGAGTTTTCCAAATACCTTTAGGAAACAGGCCTAGCCGACTTATTTTGTGTATAAATAGACGATGTGCCTCTCTGAAAGAGGGGATCTGAAAATTGACCTAGCTAAACGCTTATTACTTTACAAACAGCTTTCGAAACAGCTTGAAAAAAATCTCCATCTTTGGATCTCAGTTTCTTGGTTTCTTTACATAGAAGTTTGTCGAATCCCTAAATCTCTTTACAAGTTTTGGTTGTGCGAGTTTCGACTCCCACAATTTGGCGCCGTCTGTGGGGATCTACTCAAACTTTCTGACACCTTAGAACCACTTAATACGAGATCTGAAGCGATGACTACCGACGGAGACCGAAGCGGTGACGATGCGAGCAACACCGGCGTCGATCCTCCTAGGACAGGAACCAATCTGCCTCCAGCGAACACGGATGGCACCACAGAAACTCTAACAGAATTGAAGAACATGATGACCGCGTTGCTGAAGAAGGCCGAGGAGCAAGACAAGCTGAACAGCTCGCTAACAGAGAGAATTGAGTCACTAGTAACCGATAGCCGAGCCAGAAACATACGATCTGGAGGAGTCGGCTCAACTATGAACCCACCTGTTAGCGGAATAACCAGGCGGCTTGGCCTAAACCCGACGGCCCTGGATTTTTCAACACCGCGCGACGCACCAAAGACTTTGGGGGGATTACCACCGTCACATCCAACAAACGAGCAGGCGCCCGCGGTGACAAGATCAAATATCACCGAGCTACCCCGGCTGACCCAAGGCGCAAGAGGAACCAGTGATGGATATGACTTACGCACCAACGTTGGATCGGCTACAGCAATCGTCCTTGACGAAGAAGGAGACCACAACGCAGAAAATCTTGCCGACGAGGGATTCGCACCAGCAACAACAGACCCCCGAGCCAGCGAAGGCAATATTAACCTAAACCGAGCCAGGAATTCGGCAGAGGAAGAGGAAAATCTCCTCTGGATCCAACGAGCGCAGTTTGTTGATGAACCAAGAACGACGAGCCGAGCCCAGAGTGAAGAGTTGGACGAAATCCGAGCCTCATTGATTCGAGCCACTGCTGAGATGAAAGCCGTCCGATCCCAGGTGCACAAGGCAACCAGTAAAGTCTCAGAGATTGACCGCGTATTGGAAGAAGCGCACAATACACCGTTTACAGCCCGAATTACCAAGGCAAGGGTCTCCGACCCAGGAAAGATCAAAGTCCCAGTCTACGAAGGGACAACCGACCCAAAGGAACACATAACGGCGTTTATCATAGCAATGGGCCGAGCCAATTTTAGAGAAAAGGAGAGAGATGCCGGTTTTTGCTTGGTATTTGTGGAACATCTAAAGGGTGCAGCCCTCCAATGGTTTTCAAGATTAGAGCGGAACTCCATTGATGATTTCCAGCAGCTATCAGCCGCCTTCTTGAAGCACTACTCCATGTTTATGGATCGAGGAGCCTCAGATGCCGACCTATGGACATTGACTCAAGGGCCTACGGAGACATTGCGAAGCTTCATAGGGAGATTTAAAGCAGTGATGTCAAAAGTTGAAGACGTCAGTGACAAGGCCGCTGTGCTCGCTTTAAAAAGGGCTCTGTGGTACGAATCCGAATTTCGAAAAGAGATTGCTCTGAACACACCAATATCAATCCAGGACGCACTGCACCGAGCCTCAGATTTCATAGTCAACGAAGAAGAGATGAAGGTTTTGTCTCAGAAGTATGGACCCGCCAAAGCGACGAACCGTTCTTTCCAAATGCCAAGCCAACCTCCTCATAAGAAGAGTATTCAAGGAAACGGGTATGTACATCACGAGAAACCTAATTTTGGAGGAGCCCATAACTACCAGGTGGGAACGAGCCGAGGTAAAACATCCTGAAACACCTGGACACGGAGTCAAAGTTCGTACGACGAAAAAGCTTACTGCGAATTTCATCATATGCACGGTCATTCAACTGCCAATTGCCGAACCTTGGGAATGAAGCTTGCGGCAAAGCTGGTAGTCGGAGAACTCGGTAGCATAGTCAACTTAAAGGACTTCGAACAAGAAGGCGAAAAAGATCAGCCGAACCAGATAAGTCAAAATGATGATACGCCCAAGCGAGGGAGACGAGATGACGAGGCAACGCAGTCAGGTTCTCGAAGAAGAATAAATATGATAATGGGTGGATCACAATACTGTTCGGACACGGTGTCTTCAATCAAAGCTTTCCAGCGGCGAGCCGATGCGAGTGTAAACTGGTCAGCACCCTCCAAACTTCCCAACGATGTTATCTCATTCGAAGAAAGGGAGACCACCGGCATCGACCGACCACATAACGACCCCCTCGTGATAGAATTGATCGTTGATGATTGCGACATCGCCCGAGTTCTCATAGACACAGGAAGCTCCGTAGATGTGATCTTCCGGGAGACTCTCAGAAGGATGAACGTAGACCTGGACAAAATCACAGCCGCGCCGAAGCCTTTAACTGGATTCTCGGGAGAGACGACCATGACCCTTGGGACAATAAAACTCCCTGTCCGAGCTGAACAGGTAACCAAGATAGTGGAGTTTTCGGTTGCAGATCATCCTGCGATCTACAATGTGATCATGGGCACACCCTGGATAAACTCGATGTGAGCTGTACCATCGACCTATCACCTCCATCAAATTTCCGACCCCTGGGGGAATCAAAACAATTTGGGGAAACCAAAAGGAATCCCGCATATGTTTCCTAGCCGAACACAAACTTAGGAACCCCGTCACAGAAACCACCACCAGGAGAAAGAAGATGAAGACGGACAGGGAACCCGAGAAGGAGTTGGCAAAACTCTTATAGCAATTACAGATCACGGAGGATCGCGAGAGGGAAAGCAAACCAACTTGCGACCCCGTTGTCTCGGTGAACATAGATGGCAATCACCCAGAATGCTGTGTCGAAATAGGGGCCGAGCTGAAAGATCCAATAAGGGGAGAGCTGATTTCTTTCCTTAAAAAGAACCTACACACCTTCGCATGGGAAGCTGAAGATATGCCCGGCATCAGCATCAACGTAACGTGCCACGAGCTGCACGTGGCCCCAACCTTTAAACCCATCAAACAGAAAAGGCAAAAACTTGGTCCGGACAGAGCACAAGCAGTGAATGACGAGGTGGAATGATTACTACGTGTGGGATCAATAGTCGAAGCAAAGTATCCAGACTGGCTCGCTAACCCTGTGGTGGGTAAGAAGAAAAATGGCAAATGGCGCGTGTGCGTGGATTTCACCGACCTGAACAAAGCCTGCCCCAAAGACAGCTTTCCACTGCCACATATTGATCAATTGGTGGAAGCGACAGCAGGCAACAAACTCCTTTCATTTATGGACGCTTTCTCTGGATACAACCAAATCCTAATGAACCCGGACGATCAAGAGAAGACAGCATTCATCACAGACCGCGGGATATACTGCTATAAAGTCATGCCATATGCTGGAGCCACTTACCAGCGATTAGTAAACCGAATGTTCGCTGGCCAACTGGGGAAGACAATGGAAGTATACATAGACGACATGCTGGTGAAGTCTTTAGAGGAGGAGGATCACATAGCTCACCTAGAAGAATGTTTCAAGCAACTGAATCTGCACAACATGAAACTGAACCCAACCAAGTGCAGATTCGCGGTCACATCTGGAGAATTCCTTGGATATCTAGTCACCCACCGTGGAATCGAAGCCAATCCGAAGCAGATTGATGCGCTCATACAGATGGTGTCACCGAAGACAAAACGCGAAGTCCAGAGCCTAACTGGATGGATCGCCGCGTTGAATCATTTCATCTCTCGGTCAACTGACAAGTGTTTGCCTTTCTATGATACGCTACGTGGGAACAAGAAGTTTGAATGGACAGAAAAATGCGAACAGGCGTTTCAACAGTTGAAAGAGTACCTAGCCAGCCCTCCAGTACTTACGAAACCGGCGGAAGGCGAGCCACTATTTCTATACACGGCCGTTTTGGCCACGGCGGTGAGTGGTGTACTCATCAGGGAAGAGCGCAGCGAGCAGAAGCCAATTTTCTATGTTAGTCAAACTCTCACCGATGCTGAAACACGGTATCCACAGATGGAGAAGCTGGCATTGTCTGTGGTAATGTCCGCTCGAAAACTGAGACCATACTTCCAGTCACATTCGATTGTAGTTTTGACTACCTTCCCACTGCGATCCGTCTTGCATAGCCCTAGCCAGTCTGGGAGATTGGCAAAGTGGGCAATAGAGCTGAGCGAATATGACATCGAATATCGAAGCAGAACTTGCGCCAAATCTCAAGTCCTAGCCGACTTTTTGATAGAACTCCCAGAAGAAGTGATAAAGGAGCCGGCTCCGAGCACAATATGGAGGCTTCACGCGGATGGATCATCATCAAAACAAGAATCCGGAGTGGGAATACGGTTAACCTCTCCAATAGGCGAAATCCTCGAGCAGTCATTCCGCCTGGGTTTTCGCGCATCCAATAACGAAGCAGAATATGAGACCTTGATAGCTGGAATGAGACTTGCTCTTGGACTCAAGGTTTCGCACATCCACGCCTACTGTGATTCACAGCTGGTGGTCAACCAAGTTAGCGGCGAGTACACAGCCAGAGACGACCGGATGGAAGCTTATCTAAAGATTGTCAAAGGACTGGCTGCACAGTTCGAAGAGTTCACATTAACACGGATACCACGCGGGGAAAACACTTCGGCAGACGCGCTAGCAGCACTCGCATCCACCTCCGATCCGGATTTGAAAAGAATAATCCTAGTGGAATTCATCAAAAACCCAAGTATCAACCTCTCTGGCACCGTGATCGCGGTCACTCGCTCTCAAACAGCCGTTCGAGCCGAAGGAATATCTGGGCCAAGTCTCACAGAAAAGGGCAGCACCGACACAACCAATCTAGATGACCAGAACATGACATCATCGGTGGAGGACAAGGTAATTGAGATAGAGGAAGAACCTGAAACGACGTCTCCGGCCGAAGGTGAAGTAGTGGACATGGAGGAAGATCCACAACAAACAAAAATGGACTACGGATGCGACAAAGAATGGATGGGAGCAATTCGCGTATACATCATGGACGGCGAGACACCATCAGATAAGTGGGCTGCTAGAAAACTCAGAGCTCAAGCTGCTCGGTATGTTCTCCTAGATGGAAACGTCTTCAAGTGGAGATTCTCAGGACCACTGATGGCTTGCGTCGAAGGCGCCGAAGCGAGAAACATCATGGAAGAAGTCCATAGTGGCTCGTGTGGCAATCACTCCGACGGAAGAGCCTTGGCGATCAAGATCAAGCATCATGGATACTATTGGCCAACGATGGTGAAGGACTGTGAAAAGTTCTCTGCCAGGTGCGAAAAATGCCAACGACATGCCCCAATGATTCATCAACCTACGGAGCTGCTATCATCAATCTCAGCACCCTACCCTTTCATGCGCTGGTCAATGGACATCGTCGGGCCTCTGCATAGGTCCAAACAAAAGAGGTTCTTGCTGGTTTTGACAGATTACTTCTCAAAATGGGTAGAAGCAGATTCTTACGCCAACATAAAGGATGCCCAAGTCGAAAATTTCGTCTGGAAAAATATCTTATGCCGACATGGAGTTCCCTACGAAATTGTTACGGACAACGGCTCGCAATTTATCTCTACAAGGTTTGAAGCCTTCTGCGAAAAATGGAAGATACGACTCAGCAAGTCTACGCCACGCTACCCACAAGGGAATGGACAAGCAGAGGCAGTAAACAAGACCATCCTGGATGGATTGAAAAAACGCCTTGATGCAAAGAAGGGACGCTGGGCAGATGAACTCGAAGGAGTATTATGGTCGCACCGAACCACTCCGCGACGTGCTACTGGAGAAACACCCTTTGCTCTTGTCCATGGTACCGAATGTGTCATCCCAGCCGAGGTCCAATTCCCTGGAGTCCGCCGCAGACTTCTTTCTGGACAGGAAGGACTGAATCACCTCATGCTACTCGATGAGTTGGACTTGGTTAACGAACAAAGGGATCAGGCACTGGTTCGGATTCAGAATTATCAACAGGCAGCAGCTAAGTATTACAACACCAACGTCAGAAGTCGCAAGTTCAAAGAAGGTGATCTGGTTCTCCGCAAAGTCTTTCAGAACACAGCCGAAACAAACGCTGGCAAACTAGGAGCAAACTGGGAAGGACCCTACAAAATCACCAAGACAGTCAGACCCGGAGTATACGAGCTCTCAAACATGCTTGATGTTCCGATACCAAGATCTTGGAACACAATGCACCTAAAGAGGTATTACCACTAAATCACTTCACATGAACTACGGGACGACTTGATCCCTGAAAAGGGTACGTAGGCAGCTCATCTTCGGATGGGTTCAGTTGTCCCCCTCCTCAAAAAAGGGGGGGAGTGGGTACGTATACATGTATACTCCCACACCTCGCATCATTCTTTAAAGGTAATAACTTCAAACTTTTTCTAGCACAACTCGTCATTTAGTTGACACAAGTTACATCCTTACATCCTTCATGGATATTCTTCACCTCGTCCGTTGCTGGCCACAACATGACGAACGACCACATCCTTTATGGATTTTAACCACTATCTCTATACGGGATAGGGTTCTCAACACCCTCTTACGGGTATAAAAGCGCGCTATACAAATCCTGACCGGGTATATCCTGGTCTAATATCCGAAAGGTATATCCTGGATGATATTCTTACAAGTTTATCTTTGAGAGGGACCCGTAAGTCGAAAACTCGCAAGTCTTAACACTCAAATTAAACTCTAAAACCCAGTAAACACCTCCTGGTACACTGGTCATAAACATCTCTGAAACATGAATACTAAACCTACCGGTTAGTATGAGATTTTAAATATGTTTCATCGTCAAAAGAACGGGAATGTAAGCCGGAACACCGCAAACCCTAAACTGACAACAAAGCACTCAATACAAAGACAACCATGCTTCTACCAAACAAAATATTTCGCAGTGTCACATCGGAGCAAAAGTCAGAGATTACTTGAGCAAAAACATGAACAGAAAACCCAAACAAAGAGTCACGCTTACAAACAAGCAATCACTACAAAAAGGTGGATAAAGCCATCCAGGCACTTAGGTTCATAAAACAAAAGAAGAGTTTCGAGTTAATGGAGCATGAGTCAGTTGAGAGGATCCAGCTCGGTAGCCTTCTCCTCGGCATCCGCCTCTGCATCAAATGCTTCGTCTATCAGAGATGGGACAACAACTTGCAGTTGACCCTGCGGAGAACTAGGCTCGGCTGGCTCGGAAATATCTGGAGATAAAACCATCTTGCGACCCAGCAGTGAAGCAGAAGTTGCCAAACCAATAGAATCTTCCAGCTCGGTGATATGAGACATCGATTTTTCTGGCTCGGAGTAAAGCTGATACTTAGAAAGAGTGAAGAGATTTTTGGCTCGGAAACACTCAATGCAAAGAATTTTTGGCTCGGAAACGGAAGATCAAGGAGGATAACTCGATCCGGATGAAGATGGATCGGAAAATTCAAATACTCGCCGGACGCGTTCGAAGATGGATCGGAAAATGTAAGGAGACGCCGAGCCACGTTTGAAGATGGGTCGGAAAGTTCAACAGTGGCGGCGGCGGAACAGGAGAATCGATGAAAACCTAGCCAACTACTTAAACAAAAAAGAGAGAGAAGAGAGCTACCTGATTTTTCGGAAAGTGGAGAAAAGTGAGTTATGAGGAGTGAGACAAAGATCTGAATATAAAGTAGTCTGAAATTACAGCGCGTGACGCCACGCAGCCTCGAGAACATGCGAAATGCTTACGGTTCCCAATAAAGTTGTAGTCATGATAAGAGATACTTCAAGACAACTTTGTTACCGAGCCAAAGGCAAATCACATGTTGGGTTGGTTCGGCAAACATATCAGAAGAGGACGGCTCGGCGAAATAGCAGTCCAAGGAATACAGCAAGATAACGAGCCAGAACAGTTCGGTCAAATGAATAACAACTTGGCTCGGCAGCATGACAAAGGTGTCGGTTCGGCAAAATGGAAACGAATATATCACAGGCCAAAGTAGTTGGGAACGCAATTGAAGACAAATCAGCAGCACGTCGAGGGGTTTGGCTCGGCAATAAGATATTCCAGTGTTGGCTCGGACGTAAAACACCTCGGTAACACTCAGTTTGGCTCGGCATGTATCGATGCCCGGATGGCAACTTCACTGCAGATTTGGCTCGGCAATCCAAAGAATGCTGATCTCGATCCTGACTCTTCACCTCGGCACTATTACTAATAATACTGCCGAGCTGGGGGGCTAACTGTTGGGGTCAGTTTTCACCCCATCGAGATCAACTGCTAAAAACACTAAGTATGGGAAAAAGCCTAGGCGACGAGCTAAAACATTAGTGACGAGCCAAACTTGGCTCGGTAGCAAAGGAGAAGAGAGGACGAGCCAAACTTGGCTCGGCGGCAAGACAGCAGGAAGAAGCAGTGACGAGCCAAACTTGGCTCGGTAGCAAAGGAGAAGGGAGGACGAGCCAAACTTGGCTCGGCGGCAAGACAGCAGGAAGAAGCAGTGACGAGCCAAACTTGGCTCGGTAGCAAAGGAGAAGAGAGGACGAGCCAAACTTGGCTCGGCGGCAAGACAGCAGGGAGAAGCAGTGACGAGCCAAACTTGGCTCGGTAGCAAAAGAGAAGAGAGGACGAGCCAAACTTGGCTCGACGACAAGGCAGTATGAAGAAGTGGTGACGAGCCAACATCTTGGCTATGCAGTATGGAGAAGTGGTGACGAGCCAACATCTTGGCTAGGCAGTAGGAAGAGGCAGTGACGAGCCAAACTTGGCTCGGCGACAATGCAGCATGGAGAAATGGTGACGAGCCAACATCTTGGCTCGGTAGCAAGGAGTAATGACGAGCCTAGGAAAGAAGCCCACATCCGAGCCAGAGAGTTTTCCAAATACCTTTAGGAAACAGGCCTAGCCGACTTATTTTGTGTATAAATAGACGATGTGCCTCTCTGAAAGAGGGGATCCGAAAATTGACCTAGCTAAACGCTTATTACTTTACAAACAGCTTTCGAAACAGCTTGAAAAAAATCTCCATCTTTGGATCTCAGTTTCTTGGTTTCTTTACATAGAAGTTTGTCGAATCCCTAAATCTCTTTACAAGTTTTGGTTGTGCGAGTTTCGACTTCCACATCCGTAACACTCAAGACGATGGTGCTTCTCGCCTTCTTTCTCTTCTCTTCTAAAGTTTCTTCTTTTCCTTAACATATTTTCCTTCTGTTTCCACATGATATGTGGTCTTTCTTCTCACAATCTTAGTTTCCTTCAAAGCTCCACACATGCCTAGAATATCAAGTTGAGCAACGAGCTTTTCCTTCCAGAGATTGTAGTCTCCACGTCCATCAAATTTCTTCACCTCCACTCTTGTCGAAGACGACATGATTATTGGTTGGAGAGGACCTTAAAAAACCACAAACAAAGAACATTCACTCTAATACCACTTTGTGAGGATTCATAGGCTTAACGTCGATGCCTTTTATAGCTTTAATTAAACAATTACAAACCATGATTTGAGATGTATGAGACTGAGACAGTGTGTGGCACATACGATAAAATAGAGAAGTGAACAATAGCTAAAGCAGAACAAAGGACAACCGAGCAAAGAAACAGAGAAGGCACACATGACTTTAACGAGTTCACGCCTGTTAACGAGAGTTTCTACGTTATATCAACAAGGTTTACAAAGAGAGCGAAAAACACTCAAAGCCCCTTACAACATTTTCTCTATGTTTTCCTCTTCCCTTGTTTTCCTGAAGAACACTTAACAAGTTTATACTTTGGATAATGTTCTCTCTCCCGATCTTATCTTATTTATACACACGATTTGACCTAAAAACTCACAATGTTGAATCCACAAAGTTGTCTCTTTTAACGTTTGTACGAATGCCAAACAATCTTTTAACTTGAGTTTGATAACGACAATGCTGTACTTTGCTTTTGCTTTATGACTTGGGAAAAACGGCTAATTCCTTTGTGGTTCTGCACAATTAGTCATTTATTTTGTGCACCTTTGTCTGCGAGTACTTGTTATTCTCCACACTTTTTTTTTTGTTTGCTTTTGATCTTCATTACTAATCTTCAATAATACTATACGATGTAGTAATTTAATTTTTGAATGTAGTTAATAATACGCTCACTATACGACACATGGATCCAAATAGAGAAGTGGGGAAGATAAAAAAAAACATGCCTCGTCACTGAACCAAGCGCAATGTTACGGATTTAATTAAGTTTAGAATTAGTATATGCACGTACCAACCACTGTATGGCTCATTAACTCGGTTAAAGCGTCGCTAATAAAATTTTGACTCTTTAACAAAGCGTTTGGTCAAAGTCTTAAAACGTCGTCGTGCGTTTCTGCTTCTTTCTTTTTTCATTTCTCCTTTTATATTTTCTTTTATAATTTTACGGATATCATTATCTGCTTCTCACTAGACACACGAGGAAGAAGCAGGAGAGCTCGAAACACAAAAAATGGAGGGAACCATCTCGCCGCTTTGCCTACGTTCTTCCTCGAGTCTCTTTCACTTCTCCGCTAATGTTTCACCAGATTCTCACCGTTCTCTCGGATTTACATTGGTGGATTCTCTCCGGCCGACGAACTTGGTTTCCCTGCGAACGGGAGATAGACGGTCGTCGTCACTACGGCTGTTTCTTTCTCCGACGAGAGGCGCTCTCCGTACGCCGACACTTTCCGCGGAGGAAGTGAGAGATGTCCCTATGCCGAAGATAGATAAGAGCGGCCGATTAAGCAGCCCTCGAGCCGCCCGCGAACTCGCTCTGTATGCTCTTTATTTTCTCTCGTTTTTGAAATCGTGTTTGCTTGGATGGAATTGGAAGTTTTGCTGGAAATGAAAAGTCGCCTTTTCTTTAAAATTGGAACAATTCGACCAGAATAAGGCTCAGATTAGAGTTCCATGAGTTTGGACCCAAAACCCTAAACCTCTATGTTGCTGGATGTTCTTGACAGGGTAATACTTTATGCCGCATGCTTAGAAGGGTCAGACCCAATTCGTCTCTTTGAGAAGAGAATAAATGCAAGGAGAGGTAAGTATCAGCTGAACATGTTTTTGATCTTGTTTTGTTTCCTGCTGCAACAAAGTCATGTATGTAGGAATTACATTGTAATTTCTGTGGTTTTGTCAATACTATTTCCTGATTCAGAGAGCCCACTCTGTGGATCAGTTGCTTGGTTCTTCTAGATTTAAATGCTTGTGACACAACTTCATCGTGTAAATTAATGATTGGTTTGTACAGAGCCTGGATACGAGTTTGACAAGACTTCTTTGTTGGAATATAACCACATGAGCTTTGGAGGACCACCAGTTAAAACAGAAACAAGTGAAGAGGAAGATGAGCTTGTGCGCCATGATGAAAACGAATCGAAAATTGGTAGGTTTTATTCTGAAAATAAGTTTCCCTGTTCTGCTTTACTTATTTTGCAAAGAGAGTCTTGTTTGGTTTGGCTCATGGAAATTTCTCATCTTTTAACATGTAAATGACATACTACTATTTACCTGTTGTTTATCCTCCCGTTTCTGTAGAAGCAGAAGTGCTTTCAGCTCCCCCAAAGCTGGTGTACAGCAAACTTGTATTACGGTAATCTATTTAATGTATCAATGAATTGTAATTGCTGCATACTCTGAAACAAATTCTGGATATCTTATCCCCACTATGTGTTTTCCCAAAGATTTGCAAAGAAACTCTTGGCTGCAGTGGTTGATAAATGGGATAGTCATGTCGTTATCATCGAGAAAATTTCCCCGCCAGATTGGAAGGTATAAAGTGAACTAAAACTCTGGTCAAGTACTAGATAGTTGAAAACTAAGGAACCACCAAACTCAAAGCTTCATTTATGATCATTTTCTTCCATTGTCCCTATGTTGTGGTTGCACTCACTGTTACTAGCTGTTTGAACCCTGAGCTCGACATTTGCTTTTGAATTAGCTTGAGCATCTAGAAGCAGCTTCTTATTCTGGTTGTGTGATTGTATACATATCTTTTCATCCCTTACTACCGATAAATACCTTATGGATGTTGCTGCACCTATTCGCAGAGTGCACCAGCGGGAAGAATACTAGAGTTTTCGATTCTTCACTTAGCAATGTCTGAAATGGCAGTCCTTGAAACACGGCACCCGATTGTCATTAACGAGGTATCTGTCTCTATATATATATATCTCCCTCTTCAGTTAGCTTTGCAATGTGATATCCTTGATGTTGTTGTGAACTAACACTGTAACAAAAATGATGCAAAAAAAGGCTGTTGATCTTGCAAAACGGTTCTGCGATGGATCAGCGCCACGCATAATCAATGGATGCCTAAGGACATTTGTCAAGGATAGAGCAGCAACATCAACACCTCAAGCTTTAGAATTGAAGCAAGAAGTGTCGGTTTAAGTTAGAACAAGCCCACATCTTAGTTTGGGGGCAGGCAACCTCAGGTTCTGGTCGTCGGGAATAGCTCGTAGGCAAAGTGTTGATCCGATGATCATATATTTAGACAGAGTCACTCTAAGGAGAGATTCTGTCTTCACAGGCAGCTTCTCGTCCGAAGCTTTGGTACCTGAGACTGCTGAATCTATCCAATGCACCTCAACATGATTATTGCTAAGAACACAGCATACTCATGTCTGTAGAATATATTGCCCTAAGATAATATATAATTATGTAGTATTTTCATGTTTCTGTCTTTGTATCCTCCTTCACTTGTGTCCCATATTTGAGAACAGTTGTATAATCAGGTTTTTCCCTATATATAGTTTTCTTTTTGTGATATCGATATTGAGAATTTCCATAGCAAAGAATTATAGTGTAATTGGTGTAAAAACCAAACCACTATTCGCAGCACTGTTTATTTTCTATAAACCCAATCATGTCTCTATTGTGTTAGCGTGCATGTCTTCGATTGTGTGTCAGAGATAATCAGTTAGTCTATTAATACGAAAACGAACTATTTTTCCCTCCAAAAATATCATATAGCATCAAATCTATCCAAACTTTAGATCTTATTTTATTTCTCCATCAAAATAAAGTTCTAAATCTATTTACACCTGAATTGAAACTTTGAAATCTCAGAACACAACTAATACTTCGAAACCTCAGAACACATAAACCCGATTTTTTGTTTACCAATCAATTGTTAACCAATTAAACTCGATACTTAACAGAAATGAAACCTGACTACAACCAAACCCAACCCAAATTACAACAAAAATCCGACCCATTGATACACTGAGTTTTAACCCTAAAAATATCACTGCAAATGCACAGCAACGAAATAGTATTTCAGGGATCGAATCCACGAGAAATAAGTATCACATTACGAATATTTATGAATGAAACTAAGCTAAGATGACAATATGGTGGTTGTTTGCAATATAAAACGAAAATAGCAGTTAAAGCGGTGTAACTTATGAATTAAAAGCATTGGGATCATGGAATTCGCAGGGATTCATGGATTCAAATATAGACAAATCGCAGGGAAAGCATTAAGAATCGTTCTAGATCTCAAATCACGAAATCAAATTGATCTACTGTCGTAGCATCAATTACTATGTCTAACAACCCAAGATCATAAACTATCATTTAAATTCAAGAGATTAAACATGCATTAAAGTCAAGTTTGATATGTTCACAAAACACCCTAACATTAGCTTTCGTTGGCTACGGATGCCTTGCTCATATAAGTTCTTTCATGCTTTTAAACAAACACTTTTGGTG
This sequence comes from Pseudoturritis turrita, assembly GCA_900406555.1. Taxonomy (NCBI): domain Eukaryota; kingdom Viridiplantae; phylum Streptophyta; class Magnoliopsida; order Brassicales; family Brassicaceae; genus Pseudoturritis; species Pseudoturritis turrita. The sequence goes on from OVBL01000035.1 coordinate 264,444, forward strand.
CGTTAAACAACCTAAAATCAGAAACTAGGTAGCTAATCAAGTTTCAGCAATAAGAACAACCTAGATGAAGAAACCAAGTTATCAATCCCTAAATCAACATCTTAATTCAATCAAACCCTAAAATCCCTTTGAAAACCCTAAAACTCAATTGGAAAACTACTCAGACATGGTAGAAATCAAATCAAAAGATGAAATAATGAAAGACATGATGAAATCAATAAAATAAATAAGAGGGTTTTAGAAATCTTCTCCAAATTGTCGATAGGGTTCAGAGATCTTTTCCCAAAAAGCTTAGAAACTCCAAAAGCCAAAAATATGAATAGAAAATAAAGCGTTGCCTAAACAATGGCTAAAAACTAGAATATATAGGTCTAAACACGCTCTGATCTAAAATAAAAGGTAAAACCCAGTAAAATAAGGAAATCTGAAATTTCCTTTTTATGGTCGGATTGGGTATGGATCGATCGATCTGAGCATGGAACAGTCGATCTCTTATTTATCTGGTCGATCTGAGAGGTTACGGCTTGCTGGATCGATCGATCCAACAGTGGATCGATCGATCTGACCTCTTTTATGCTCCTTTGCTCCATTCCTTGCTCCTTAAGCCTTAGATTCCATCCAAAGGTGTTCCAATCCTGAAAAGACTCTAAAAACACAGAAAAGGCTCGATAAAACAACGAATATCATGGTTGAAAACCGGTAAAAACCATGATATATCACCCAACCCCAATTACAACCAAAAATCGACCCGACTTGTTGTTCTTCCCCTATTGTTTTAATTTATCATCCATGGTCAGTGAAGCTGAGCAAGAACATCGACGAGATTGTGGCCATGGAGGATTTAAGAGAATTAAAGAACAAAAACAGAGGAAATTTATTATTTAACCGGTAGCTTTATGGCCATGAAGGATTTGAAACATAATCAGAGAGATTACTATCGGAATGGTTTTGAGATTACGAAGAAGAGGAATCAAAATTTGCTCATCCACCTCTCTGACCATCACCGTCTCCGTCGTGTTCATCGTCGGAACAAGCAAACTCTCCCTGATTTTCTTCGTCATCTGTCAGAAATGAATGGTCTCTGTCGTGTAAGAATTCTTCGTCGAGTTTCATCTTCTTCATCTGCCTGATTTCATTATGATTGCCGCCAGAGTTAGATCGATGCTAGGGCTTTGTTGGGGTCAGTTTTCACCTCACCAAAATCAACTGCTGAAAATGGCTAAGTAAAAATTTTGGGCCTAGCCAAACCTAGCGAAGGCTTTAGCGGGCCAATCCCAATCTTTCAGACAGGCGACAAGCCGGCGGGAGGCAAAGAGCCGACGAGCTGGAAAGGCGACGAACTGGAGAGGCGACAAGCCGAAGACAGGTGGTGAATTGGAAAGCCCAACCCTTTGGTGGGCCGAGACGACGAGCCAAGGCTAAAAATGGGCCGAAGCATTAGCGATAAAGCCCATGGGCCGAGCCAAATGATCAAAACCAAGATAAATGGTTCAATCTAGGTATTCGGCGTGTTGGCGGCAGAGAAAACGGGATCAAGACGAATAAGGAAAGAAGATATACGGGAATATACGAGGAGATCTTGGAGTAAGCATATAAACATAAAAAAGTCATTCAGAAACGGATCCACAATTTTACCTAGCAAAATACTTGTCATTCTCTCTGCACTATTCTTGTATCAAAAGGCTTACGAAACAGCTTAATAAAAACACCATATTTGGATCCCTGTTCTTGTGTTTCTGTTCATAGAAATTTCGAATACTGAAGTTTCTCTAACCAAATTTAGTTGTGCGAGTTTCGACTCCCATAATTTGGCGCCGTATGTGGGGACTTCAAAAATTTCAGACTCTTAAGAACCATCGAACATGAGATCTGAAGAGATGACTACCGACGGAGAGAAGAGCGGCGAAGATGCAAGCAACACCATCACCGATCTTCCCGGAGTAAGGACAAACACCGAAGATCGCCCGCCAACTAACACGGAGGCTGTCTCCGCGTCCCTCACCGAAGTGAAGAACATGTTGGCTACGTTTCTCAAGAAAGCGGAGGAGCAAAACAAGACTATCCTTGATGGCTCGAAGAAACGACTTGACGCAAAAATGGACGATGGGCCGACCAACTTGAAGGAGTATTATGGTCACACCGGACGACTCCGCGACGAGTCACCAGAGAAACACCATTTGTCCTTGTCTATGGCACACAATGCGTAATTTCGCCGAACTGGAATTTCCCGGAGTCTGCCGCAGACTTCTTTCAGGGTAGGAAGGATTGAATCATCTTATGTTACTCGACAAATTGGACTTGATAAATGAACGGCGAGACCAAGCGCTGATCCGGATTCAGAACTATCAACAGGCGATGACTAAGTACTACAATGCCAACGTCCGAAGCCGGAAGTTCAACGAAGGGGATTTGGTCCTCCGTAAGGTCTTCCAGAACACAGCCGAAAGAAACGCTGGCAAGCTAGGAGCAAACTGGGAAGGACCTTACAAAGTCACTAAGGTAGTCCGCCCAAGAGTGTACAAGCTCGCCAATATGTATGACGTTCCAGTACCAAGATCTTGGAACGCAATGCACCTAAAGAAGTACTATCACTAAGATACTTCACATGAGGACGGCTTGAATTACATCCTTTACGGATTTAAAGCGCGCTATATAAATACATGTCTACTTTCGGAGCGTGTATGTTGATGGAAAGCATATGCGTAAACCGAAGTACACATCTAAACACAGCAGCAGAACACTAGTCGTGATAGCTCGGGAGCATAACACTAAACATATATCATCAGTGTGAGATAACTAAATATGTTTCATCTAAACCCAACAACTAATCGCTGGTCACGTCATCTTAGAAACATATCACTAAACATATATCGTTAGTGTGAGATAACTAAATATGTTTCGTCTAAAACCTGGTAACCAATCGCTGGTCACGTCATCTCAAAAATATAGTACTAGACGTATATCGTCTAGTATGTGATACCTAAACATGTTTTATCTAAATCCAGTGGCTAAACGCTTCCAAATACGCTGATCTCTAGCATTTGATAAACACCAGTTGTATATCATCTTGGTACGAATCACTTAACATTTTCTATCAAAACAATCACGGCAAATAGTTTAACAAAGGCCGAAAATCACTTAAACCAAAAATGGATAAAGTCGTCTAGGCACCGGATTCTAGAACAAGTTCAAATCAAAAGCAACAAGGAATTCATAAAAACCAAGTGGATAAAGCCGTTCAGGTGCCGTGTTCAAAATATCAAAAGAAAGGTTCGAGTCAAATAAGCATTAAAAAGAAAATCATTTGGGAAGATCTAGCTCGAGAGCTTTCTCATTGACAAGAGCAGCAACTCCAAGTGTGCTAACATTTGAACCCGCAAAATCCATGACTCCAGCCCTCGCTGCAGCATTCTCGGTTGGCTTGGTCCCAAGAAGAGAGTCCACAGAATCAGAGGAAATCGGCAAAAGTGTCAAATCTTTCTTCAGCTCGAACTTGATCTTCCCTAATTCTTCATGCGCACTGGCCAATTTGACCCTCCATCCTGCCAACTTCGTCACTTTGGAATCCAGAGTTGGCGTATCTTCCTTCTGCAAAATGTCGAGTAACTGGAGATTGCTGTCAACTTGAACAAGATCAAGTTCCTTCTCTTTCAGCTATTTCAGCTCGCCGAAGCTCTTTTCAATCTTAGCGAGCCGCCCCTGGAACTTTTCCGCCATCTCACGCCTCTCCGCCTTCTGGGATTTCTTTACTTTTGATTCGTGCAAGGCGTGAGCGCCGGTGAGTTGCCTTTTTAGAGACTCGATCTCGGCTGCCTTCTTCTGTTTAGAATGCTCCTGCCTCATAACTAGGTCACCGGCCTTGGTCACTTCCTCCTTGAAGAATGCTTTCTCCTTCTCGAGAGCATCAATCTGAGCCGAAGATGACGCCAGCTCGGCAGCATGTTTACTCTCCAGTTTGGCGACCTTGTTCTTGAAGAAGGAGGCCTCCTTTAAAGCATCGTCGATCTTGTTTATACACGCGACAAACTGACCAAAGAAAGAAAGATGATTAGTACTTAGTTTTTTTTACTTAGAAAATGATTCAATCTCTGAATATACCTTAGTGCCTCAGAGAGACATGTCAGTGTACAAATCACCGTGGAAAAGCATGTCGAGGGGAGGCAGCCGATCACCAGAGCAGTGAACCTTAGAGAAAAGGGTTGCGGAGGCTGCCTCTTCATTACAAATTTGCTCGCTCCCTTCATGCCTAAATGGCATAGGCAGTGGCTCGGTGGTAGTAGGATCAGAAGGATTCAAGCCTTGTTTCTTCTCATGCCTTCCCTTGGCTTTTCCCTTGTCAGCTTCGGACGCAGAGTGCTTATGAGGAGTCAGCTTTCTGTCCTCATTGTGATGGTACAGGGTCGAGATAGAGGGTCTAGCAACATAAACTAGAGCGAAGACCACTTCCTTCGCCTTGCCATCAAGGACTGGAGGCACTCAAGAAGGAAATTTTTGCCTCACCTCGGCATCAGCTTGGCCAATCACCTCAGTGTTTGGCTCGATGGTTTGCTCAACCACGTCGGGAACCTCAGCGGCTCGACAAGCAGCTTCTTCCGCCTTCTTGTCCTTTAGCGCTTGTTTATCCTGGATTATGGGTCTCTTTCCAATAGTAGCCTCGTAAATATCTTGAAACGAAGATCCGGATTTCGAGCTGTCAGATACTTCGGCTCCAGCAAGAATGGCTCACGTTCTTTCGACTCTCTTTAGGGAAAAGTGATTTTCCCAGTGGCACCTTCTTGTGGAAAGCATGTTCCAAAGCGTAAGCATGTTTGCTGGGAAATGTGGAAGAATATGCCGAACTGTAAAACAAAAGACAAAATGATATGGTCGTTTGGCTGCAAGATAAACTTTGGCAAATCTCCTAAAAAGTTACGGCTCGCCCACCGATTGGTCCCCATTACGCCTTGACATGACAGATTCATTTGGCTTCAATCGTGGCATCGTTAATAGGAATGAAGAAAAAGTGGCTCTCCCAGTAACTATATTTGCTTCGGAAGCCTTGGATTATCTTTCTCTGTTTCTTATTGGAAATATAGTAGGTTTTGGAGTTTGGAATCCTCCGAAACTCAAGGAATTACCGAAGGTGCAAAACACGAATATTCACGTCGCATTCGTAGCTCCGGATCAAGAATCCAACTAAGTGACACATCTCCCGAGGAGGAATTTGGCTCGGCGCTAATCCACGTTTTGACAAAAAACGGATGATCACTCTGGGAATTGAAAACCACAGCAAACTATGATAAAATAAACTCTCAAATAGAGTAAAATGCCCCGGTGGTGGGGCCTCGGGTCAATATGTCGGTGCAAGAACAATCAAGTCAACCTCTTCTGAAATCTCGAATCGATGCCTCAACTCCTCTAACGATTCTGTAGTGGACAAAGATGAACCAGGTGGGATGACTCATTTCTTTGGAACCTTCTTCTTTCTAGGTTTTCGTCTCGCCGATGTATTCGCTTGTTGGCTCGCAAATAACCTCTCTAACTGACTCTTTTCAGCCTCGTCGAGACTGTATTCTTTTGGCTTGGCTTTGACTTCTTCTAGGGCCCTTTGTATCAAGATTGCCTCGGCATCAAATGGATCATCAATTAAAGATGGGATCTCAATGTGAATCCGACCCAGCAGAGAATCAGAGTTGGCCGAAGCAACAGAATCTTCCAGCTCGGCGGTGCACGACATTGGGGATTTTTTGCTCGGAGACACGCTAAGCACTTAGCAAAAATCGAAGAAACTTTGAAAGATTTGGGCGGCACCGCGAACCAGATGAAGATGGATCAAGAAATTTGATAGCTCGCCGAAGGAGTTTGAAGATGGATCGGGAAACACGAGAAGTTGCCGTAGGAGTTTGAAGATGGTCGGATAAATTAAGGAGCCGCCGAACTACGTTTGAAGGTGGATCGGAAAATTCAAAGATTCGTCGGCGGAAGGAGAGAAAACGAAGGTAACCTACCCAAAACTTAAACATAAAAAGAGAGAAAAGAAGAGAGAGAGGAGAGAGCTATCTGTTTTTTCGAAAATTTGGAGAAGTGAGTTATGAGGAGAAGTGGAGTAAGATTTGGTATATATAGATAAATAAAGCACAACGCGTGGCATCACGCGACCTCGAGAACCGACTAGAACGTTTGAGATTCTCAAAAAGGTTATGACGCGTGTTAAAGAAACAATCGGTTACCGACCCAACACTTCCAAAAACAGATCAACTGAGCCAAAATGCCTCAGCAACAAGATACGCCAGGGTGGCTCGGTAACATGCCAAACTAAAGTGGCTTGGCAAACAATAATCCGGTGATACAACGAGCCAAACGGCTCGGCAACATCGATCACCCAAGCAGTTTAGCAACATGACGAGCTAAATTGGTTCGGCGATACACCAAAATGGCTCGTTGATACGACTCGGCATTGTGACCATCAAAATGGCTCGGCAATGTGATCTCAGCAATATTTTGGCAATAAATGCCTCGACAACAAACACCTCGGCAACATGGCAAGCCAGGCAGCTCAGCAGCACAATCACTTAAGCAGCTTGACAATGTGATGAGCCAAATAGCTCGGCGGTACGTTAAAATGGCTCGACAGTGCAATCGTGGGTTTGGCTCGGTGACTCACGAAAGAAGGCCTCAAATGTGGATCTTGGAGACAACTACTTTCACCTCGTCATCATCATCACTGAGTCTGACGAGCTGGGGGGCTAACTGTTGGGGTCAGTTTTCACCTCACCAAGATCAACGGCTGAAAATGGCTAAGTAAAGTTTTGGGCCTAGCCAAACCTAGCGAAGGCTTTAGCAGGACCCCAATCATTCAGACGGGTGATGAGCCGGCGGGAGGTGAAGAGCTAGAAAGGCGACGAACTAGAGAGGCGACAAGCCGACAGGAGGCGACGAACTGGAGAGGCGACGAACCGGAAAGCCCAACCCTTCGGTGGGCCGAGACGATGAGCCATGGCTAAAATGGGCCGAAGCATTAGCGATAAGGCCCATGGGCCGATCCAAACAATCGAAACCAAGATAAATGGTTCAATCTAGGTATTCGGCGTGTTCACGGTGGAGAAAAAGGGACAAAGACGAATAAGGAAAGAAGATATACGGGAATATACGAGGAGATCTTGGGGTAAGTGTCAAGGAAAAACTTTTATATAAACAGAAGAAATTCATTCAGAAACGGATCCGCAATTTTACCTAGAAAAATACTTGTCATTCTCTCTGCACTATTCTTTACAAAATAGCTTAATAAAAATACCATATTTGTTATTGTGTTTCTGTTCACAGAAGTTTGGAATCCATAAATTTTCCTAACCAAATTTAGTTGTGCAAGTTTCGACTCCCACAGGCTTTCGATTGCATCATCTCCGAAAGGGATTTCTGATATCAATTCGTTGAGTAATACAAGATCTGTTGGTGTTTTTCGTGCCTGCGTTTCCATGGATGGATCGCAGATGCTGAGTCATAATGGGTCTATTCCTGAGCTGAAATTGATTAATGGGCATACGAATACAAAGATTTATTTCTCGATTTCTCTCCTGAATTTCGTAGATGTTGATTTGACACCCAGAACAGATTCTCGGGTTTCAGACATTGAAGAAGGAAGAATCAGAGCGGTAAGATTAGATTAGAGGATCTTCCACCTGTATTGGTCAAGGTGAAGTCACTTAGTTCTGCATTTAAGGAGAAAGAAATTAGAGAAATCTTGGGAGATTTGGATTCTGGTCTTGATTTCGAATCATTTTTCAGGGTCAGTTTGTGATCTTTCTTGTGTTTTTTCTCTCCCTGTGAATCTGTGATGTGTAATGTGGGTTTTGGATTGATACATCTTTCACGGGCCGGGTGGAGAAGATGAAGAAGTCGGGTCGTTTAGGGTCGGGTCGGTTTTAATTTGGTTTGATATCAAATTTAGGTGGTTTGGTATTCGGTTTAGGTCTTAAAACCGATAAAACCGACGTCGGTGTGTTCTCTTGTTTGAACCCAAAGAAGCGGTTTTAGATTTCACTCAAAACCAAAAAAAAATTGTCGAGAGAGAGAAGCCAAATTCTTTGAACATTTGGCAGATAACAACTTCAATCGACATTCAAGGCAAGCCGGTCTTTTGATTTTGAAGGCCCACCGGAGATTTTGCCGATAATATCCCTTTTCACGAACATGTGTTGGCCATTTATAAATCTACCTTTTGTTTGGAGATGCAAAGAGATGAATTGTTGGACCGAATGTTCGCCATCAGCTAAAAACCGGTTGGAATTAGGATAATCGCATATCACAAATCGAGGAGAATTAGGTCAATCCTCATGCTGTCGAGGAAGATGAAATCAACGTCCTTCACAAATCATCGTTCGGGGAGTTTATCTCTACAGAGGAGAAACCCTATTTCTCAGAAAGATTTTGGTAGATTCATTATATCGAGGCTACTTAAAGTTGAAAAAAAACACGAGATATGGATTTTGTTCGCCGGAAAACCAATTAGGTTTTTCCTTAGAGAGTTCGCGATTGTAACTGGACTGCCTTGTGAGAAATTCCCAAAAAAAAACAGAGAAGAAACTGAAAAACAACATAAGCGAGACGCCATATTGGCCATCCTTTTTGGTAAGTTATAGTCGGTAACAGTGGCGTCTGTTATTAAGATATTGTAGAGCAGAACAGTGAATGACAAAGTCACGATGATCAAATATGCGTGTCTCGCATTGTTTGCATCTGTGCTCATGCCGATCACCCACCATCCGAAGATTATGAAAGAGCACACAGAGAAAATCAAGGATCTTGATGTCTTTTTGCTTATCCTTAGGAAAGGCTTGCGTTTGATATAATTATGAAAAGTATAAAAGAGAGGAATGAGATTTCACTCTCGCAAAACACGGTAGTTACCAAGGGATTTTTGCAGGTGCTACAACAAGTCATGGTGGAAGTGGTGCCAGGGTTGATGGAAGTGGTTCAAATTAACTGCTTATCATCATCTGGGTCAGAAGGCGAAGGACGATGAGAAAGAAAGTCAAACTACGAAGATAAGTCTTACCCCAGGATATGCAAGAGATCTCCACGAAGCTGAACATGTAATTGAATCAACAAATTATTAAAATTTTGGCCATCTATGATATAGATTAAAGGATATTTACTTTATTAGGCCATATAACCATGTACGAAACTGCTTAACGATAGATATTCTGGTCAACGATTTATGTACAAGAAATGTATTAGCGACTAACAAGCATGACAACACTGTTTTCATTTCCATCCACATGCTCTTGTGGAGAGGCCGGAATGTATTCCTTACAATGGCATTCATGATAACTTTGATGTTACTTCGGTTCTCTTAATGCAAGCCCATGAAATAGCTGGCTTTGAGATTTGCAGATGCATCACACCAGATGTTCTTGCGACGGAGGCGCAAAGACTAGATGTTATGATATACGAAAAACATTACGAACAGTTGTAGTTTAACAATTTCATTTCTAGGAACTGTATATGCTATTGTTGGCCGTTGTGTTGGACCATTTTTGCGGTATCTCTATGTTTTAACACTGCCGTTAGTTAACTCGTTTCTTGTTTATCAAACCATTGTTCTGGAACCGTATTTTTTTTCAAACCATTGTACTGGAACCGCTCCATGCCATTAAGACTAATGTAATATGGGCGAGGAAACAAAAACATATGGTATCTTTATTGACTCATTCCCGATGAGTAATGTACCTCAAAGTTCCTAATAAAAACTATCATTGCGTAGATAAAAGAATCACAAAGCCAGTTAGCTAAATATAAACTTACTCACTAAATATACAATTATCCGGCAAGGTGGTACGAGACAATATATATCCTCAAATTTAGCTAGACAATATTTAGAATTGTACCACTATCAAAGAGGTATAACTATCCATAGGCGGACAAATATATAATTATACGGATCATAAAGTTTTATTAAACATTTTTAATTCACAAAGGGGCAATCTTATTTAGACATGTGCATACATTTATACATATCTTCGGAACATGTTTCTTGTGGGATGTTATCATAACATTACACACTTTAAACAAGAAAATTCTGCTGATCCAGGTATAGCTCCAACACCTTCAAAGAAGAACTTCCACAGTTAGCAAAGTTTGAAAGTAACCTTCTTATATCGGCAACTTACAAGTAGCTCGATTGTGGCACAATCCCTTGCAGTGGTTGCACACTTTTCGATGCCTCATGCTCTTTATCTTTTTGAAACAATAAGTCTGAAACTTAGTCAAGTTATTAGCCCAATAACAAAAAACATAGATATATACACGGGTTTTCCCACATGAGAACAAATGCTTTTTTCGCGGGCTGCCAGGTGGACGCCTTGTAGTTGGGGATATAAGTTAAGGTCTGACATTGCAAAAGTCAGATCTTGAACATTGTCAATATTGTTAATGGTATTTTCATACGCCATCACCAAATTCTCAGAATTGTACTCCTTTACAACTAAGGAATCCACACGAACCTTCACCCGGACTGCTACAGCAACGACGTGAGTGCAAGAAATGAACAACATTTGGAATTTGAAGCAACTACATGATTTATTGGCAAGATCAACGTGGATTGACACCCCCTCCTTGTTGCGGATCTCAAACTCAGTTGCGTTTAACCTCCGTATACATCATAACATGTAGACATTTCAAAGTTCACAGCAACAATCTCTAGCACTTTTGGGGTTAAAATGACTCCCTTCAGAAATGCTACAATTTTCTTGCTGAACCACCGGTAGATCGTTTGAATTATCGAAACCGCCGTAGTTCAAGGCTAGACCAAGAAAAAGCTCACCCAACCCAATTGCGGGTGGGAGGGTTGAGGCATTGGCTTCAGTTAGCGATCTGACATTCATATTTCCACCAACTAAGCTAGCATCTAAAAGTAAAATCAATTTATTTAGGTTGTACACATATATAAAATTTAATATACATATAAACATAATGAATATAGGATAAATATAAACTTGACAACTAATAAACACTGGAATCTTGTTCATACGGGCTACATACATATAACAAATTGTTTAGAGACCATTTCAAAACTTAGCAGATATTAAAAAATGGTATATTGGTTGTACGAAACTGAAATGATTACCTCCGATATTTTCAAGTACATGAACTAGATCGTCAACACCCGACCCGACACTTGCCAGCTGCATCATAGTGTCTTCTGTAATCTCATTAGAGATGACAATGTGTTCTGTTTCGACCTCAACAAAACACACACGTCATCCGATGAGTTTGTAGATCAATTTTCACCGTCCCCTCCAGACTCGTTAGTCGAAACAGTCCCATCAGGCATGACAATATCTTTTTCGTTCAGTGCTTTTGCGAGTCCAGTACTCCCATCAGGTGAAAAATCTAATCTTTATTGCAAAGAGTTGGATGTCATGCCTGATGGGACTTTTTCTCTCGTCGGTTTGATTGATATATTGACGACAACAAATAAAATGTATAATATACACATGTATATATTGATTATGTATATAGACTGGGAAATCATGAAAATACTCGTCGTAAATGCTTGCCTTCTTCTCCAGTTTTTATGTGGCTCTCATTTTTCTAGAGTTGGCCTACAGTATCATTTGAAAAATCTAGATGATTTTTTTTTTTTTGTCATCTGGTTCGATTATATTAATAATTTGAAACATAGAAATACACATAAGCTAGCAAGAGTATCAATCCTTTCGGAGCAAAAAATCCAAACAAGGGAGCCAAGACAATAGACATTTGCAGACGAACTATATTCCCGTAAGCAAAAGGAACCACGACCATAAAACATATAAACATAAACTCTAAAAACATGAGTGAGGATACCAACGGGTAAGGATATTGAAGCCTCGACACTACAACTGACACTTTGAACCAAAAACCTCCCAAGACTTCTCCGAGAGCCAAAAGATGTAGTAGTAATTGTGCCAACAACCATAAGCTTCGAAGAGGACCAAGGAGCAAAGGCAACTCCACAAGACTGGAGTACCTAGCAACAGACCTAAAGCAAGCTCAACCGGCAACAACACTAGCAGAGAAAGATCGCCGGAACGAGATGGAACATAGTTAAGAAACCACACGACCTCGAGAAGAACTAGGTACAAGGAACAGCCTTGACTTCCAACAGGGAAAACGCCTAAGAAGACCCATAACTCTTACACGCGGACACTCGCAAACCAGTCTCAACCACCCACAGATTAAAATTGGCCACCTCCTCGCAAGAGAAGAGTAAAGGATTGAAACCACTGCTTCGTCTTGAAACCAAACCCCAAAACCAACAAAGGACTCAAGGATAGGCAAGTAGATGCCTCTACAGCGAGATACCATCCGAAAGACGAACCCCATCGACGAGACCTAGCCCAAATCTAAGCACAAAACTCGAAGAGAAGCAAGATCAAAGTAGAAGTATCCAGATACAAAATCCAAAACCACATCAGAAAACCCTAATCTCCAAAATCTACGGCATTGCACTAGCAACCCAAAGGCAAACAAGACTAAATACCACATTATATCTAGACCGATTAAACTGTCACAACCAGATCTAAGGGAAGAAGATCTCCTCAAACCCCCCCCCCCCCCCCCCCCCCCAACGAATGGCGGATCTGACCCGAGGACCAAGCCAACACCATCTAAACAACACAAGCTATACTAACGGCGACCAGAAAAACGACGACGGTGCTAACGGAGCCGCCGATCGCCGGTCAGAGCGATGGATGTCTTCGACTTCGGAGGGAGAGAATGTTCGGCGGCTCTGTTTTTCAGAAAAGTTTTTTTTGCTTTTCTTTCTGTTGTTTGCTTTGTTTTTAGTAAGATTCGAGATGATTTTCTTTATTAGGCTAATAATCTCGCTACAACAAAGACATAATAAGGGCTAAAACATAATCATCCACCCTTAGTGCTACATGAAAATTAGTTTCGAAATTTTTTTAGTTAGTTTTCTAATTTCAACTCTTTCTATAATTTTTTTACCTTGGTAGTTCATAGATATGTAATTAAACAATTTAATTAGTTTTGAAAATTATACGAATTTTAGATATTAAGAATAAAATAAAAATTTTATCAAAAAAAAAAAAGAATAAACTAATGGCTCACTCAAAAGAGAATTAAGTCGAATAATTACTTGGACATGTAAGATCATCTCCAACAGGGGTGTAGTAGGGGTTCACAAGCTTTTTTAACTCATAAAAAAAAAAAAATTATTGAAAAATTATATAATATATATAAATTTAGTAACAAAATTTTAGTTTTTCTAAGAAAACTATGTATTTATGTTTTATAATATTTAAAATATGTATAAATTAATATTTTTTATTTATTAAATTAATTAAAATATGTATATTTTAATTTTTTCTCTTTTTTAAATACCGGCGGGTTACCCGCAAAATTATGCGGGGTGGGTGCGGGTTAAACATTTTAGTTTCGAAATTTTGGCGGGCGGGTTGAGGCGGGTCAAAAAAAAATCAAACCCGCCGCAGGGCGGGTCGGGCGGGGCGGGTTGACCCGCTTTGACAGCTCTACTTGCTCCCACTCTTTTTAGTTTTAGCATTAGCTGCCTTCAAGAGTGGGAGCAAGTCGGTGTCAGTCTCGGAGTATCAGAGCATGTGGGACATCAAGAAGCAAGACTTGGAAATGAAAGAGAAGCTTTCAAAGAATAAACTGCTTGACACTCTCCTTGGAAAGGCAGAACCACTTTCTGATATAAAAATAGCTCTAAAGAACAAGCTTATTAGTGACATGTTGCCAAATACAGAAGTTTGATAATGAATTGATAACTTGTGGTTTGATTGATAACTTGTGGTTTGTTGATAACTTGTGGTTTGATTGATAATTGATAACTTGTGGTTTGGTGAACCTGATGCTTATATGGTTTCTGAGTTAAAGCCCGAACTAGGAATGAATTGGTGAACCTGATGCTTATATGGTTTCTGAGTTTGTCACAAAAAGATGTTGAAGAAACCCTTCTGTTCTTTAAAACTGCAGGTATAGCTTGAGCTACATCCCTTTTGCAAGGACCATGGTCTCAAAGGTCTTCATGACTTGTTTCGACACAGAGTTTTAAGCATCCCCCTATACATCGACCCAAATATTTCTCGTCCCAAAACCATTGTGCTCTGTTTGAACGATTGGTAAATCTCCTCCAAATGTGTTCAAAGCTGGACTTGTTTGATGCACGAAGAACATGCTATATCCCTTATACAGTCCATGCCCTATGGCTTATCTTTGGAGCTCGTTTGGTTTTCTACTTGCTTCTTAACATCAAGTTCTTGTCTTCACAAATCTTAGCATATATTTATACATTTTGCTGTGGACTTTAACTTAGGTATGGACGAGGTTGCTTCCTCCCTTTTCTTCCCTTCCTGTTTGGATTTGTTCAAGGAAGTGTAATAATAAGCTAAAATATGTTTGAATGATTTCAGACATTTAGATTTCTATTTGCTGCAAAATTCAAAAATTATTGACATCTCTATTCCGGTTTCAAAATCCATATTTTGTATGTTTTAAATTTCATGAAATGCAAAATAATTTTTGTTTTACAAAATATTTGTTTATAAATTGTAACAAAATAAATTTTACATATAATAAAAAAATTTCAATTTTTTTTTCCATTAGAACCCCTAATGAGATTCACTATTGGAGCAGAAAATAGTTAAGAAACTTTAGTGAGGTTCTTAACTTTGAAATAATAAAAATTTATAATAAAATAATTGATTAGAACCCATTAGGGGTTCACTTATTGGAGATGCTCTAAGTAGAGGGAGAAAAAATTGGCGACTAAGGTTTTCAAAGTTTCAGAGACACGTTAGGGTTTTTGGAGGCTCAGCCGCCGGTGTCTCTTCTATGGCGACGCCAGAAGTTGCTGCTTCCCCTAGATCTGTATCAACCAAAGACATCCCCAAGAAAGCGACATGGGTTAGCGTGGTGAAAAATAAACCAAATCTATCTAAGCATGATTTCAAAGTCTCAGTTTTAGAAGGTTCAGAGAAGGTCGTAGTTCCGGAAGATGTTCTTGGGGATACACCTCTGTGGAAGGATTTTCTGGTTGGACGGTTCCTATCAACGGTTCCACATGTTGCAAAAATACATGTAATCGTTAACAAGATTTGGCCACTTGAAGATAAGACAGTGAGAATTGACGTGTTTGCAGTCAATGACAAAACTGTTAAATTCAGAATAAGAGATGATGTAGTTCGACAAAGAGTTCTTAGAAGGGGGTGTGGAACATAGCTGACATTTCCATGATAGTCACTAAATTGTCACCTGTCAAGGAAGACACACAACCAAAGATCTAAACAATGCGGATTTGGGCACTTTGAAAAATGTTATGCATTCTATGATCTCTTGGAAGGGGTTGGGATTTCTTGCTAGTGAAGTTGGGGAACTGAAAAGACTTCATCTAGATACGGAGCTCTACACAAAGTTTGATGAGGCGAAGGTGTTTGTTGAAGCAGATTTATCCAAAGAATTATCGAACAATATTTGTGCAAATTACAAAAGGATGAGGAGGTTATTGTTGAGTTCTCTTATCCATGGTTACCTCCGAGATGCCAAACTTGTGAGAAGTAGGGACATCTAGCGGAAGTATGTGTAATGAATTCGAAGAATATAATTCTTAAAAGGACTGCAGGTGTATCAATCATGAATTCTTGTCACTCAGGCAAGTTCTGATATCATAAGACTTAATGTAGAACTTACTTCGGACGTGGGGGGGGGGGGGGGAGGAGGTTATTTATGCGACTGAATCAGAAGAAGAACAATTCTCACAGTTGTTTCAGAAGGGATTTCACAAAATACAGTCCCAAACGAGAGCTCAAAAGAGGTAAGTGGGAAGAAGACAGAACTGGAAACAGAGAATAGAGAGGTGGAGAATCAGATGTTGGAATCATATCATGAGGTTACTAAGTTGATCGAAGATACTGTTTTGTCAGACGCAATTGTAGGGGAAGAGGGACACTGAAAATTGGTATCTCCCACAAAAAGAGGGCGATAACTAGGATTTACAGGAGGTATAATGGATAAGGAGAACATTATCTCACCGACACAATACTCAATCTTGGCAGAAACAGAGGAAGAGGTTGATAAGGATGTAGGGGACGAACTCGAAGATGGTGAAGTTTTTCAAAAAAATCATATTGTATCGGACAACCGAGGTTTTTCAGAGAAGCAGGATGATCATGGTACTCGTCCCTCGCTACCTCGAGCCTCGAAATCTTCCCATAAGGTTTTCTCAGATTCAAGTGCTCTAAACGCTAAGGAGAAAGTCCTTGGCGCAACTGAGTAAAAAGGGTCAAAAGAAAAAATCTTAATGTCGAGTTTCTTTTGGAATGTTCGAATCTTAAATAAATCAAATAAATATTTCATAATTCAGAATTGGATAAATAATGGGATAATGCAGTTTGGATATCTTTTAGAGACGAGGGTGAAGGAAAACAAAGCCCCTAATCTTATTTCAACAGTGTTCAGAGATTGGTCGGTCCTTTCTAACTATGAGTATGGTAGATTGGGTCGAATTTGGGTGTTATGGAAAGAGAATGTCAGAGTAACACCGATGTTTAAGAGTGAAAAAATGGTTACTTGTTCAATTTTATTGGAAGGTAGAGAAGAAGAGTTTTTATATAGTTTCGTTTATGCATCAAACACGGTGGATGAGCGAAAAGAGTTATGGGCAGACATGATGGGTCACCAGGACTCTCCTTTATTTCAGAAAAAGCCATGGATGATTTGTGGAAACTTTAACGAAGTACTAGCAGGTCATGAGCATTCTAATTACAATCATTCTCCCATTTCATCACGGGAATGCGAGATTTTCAAGATGTAGTGAGAAGATGCTCTGTTCAGGATCTGGGATATCAAGGGCCGCTATTTACTTTGTGTAATAAGCAAGAAGAGGGGATAATATGTAAGAAGTTGGACCGTATTCTGATGAATGAGGAGTGGATGGATAGATTCCCGTAGGCTTATTGTGTTTTTGAAGTAGGAGGATGTTTCGATCATTTACAGGGTATAATCATGTTGGAGTGGGAAACAAGTAATGCTAGGAAACCCTTCAAGTTTTCGAATGTAATCACCAAAATACCACAGTTTATACCGACGGTTGAGAGTTGCTGGGGTAGGACAGCCCTGCTTTTTATCTCCACTTGAAAAGAAAAACAAAAGGAGTTAAAGCCAATGTTATGTGCATTGGGGAGGGATCAGCTTGAGGATTTATTGCGTAGAACCAAAGAAGCACACGATCATTTGTGTAAGAGGCAAAGAGAAAATTTAATTGATCCAACAACCCAGAACATGGAGGAGTAACGCATGAGATTCAATAAATAGAACCATCTCGCTGATTTGGAAGAGGGCTTTTTAAAGCAAAAGTCTAAGCTCCATTGGCTAAATGTAGGTGATCGGAACAATGCTTATTTCCACAAGTATATTCAAACTCAATCAAGGAAGTTAAAAACCCACACGGAGATGCTCTGAAAAACAGAGATGATATAAAACAGGAGGTTGAGCGTTTCTTCAAGGCTTTCCTAACAACAAAGCCCAGTGATTTCAGAGGGATGGAGGTGGAACAATTAACAGACCTGCTTGTTTTCCGATCCTAAGACTTTGAAAAGGATCAACTCATCAGAGAGGTGACTACCGAAGAGATTAAGAAAACCTTATTTGCTATGCCGAATAATAAATCCCCGGGCCCTGATGGATTTACAAGTGAGTTTTTCAATTCTACTTGGCATATTATTGGAGATTATTTTATCGTTTCTATTCAATCGTTCTTTGTTAAAGGCTTCCTCCCTAAGAGCCTTAACTCAACGATTTTAACATTGATACCGAAAAAGGAAGCAACCATGGAGATGAAATATTATCGTCCTATATCTCGGTGCAATGTGGTTTACAAAGTGTTTTCGAATATTTTATCCAATAGACTCAAGAGTATTTTGCCGAGAATTATATCCCAAAACCAATCTGCTTTTATCAAAGAGCGGTTGTTAATAGAGAATGTTCTTCTCGCAACATAATTGGTAAAAGACTACCACAAGGATTCTATATCAGCTCGGTGTGCTATGAAGATAGATATCTCAAAAGCTTTTGATTCAGTTCAATGGAGTTTTCTTCTGAACACGCTTGCATCTCTACATTTACCGGACATATTCATTCACTGGATAAACCTTTGCATCTCAACAGCTTCCTTCTCCGTACATGTTAATGGTGAGTTAGCAGGGTTTTTTAGAAAGGAGAGAGGTCTTCGTCAAGGCTGCTCTCTGTCTCCGTACCTCTTTGTGATATGCATGAATGTGTTATCCCGAATGATAGATCACGCTGCAATGGAAAGAAGGATAAGGTATCATCCTAAGTGTAAACAAATCCAATTGACTCATTTATGTTTTGCAGATGATTTGATGGTGTTCGTTGATGGGAAAAGAATCTCAATTGAGAGAATAATCAGAATCTTTGATCATTTTGCTGAGAATTCGGGGCTGAAAATCAGTTTAGAAAAATCTACATTGTATCTAGTTGGGATATCTCCTCAGGCCCGTAATGACATAATCTCGAGATTTCCTTTCGTAACGGGACAACTTCCGGTGCGATATTTGGGATTACCTCTGTTAACGAAAAAAATGAGCTCGACATATTACATGCCTCTAGTGGAGCGAATTAGATCGAAAATGAGTTATTGGACAACGAGATTCCTCTCCTATGCTAGTAGACTTCAACTTCTCAACTTGGTTATTGCTATTATAATTAACTTATGGATCACAACTTACAGGTTGCCGAATGGATGTATTAAGGAGTTGGAGAAGATTTGTTCTGCGTTTCTTTGGTCTGGTCCAAATTTAAATCCGAGAAAGGCTAAGCTAGCATGGAAAGAAGTATGTACGCCAAAAGATGAAGGAGGGCTTGGTATCAAATCTATTATGGAAGCAAACAAGGTTTGTTGCTTAAAACTAATTTGGAGAATTCTCTCTTTTCAACCAATGCTTTGGGTTAGTTGGATCTGATGTTCGTATCTTCACAAAGAGTCGTTTTGGGAGGTGAAGGAGAGCTCAAACAAGGGATCATGGATGTGGAAGAAATTGTTGAAGTATCGCGATCTAGCAAAACAATTCGCTTGGGTTGAAGTAAGGAATGGAGAGAAAACCTCCTTTTGGTTTGACAATTGGTCTACAATGAGAAAACCTCCTTTTGGTTTGAAGAGGACACAATTCTGTGGAAAATGGCCGATAACAGTTTCTAAAAATCATTCAATACAAAAGGGACTTCAAAGCTACGAAGATTGAATCATACAAAGAAAGCATGGTATCGAGGTGTGTGGTTCTCTCACGTAACACCAAAATATGCTTTTCTCCCTTGGTTAGTTGTCCATAATAGATTAATCAAAGGAGATCGGATGAGGAATTAGGCTCCGGGATTGAGAACAGATTGTGTACTCTGTGGATATCCGGAAGAAACTCGGAATCATTTTTCTTCTCATGTCCGTATTCTGAGCAAATTTGGAGAACTCTAACGTCAAAACTTATCTTCTCTGATTACTCCACTGGTTGGGATAGCTTGTTGACGCTGATGTACTATTCAAAAAGCTTAAGCTTTTCCTCGTGAGATACGTGTTCGAAACATGCATATACCACATTTGGCGAGAGAGAAATAATCGTCAGTTGCCTTCCTCTCCTAACTGCACAATCAAGCTTGTCGATAAGATGTTCCGAAACAGATTGAGTGCAATCCGCCTCACGGGAGACACCTCCTATGATGGGGGACTGATTATGTGGTTTGATATGTAATCCTCATAAAGCCTTCCGATTCTCTTAGTCTTTAGCTCTCTAATGTTTTTGATGCAATGTTCTGTTTTTACTTTCAAACTCAAGTCAGTCATTGTAAAAAAAACTTGTGATTGAATACTAATTTTACAATCATTCAAAAAAAAAAAAAAAAAAAACTCTTTTTGTTGTGATCATAAACCAGATACTTCCGACTCATTCTCTTTTTTTTCTCGTCTATTTAGATTTTCCTTTTGTTGATATCTTGTTGTTCATGGTGAGAGATGACGAAATAAATCATTCGGATCCCATTGATTTCCTCCGGGAAAGATGTGATCATAAACCAGCTACTTCTGATTCATCATTGATTCCCAAATTTTCTTCCTTTTTTTTTTTTTAAATGAGTGGCCAGTGATGCAAGAAAAATATTTGCTACTCTTGATGAAGCAAGAACCTTCTTCTTCAATTGATGATTGGTTAACCACCAAGATCTCTGAGGCCTTGTTTTCTACCAAGTTGAGTTTCATTTAATTACCTCTAATTTGCTGTAAATATACCATGTTTCCATGTTCAAATTTATGGGTCACAATCCTGACTTCTGGTTATGGATCATTAGAAAAAGTGGCCATAAAGATTTAAAAGACAATGTAGACCAATAAACATAAAATGTTCAATCGAACAGAGGCTCTAGTTACAGATACCAACTCATTGAGTATCCAGTTACTTCCTTGGACATTGTTACATTGCTCTCTTCAAAACAACAACTTTCCTTAAGACTTATGTCATCATATCTCTATCTCCTTGTCTTTCAGCAATCCAAGGTTTCTAAACCAGGAAGATCAAGGTCATGTCTCTAAACGACCAATTACAACATAGGTATCACCAGTCAATCATAGTGGGAAACTCGTAATAGTGCATAAAAATGAGATTAAAGAGACCACATATGTTTGATCAAAAAAAAAAAAGAGACTGAGAACAAGTTTTGGAGAATCTTAGAGCATGAGTAAGAAACTTGTGGGTATCTCCACTAGTAAAGACCTGTAAACAAAGTGGGAGCAATTCTTATAGTAGTCAGTAGTCACCTTTGTGATTAGTAGTTACAATACGAGCTTCCCATACAAGACCGTGACCTTCAGACCAAATCCAACAAGAGCTCCAAACACAATCCGATAAATCAATCCAACCAAAAACTGAACACAGTCATAAACATAAAAGAGACCAAGGAAACTGAAATAATTTATTATTATTATTATAATCATTATCATTATCATTATCATTATCCAGTCGAATAGAAACTCAGACGAAGTGGAAGCTTTAGGTACAGATGCCAACTCCTTGAGCATCTGATACTTCTCTTCTACATCAGTAGATTTTGGAGAGAAAGTCGCTGTCTTCAAACAAGCAGCATTCTTTAGAACATATATTGCCATCTCCCTCTCTCCTTGTTTCCCTTTGTACCCAATCCACTTAAAAGCCTCAAGGCTAAACAACAAACACTCAGGAACAGAACCTGGTGGCTTCCAACCAATTGGGATTTCTTTGCCAGAAAGATGATGTTCCTAATACCAATAATTATCAGTCAACAACATAGTCATCAGTCAACATTATTGGGAAACAGATAAATCAGGTTACAGATACATCAAAGAGTTTGAGAAATCGTAGTTTGGGGGATTCCTGGAGCATACAAACAAGAAGATCCCACCAACCATCAGAAAATGTAAACAAGTCCAGATAAACAAGCTTATTGAAGATCATACCAGAAGGATGGACAACATGTTCCTGTTTATATACAACAGCATCAGTAATATTGAGAGGAATAATATATATATATATATATATATATATATGCAATCACACGATTCAATATTCCAAGATTTCTTAACCTCTAAAAGTGACAACCATAGTGAAAGGCGGTGGACAGAAGAAAGAGCTTTCAGAAACTTCTGGGTAACTTCATGATTAATGCAAACACGTGCCTCGACCAACTCGGGCATATTCTCAATTTGACAAAAGTTGTACTGCAATAGTCAAGGTACTTCAAAGAAGGGACATCTATCACACACCGACCACATGTTCCATAATTTATGTCGTACATAGATAATCTCTGCAAGGAAGGCACCACGACAGTGGCATCCATTGTTGCGTCTCCATCATGTCGTTCCATGTACAAGTCTTCAAGATTTGGACAACCAGATAATAGACTTGGAAGAAACGTGTTGTCTACATAATCAACAACCTTAAGGCACATACGTTTGAGAGAAGGGAGACGCACAGAAAAAGGAACATTCAAAAGAATGGAATTGACGAGTACCAAAGTCTCTAGTGTATCAGAGGTATATAGGCTACTCGGCAAACTAACAGACCCTTCCAGAGAAGAATGAATATCTACTTTCAGTTCACGCACATGGCGACTAACTGCAACATCAATCCATATTCCAATATCTATAACGGGACAATCAGGACCAAGATTGAGATGCAACTTTTCTAGAACTGGTGCCTTATTTGATAGCAAAGACCTGTAAACAAACAGCGAGAAGCTCTTTTGACCTTTTTCCCTTTTCCATATTCTCCGATTTAGCGGCTTTGAATTCTTGGGTATAATCCATGTATCTAATAAAGAGAAAGAAATCGTGACTCATGCCGGTTGAGAGCTCCAACAAAAAAGAATTCATTCCCTTGCTTCTTATATGTTAGAGCAATCTTCTTAGTTTTGGTGGTGGTGGTCGAGAAAAGAGATTTGTTTCTCTGCGATCAGAGATATAAATATTTTTTCTTTGTTTCTTTGATCACTAAAAAAGTCCGAGAAAAAAAAATGAACTTGGAGATTTGTGTGTTCAATTTATGGATTTGATTAGTCATGAATATATTAGTTTCGTTTGCATATTTCGTTGTTCGTACATGAACTTTGTCTTTTTTGGATTTCTCAAGTGGTTTTTTTTAATTGATTCGTTGCTAATTGAAAAATGAATTAACAAAAGGGCATGTGGTGTTCCCATGATTAAGTTTTTCGTTGCAGGATGGTTAATTATGGATCTGTTAGTGTTTAATGTGGAAAACTTTGTATCCCAACTAACAAACTCTTTTTTTCTCTCCCTTCTTTCAAAATTTTATTAATCAATATTAAACCCCTTTAATCTTATTATCTTTATGGGTTATCTCTGTATTATACTAGATATCTCTTTTGTTCTTACGTGATAAAGTTACATGTACCTTTACATTGCTTTAGGTATCAAGGAATGTAGAAGAACAATAATGATTGAAAGGTTAACCGAAGAAGGGAACATATGACATAAGATTCTGAGGCACTCGAAGTACATCATGAACAATGATTCTATGTTTTTATTTTTTTTCCATTTGTTTTGGATATTTCAAATTTGTGAATATATTTGTGTTCGCATCTCTGCCCGGAGAGTAACATCCATTTCCAGAAATCTAATGGAATTAAGCTTTTCCAGATTGGCATTGAAGGTAATGAGAGCACATCGTTCTCTGCTCGCAAGTTTTTTCTATTCCTCTCTGGGTCTTGCCTCTGGTTGAGCAGGTACTATCTTTGGTTTGTAAAAAATCATACCTATATATGCAAATCTACGATAACTAACTACAAATATCGATAGAGTTTCATCAAATTAATTCAATTGTCCTCCAACAGATTGTTGAGATAGAGGAAGAAGAAGTATGGAGTCGTCTACTATCCATGCACAACACCATGAATATGGTCAGGTGGTTAGACCTTTTAGGTTTTACCTTTGTTTCTTATTCAAGGGTCATTTGCTCCTTCTCGATCACTTTTTGACATGCTGGATAAGCTTCTAGATGAGAGCATGAAGAAGATGAGTGCACATGTGTCTCATGTATGAAAATTATTGAGCTACTGATGCACCCTTCTCTTGATTCTTGGTTTTTGGTTTGATTAGATTGTCAATCCTTAGTCCACTGAATATTTCTTCTTAATCTCTATTATGTTTCTCCCTTTTGTTTTTCTTGTGTTGTTTAGGCTATGGCATCTCTCTTAAGCACACTCGTGCAAATGATAGATCAGTGAATTTCAAATCAAACTGAAAATCTAAAGAATGTAAGTTATTACCTAAGCTTTGTCTTCATGAATTTTTTTCGTTATGTGCATATCATCCTCTGGCCAAGTCATGAAACTTCTTTATGAAACAGATGCAGCAAAATATACTCTTTAGGGTACGTGAAGAAAATACAGGTCAAGAATAAAGGTGTTAGAAACCTTGGCAACTAGGACAACAGAGGAAATGATGTACTATCGTCTCTGGTTCCAGACTTCCAGTGTTTCTCTGCACTCTTTTTTCTATTTTGCTTATTGTTTGATCTTGCTGTTTTTCTTTATTGTAGATTGTTGCAAACTATAAGGAGCATATAAAGGTATGGTATTGATACAATATATATCATGTCGTTAATACATATTTCACCTTTCATTTGGCTCTTGCATCCGGAAGTGATGGTTTACATTAGGCCCATAATTTTGAACATCGCACTTGGTGTAAAATAACCTTAAAATGAATCGTCCAAATTGATAAAGGTTCACTATAAGAGATCCTATCATCAAACCATTGTGTACGCATCTTATTCTTAACAAACTTGATTGTTTTTGCATTAATTTCTTCAACACATGTTTTTACAATGGTGTTATTTGTTGATGTGCTTTGTAGCTATGAAGATGAAAGAACCCGAGAAGTTGTGCCAATCTAAATCTCATAAATTGGAGAAAAAGAGTGCACCTACCAGAACTTTATAGACAACCAGTCTAGGGCCTTGCAGGTTGACTTTAAAAGTTAATATTCTAAACATTGGTTACCTCTGGTAGTTATCTAACTTATATAGAGTCTATGAATTATGCAGGAGTTGAATGCTACTTCGGTGTCAGTAAAACGTGAAGTCTTAAGAATGCAGAAAAAAAAATACTTTTGATGATCTAAATTACTATGGTAAGGTTCATTGCTTTCACTAATTGTCTATGATTCCTTTGAGTACATGCCTTCATATATATAATCTTTCTTGTAGGTCTAAAGCTCAAAAGAGTGGCTGATGTAGTAAAAAATTACCATGTGGTTCTTGAAGAAAAACAAAGACTGTACAATGAAGTGCAAGAATTGAAAGGTAAAACTCTTTTAGATAATTTACTTTGTTGTTGCAAAACACCCATGTCTGCATCTTGGTGACGTGTGTGTTCTTTGAGCTGTCAAGGTCCTAGCTTTGACTCATATTGTGGACTGCGTTGTTTTCCCGTAGAAAGATTGAGGTCAACTCTTTTCTTATCTTTGTTCTGATTTTCTTACAATCTTTCTTTGTTGAAGTTTCAGACTTTGATTGGGAATATGATGTTTTTTGTTCTTTAAAGTTTCCATGAAATCAAAGAGTACTTTACAAACTACGCTGTGAATGATAGGCTATGAATCATTGCAAATGTTCATACTGCCTTTGCGGATAAATAACGTTTGGTTTGGAGTAAGAAATCATAAATTTCTACTAGAAGTGTCCAATCAATATGGTTTGACTTAATTAGATCAGAATCGAAACTAAATTCGTTCTGGTTATACGATTTTTTTCCGTATCTTGAAAAAAAGTTAATGGATCTATTTATTTAAAGAAGAGTTAATGAATATGAACTTATGTACAAAAATCTCTGATTTTTTTTTCCATATGTAAATTATTATTTGATTAAACCAAAAAAAGTTTGAAACAAAGGTATATAAAGTAATAAACCAAACAAAAAATAAGCGAAATGGAACTATGTGTGTGTATTGTATAGAACAATGCGTTCTCAGATATATAAAAGCATTGTGGTTTTTGTTTAGGGCCGTTGAACCAATATAAAATTAGAAATAAACAAATGCCAAATTAGAGTTCGAGACAAACAAACGAAAAGTTTTTTTTTTTTGATAAAGAACAAACGAAAAGTTTTAAAAACGTTACCGGATGTGAGAAAGATACGAATTCCAGTATCCAATTCCATTTTTTGTTAATTAGATCCACAATAGTTACTAATACCTAGAATAGAAGCCGATCGTTCATCATACATTCTTATATATGATAAAATGTATAAGAATGTATATACGATAATATCAAGTTAAATTTACTTTATATGTATTGTATGTATTGTTTGAAGCAAAAACGTATTAATGACGATGTTTTTTTTAAGTTACCACTTTTGGCCGCAAGTAACTAACCTAGAAGAAATAAAAGAATAAGAAGAACGGGTAAGAAACTAAAGAGGAGCAGAAAGACGAGGAAAAAGGCGAAGAAGACAATGAAAACATAATAATGGTTCTTTACGATTTATGCTCCCACGACATCTTGTATATGTTTTGCAGATCTCATCGTCTTTTTAAGGTATGGTTGTTTTTTAATCGGTTTCGTTGTTTGACTGTTCTTTTTATGATATCTCTATGGAGTTTGAATCGTTTAGCCACAAATTAATTTGTTGTACTTATCAAGTCTAGGGTTTGATCCACATTTATAATATAACCTTATATTTTTTTCGTTTATTGTCTTGCAGATTTTAACGTCTTTCAAAGGTAAGATTGTTTTGTTAATTGGTTCTTTTGTTTTTCGCATATTTGTCTGATATTTGTTCCATGGTAGTTTTGCAGTTTTGATCTCATGTTTTTGTCGTTTGCAGTTTACAGATCTCATCATCTCTTTCAAGGTAATGTTTTTTTATATGTTCTTCGTGTATATAATTATTTGTTTGCAATTTTTATCGTTTGTTATCGATGTATGTTTATTTCTTTGTATTTTTTTTAGGTACTTTGATATATATATATGTATTTGTTGTTTTGAAGGTTTTTTTTTTTTTTTTTCTAATTATTTGATTTTCAGGTTACGTGTTCATCAAGGTAATTAATTTTTAATTTATCGTTTAGATTGTTGGGTCAATAAAGTGTGACAGTAATTACTTGATGTTTCTTGTGACTATAGTTTTGAATTCACTGTTATTAGACATTGAACTAATTCATAATATATTTAAAATTCTATCTACCAGCAGGAACCAAAGGAGAATGACTTACCGTCAAGAAGCTTTGGCATTATATTGTCCAGGGAAATAATAGTGAGTAGCAGCATTAACTTTACTTTGAAATCACTCAAATGTTTTGATTAACTTTCTGACATGAAAAATATTTCTATAGTTATAGGAAGGCAGGCGTTAGGAAATTCTGATCTACAAGTAAAAAAACCATAGCTAAATCAGTAAGCGCTATGATTGATTATGTATTTCTCGCTATAAGCATATATAAACTTTACGAAAACTCTAATCTATTGTGCCCTTTGTGTTTTGCAGCTCATCCAATGCACCATTTCCTATTACAAAGATGCGGTTTTGGACACTATATCGGGGAATCAATCAGAGTCAGACAAGTCAAAACCAGAGTTTGGTTCTTGCCTCATGTTTGGTGGCCGAGCAGAGAGGAACAAAGAAAACAATTCTTTACCTGGAAAATGGAAATCATTCAAGGTTTTTTTTTGCTTCTCTAGCCTCCAAAACAAAACTAACTTATCGGTATGTCAATTGTGATCACTCACTGCAATTATATCCTTAACAAGTTCCTCAAAAACCAGTTGTGAGAATAGCAGCAGTTCCTTTACCACCCTCTGCTTCCTCCTTTGGGGTTTTTATTGATGAAGAATGTACTGAGTAAGTTGAAATTTTTTGAAGTGTTTTGGCAACAAGACAATGTTTCATCACTAATTGACTTGATTATGAAATGCAGAGAGGAAGAGAAGATCACTAATTGACTTGATTATGAAATGCAGAGAGGAAGAGAAGAAGAAGAAGAAGAAGAAGAGTGAAACCATTTCACCATCAACAAACGATCTGCCGCTTAGCGATGGCCGTGAGATGAAGAAGTATTATCTCATGACTTGTATATATATCTAACAATGTTTCCTTTAAAAACAAAACTGTAGAGAAACAGAGCTGCTGCGACAAAACACTTTAAGACATTTCTCACCTAACAGCTTCCTACGATGATGATGATGATGTTTTTCATTCATCTCTATGATCATTTATCAGATACGATTTCTTCTGAGTTGAGAGATTTGGGCTTTTGTCTATAAAGCTCTTTGTATTTGTCCATTTGGGATTTTGGTTTTTGTAATGTACCATGATGTCTTGTATGTTTCTGAAACTTGTGTGTTTTTTAATTGATTCCAGTTAAAGCTCTTAATGTGATTGCAGGAATGGGACGAAACAATCTTCCTATCGTAATTGTACCAGGAGAAGAAAAAAATGTGGGACAAATCTTTTAGGTGCAGAAACATAGAGTCAATTATATAGTTATGGTCATAAGTGATAAATGATTTGTGTAGTTGTCTTTAGGGAGTGTTTTTCAACCAGTCTCAAAAGGCAATTTTTTAAACTCATTATTATCTCAGGCTTTTGCAGAAGAATCCTCAGAAACTATTAAGACACTATTAATACCTTTTGAGTTATGTAACTAAGATCCCTTGAATATCTCCTGTTTGAATTTAAACATGGATCTATGGGTAATCGAGTAAATTGGCCAATCCTCTGTTATTATTCAATTCCTAAAATGAATGAGAAAAGGGCAAACATTAAAAATCTTTTGTCTTCGTTTCATTAAAAAAAAAAAAAAACAGAGCTTGAGCATGGTTTTTGTAATAATCTGATAGGCCATGGAGAGCTTTCTATCGCAAAAGGAAGAAGAAGAAGATAACAGAGCAAGGAGAGAAGAGTGAAGCAGAGCCTGTTAGGCTGAATGAAGAGATAGATGACATGGCAGCTTAGTATTGGTTGAGAGTTATTAGTTTGTATATAAATAGGATCTTCTATTTCATTAAGAGTCTAACCTTGAATTGTGGATTGTCCAGGTTCATTGTATCGGTGGTTAGCTCAAGTTTAGAGGAAGACTTGAGCTAATTTGGTTGTAATTCCTCAGTTTATGATAAAGAGAGATTTGGTTCTTATCAAATTGGTGCGTCCGTGAGCGTAATCTGGATCAATAGATCGCGAAGATGAGAGAATCGAGTTCGTTGGGGCCATTATCTCTTCAGGAGCTTCAATCGGAGATGGAAAATCGCAAGTCGTCGCCGGTAACACTGGAATCACTGTCACTAACTTTGATGACATCAATTTCATCGCACATCGAGTTTGAAAAACAAACGCAGAGTCGAATCTCGGCGCTGGAAGGAAAGGTGGAGGAGAAATTTGCAGCGATCTTGGATTATTTGAAGCGAGGAGAAAAGTCAAACGTCGGTGACGTCGATCCACAGGCAGCGACATCAACTAGACCACTCCGTAATAATCAGATACGCTTCCATGACTTGGAACCATGCCGTAGCCCTAGGTCTGCCGATTTTGAATCTGGAAATGGTTTGGTTGCGGATCGAAACACTTTAGTCAAGCGAGTGGAGATGCCAGTTTTTCAAGGCCAAAATACGTATGGGTGGATAGCCAAAGTTGAGCGATACTTCCGTTTGAGTGGTTATGATGATGAATCCAAATTGGGATTGGTATCAGTCAGCCTCGATGAAGCACCTCTGAGTTGGTTTAATGGAGAATTCGTACGGAAACCTTTTACTAGTTGGACAGATTTCAAGCAGAGATTGATTGCTAGATACAGCAGAGAAAAGATCCGTGATGTGAGTCAGCCACTGTGTGCAGTCAAGCAAACTGGTTCCGTAGAAGCATATGTACAATTGTTTGAAGAACTTTCTTCTCAAGTGACTGAATTTCATGAGAAGCAACTGGAAGGGATCTTTATGAATGGTTTAAAGCCAGAGATGAAAGAGGTTGTTAATATGTGTAAACCTGTGGACTTACCTGAGATGATTTCATGGGCTTTGCAAATGGAGTCAAGTTCCTTATATCGAATGGTGAGCAAAGATATGCATAGCCGAAAATTGTCAGGGCAGTATCAGAGCAACTTCAGGCTGTCTCAGAACCAAATTTTCACGTTGGTTGGAAAATGAAAACGATAGCTCCGAATTTCGCTCCTTCCATAAACAGGCCTGCTCTGAAAGGACCTGCAAGAACTCAACAAATGTTATCAAAGGAAGAGCTGGCTGAGAAGAGGAGGTTGGGTCTGTGCTACAAGTGTGATGAAAAGTGGTCAAAATCTCACCTAGTCAATGGCTTATGTCCTAACAGAAGTTTACAAGTGTTGACAGTGATCAATGGCTTTCAAATGGAAGTGTTGGATGAGTCCAGAGAAGAATGGAATGAAGAGGAAGTTGAATATGTAGGAGAATTAATGGAGTTATCTCTGAACTCTTTCTTAGGCATGTCTACTCCCACCACTACAAAGCTGTTGGGAACTATTAAGAAGTTGCAAGTGGTTGTGATGCTGGACAGTGGAGCTACTCACAACTTTATAGCTCCATCTATTGTTCAGAAGCTTCGCTTAAAGACAGAGAAAAAAGCCAACTTGGAAGTATTGTTGGGAACAGGGGTACAAGTTAAAGGATTGGGGGTGTGTCGTAATGTGCAGTTTGAGATTCAAGACCTGTTATTCCAAGCTGATTTCATTGCCTTGGAGTTAGGCAGTGCAGATGTCATCTTGGGAATTCAGTGGCTACGTACGCTGGGAAGATGTCAAATTGATTGGCAAAGCCACGAGTTATCCTTTGTGTATAAAGGTCACAAAGTTACGTTGAGAGGTGATCCTACGTTGCATGTCCCTAAACTCTCTCTGAAATCACTTCAACCTGAGTTTTCACTTCACAACAAAGGAGTGGGGTTGAATTTCAACAACGTAGCAGTGCAGGACAGTGAGCTGATTATTATTCCTGCTAAGATTGCAGTTGTTCTTCAGCAATTTGCAGCGATATTTCAAGAACCAATAGGCCTTCCTCCTATCCGGGGTAGAGAACATTCTATTTCTCTCCAACCAGGCATTGGTCCTATAAGTGTAAGACCATACCGATACCCTCATGCACACAAAGAAGCTATGGAGAAATTAGTGCAGGAGATGTTGGTAGCAGGAGCTATTCGTCCTAGCCACAGTCCGTTTTCAAGCCCTGTCTTGTTGGTGAAGAAAAAAGACAAATCTTGGCGGTTCTGTGTTGATTATAGGGCATTGAATAGAGCTACAATTCCGGATAAGTATCCAATCCCTATGATAGACCAGCTGTTAGATGAGTTAAGTGGAGCCCAGCTGTTTTCTAAATTGGATCTCCGGTCTGGTTATCACCAGATTAGGATGAAGGAACAAGACATTGAAAAAACAGCATTTCGGACTCATGATGCACACTTTGAGTTTGTGGTGATGCCTTTGGACTGACAAATGCACCCGCAACTTTTCAGGCCTTGATGAATGAAGTTTTCAAGCCATTTCTGCGGAAATTTGTTTTAGTCTTCTTTGATGACATTTTAATATACAGTGCTACCTTGCAAGAGCATGTCAGTCATTTACAGATGGTGTTGGAAGTGTTTAAAAGACAACAACTATTTGCAAACCGCAAAAAGTATATGTTTGGTCAATCACAAGTGGAGTATTTGGGTCACATCATCTCTACACAAGGAGTTTCTACAGATCCAAGTAAGATTGTAGCTGTTAAACAATGGCCTGTGCCTAAGACTGTGAAAGAATTAAGAGGTTTTTTTGGGTCTTACGGGTTATTACAGAAGATTTGTTCAACGCTATGGCTTATTAGCCAGACCCTTAACAGAGCTATTGAAGAAAGAGCAGTTTGATTGGAATGGTCAGACTCAACTGGCTTTTGATAGGCTCAAACAGGCAATGATTTCAGGCCCAGTATTGTCTCTTCCTGATTTTAATAAAGTCTTCGTAGTGGAATCCGATGCCTCAGGGTTTGGATTAGGGGCTGTGTTGATGCAGGACAAGCACCCGATTGCCTATTTTAGCTATGGTCTCAAGGAGAGGGAACAACTGAAACCAGTTTATGAAAGAGAACTTATGGCAATTGTGATGGCTATTCAGAAATGGCGTCACTACCTGTTGGGAAAGAGGTTTGTGGTAAGGACTGACCAGAAGAGTTTGAAATATTTGTTGGAACAAAGGGAGGTAACTCTGGATTATCAAAGATGGTTGATCAAAATTCTTGGTTATGAGTTTGATATTGAGTATAAAATGGGAGTGGAAAACAAGGCAGCAGATGGACTTTCCAGGATTGTGGATCAGAATGAGAATCCTTCTTCTACCTTACTAATGGCTTTGACTATTCCATCATCTCGGAAGCTACATGATTTGTATCATGAGATTGATGGTGATGTCGTGATACAACAGTTACTCACTCAAGTTTCCACTGGTGAAATAGTCAAACAAGGCTACGCTATTGTGGATGGTCGTCTCTTTTATAACAGCGGCTTGTCATTCCTGCTCAATCAGTGCATATTCCGTTGATTCTCCAAGAGTATCATGATGGAGTGTTTGGGGGCCACTCTGGCGTTTTGAAGACATTAAAACGAATTCAGACCATGTTTTATTGGAAGAAGATAAAAACAGTGGTTCAAAAGTATGTATCGGAATGTACCATTTGCCAAACCAACAAGTATTCTACTCTCTCTTCTGCTGGCTTGTTACAGCCTATTCCATTGCCAAAACAAATTTGGGAAGGGATCTCCATGGACTTCATTGAGGGACTGCCAATGTCTCAGAATGTCAATGTTATATTGGTGGTGGTTGACAGGTTGAGTAAATATGGACATTTTATTGGCTTAAGACATCCGTTCTCAGCTGTTGAGGTGGCTCATAAATTTGTTCAAGAGGTGGTACGCCTCCATGGTTATCCTAAGTCCATTATCTCGGATAGAGACAAGACCTTTTTGAGTGATTTTTGGAGAGAAAATTTCAAGGCTGCTGGCACTCGATTATGTTTTTCTACAGCATATCATCCACAATCTGATGGTCAGACCGAGGTGTTGAATAGGTGTTGGGAGACTTACCTACGATGCTTTGCTTCTACTCATCCGAAGAAGTGGGCAAAGTACTTAGTTTGGGCTGAGCTGTGGTACAACACTTCCTTTCACACTTCTATTCAATGCACCCCCTTTAAGTTGGTGTATGGCAGAGATCCTCCTACATGGCTGAAATTTGAACCAGGGTTCACACACAACTTTGAATTGGAAACTATGTTGAAGGAAAGAGATGCCTTACTCCAAGATGTGCAAGGGCATTTACTTGACGCACAGATTAGGATGAAGACAAATGCGGACAGGCACAGAAGAGAATTGTCTTTTGACGTTGGTGCTCAAGTGTTTCTGAAGCTTCGTCCTTATAGACAGCATTCGGTTCAGAGGCGCTTGTGTCAGAAGTTGGCTTCTCGATGGTATGGACCTTTTGAAGTGTT
The DNA here is from genome assembly GCA_900406555.1 of Pseudoturritis turrita. Lineage (NCBI taxonomy): Eukaryota > Viridiplantae > Streptophyta > Magnoliopsida > Brassicales > Brassicaceae > Pseudoturritis > Pseudoturritis turrita. Next base: position 297,476 of record OVBL01000035.1, read on the forward strand.
GGAAAAGGTTGGTAAGGTAGCTTATAAATTGAAACTGCCAGCTGAGTCCAAAATCCATCCGGTGTTTCACGTATCTCAACTGAAACCAGTGTTGGGGACTGGTCAAACTGTGACCCCTTTGCCTGTCTCTGTGACTATTGATGATGAATTGGTTGTGACACCAGCTGCCTTGTTAGAGACTCGTTATGATGATGCAGGATTTTTGGAGGCATTGGTTGTGTGGCAGTCATTACCAGCTCACGAGACATCTTGGATGAGAGTAGTCCTTTTGAAGCAGCAGTTTCCAGATTTTGCCCTTGAGGACAAGCTGCGTCTTTGCCAAGGGGGTATTGATAGGCCATGGAGAGCTTTCTATCGCAAAAGGAAGAAGAAGAAGATAACAGAGCAAGGAGAGAAGAGTGAAGCAGAGCCTGTTAGGCTGAATGAAGAGATAGATGACATGGCAGCTTAGTATTGGTTGAGAGTTATTAGTTTGTATACGATCCTATGCTTTATAAATAGGATCTTCTATTTCATTAAGAGTCTAACCTTGAATTGTGGATTGTCCAGGTTCATTGTATCGGTGGTTAGCTCAAGTTTAGAGGAAGACTTGAGCTAATTTGGTTGTAATTCCTCAGTTTATGATAAAGAGAGATTTGGTTCTTATCATAATCTATACCATTCTTTCAAGAAATTGCTCTATCATCCATCGATTTCACGGAGATATGAGAGAGATAGAGAAGTACATGAATATATAATTACTGTCAGCATTTCTAATGTAATCGATTTTTTTCCGTTCTTTAGCTAAATGTCTTCGTAAATAAAAACATAATTATGTAAAACGAAACCAAAACCAAAGCGAATTACAAGTTTCATTTGTTATAAAACAGATAAACGAAGACATATACCAAATCAGTTATCAAAATTTTCAAAATCAGATTTAAACTTCATTCCAACATAAACAAACTAGTAAATCCAAACCAAAATCAAACCGAAATACAAATGACTTTTAGTGGTTTATATTTTTATAATAAAACTGATAAAATTGGATACCAAAAAATTTGGGATTAATAATCCAAGTATTTAGGATTTTGTGTTGTTAGTTATTTTATGATTTTGAGATTTCGTTAATTCTAATTATAAATTATACATTTCTGGTTTGCTTTTTAAGTAACAATCATTCCATTTGGTTATAAATCTTCAAGTGTTTAGATCAAATTCCACTTGACATATTAAAACATGCGATACAAAATGGAAACTCGATGTATAAATATGTAGGACAAAATCAATATATCGTTTTTCCTTTTATTATGTCCGATAAATTTCATATTATTCTAAATTTATGCGATTATTGTATGCTTTATTTTTTACATGGACAACGAAGATCAATTTTATACATTTAACGATATTGAAATAATGCATTTGCGTATGATATAATCAAAATTATGAGGGAAAAAGTTGGACAAGTCTTGGCAGATTTCATATTGATGTCTGTTACTTCACACCATCTGGAGGTCAACTAGCTCTTACAGCTTCCCTGAGGAAAGATCAGCATGTATTATGCACACATTTTGTGGTTATGGTAGATATAATGTTTACCTGCCAGAATCAAATTTGTTCCTCAGGTAAACTAAAACTAACAAATTAATCATGTCTTTTTCACTAATTAACAAAGATTATCGAAACTTATAAGTGTTAAAGAAATGAGATTTGCATAGTGAATTAGTCATGAGGAGTGGAGAAATCCGACGGTGATGAATATTGAGTTCAAGATCAAGAAAACCATCAAAATCAACCTATGAATTTGATACTTTTAAGCTTTAACGCTTAAAAATCTTAAAATATTTTGTTGGTTTTTATATTTTATTCAATAAAACAATATTGCGTATACATGCAAATAAGTTTTGAAATATAAAAAACCATATCTTAAAATCTTTAGATCTTTTGTTGGGTTTTATATAATAATATTGAATAAAACAAGTCTTTAGATTAAGTTCCACTTGACATATTAAAGCATACGATGAGCAAAATGATAATATGTGTAGAAGCACGAACAATCTCTAGACAAGAGAGAGTTTTGTCTCTCAACCATTAGTTTTTGAGACGCAAGGCAAAATGTCAGAGAGACGGTACTTGAAAGGAAAATTATGTTTTAAATGCTATATTGGATTTGTCCAGGGCCGGCCCTGAAATAATTGGGGCCCTAAGCAAACAAAAAATTGGGGGCCTCTGTTTCATATTAAAAAACCATAATCAAACATAAAAATGTAACAGAGAAGCAGAAGAAGAAGAAGAAGAAGTTAAAGAGTCGAAAACAAAAAAAAAAAGAGGAAAAAGAAAAAAAGTTTTGTTTTAATTAAATGGGTCCCACATAAACTCAATTTTTTTTTCATCACGTTGAAAACTTAGGTGTCTTGATAAAATCCTTTTTATTAACTATATACAATTCTTTTTTTTAGAAATTGAGAGCCCTTTAAAAATGGGGGCCCAAGGCCCACGCTTCAATTGGCTCTGTCCAGGGCCGTCCCTGGATTTGTCTATAGGATAGTGGAGTGGGGCTGGTGATGGTCGGAAAAAAGACTGAAAATATACAATGCAACATAACCAAATCACAATTAGATTATTTTAAAATATATGTGTACATAGTAGATATACAAGTTAAAACGAAAAAATAAAATTTAAATTTTAAAAAATATATATTTTTATTAATTTTCATCATACTCAAGTGATCAATAATCAACATCGTTATAAGTTTTTTATAATAAAAAATCATATTTAATCCAGAAAATTGAATTTAACATTGAATAATTTTTTTTTTTTGAAAAATAATATAGTTGATAAAAATTAAATATGAACTGAAACCGAAATCATACTCAATCATCCATTCATAAACCAAAAATTATGAAAATCGAAAACTAAAGAAATATATTATTTTTTGTACAAATCAGAAATGAAAAGTTAAACACAGGTCCATTCGGAATACATTGTTTTTCCATATATATAAATACTTATTAAACTCTTGCGACATCTAATAGTTCTATTAGCAGAAAGAGAGTAAGAGGATTTTTGGGGGAGAGACCAATGGAAGAAGAGACGGTCACAAGAATCAGAAGGCAACACTTAATAGAAGAAGACCACAACAAGATACTCCTTCGGAAGTGTCCTCCGAAAATGCAATACCTAAGAAGAGAGTTCCAACCTCATTCTCTCTAGGGACTCTACCCATATTCTCTTCTCATCCATTCAAGAAATATCAGACGGAGACCATGATCTTCGGACAGGGTCTCAAACACAATCCTCACTCACCTCTCGAATCAATTTACCTTCCAGTGGTAGCCGAACTTGGGCATCAGAGAGTCTTAAAGAGGGAAATTCCTTCTCATCATTCCGAAGATCTTCCTGACAGTATTACTTATGCATGGTCCAACGCATCTCCAGAGAATCATCAGGGCTATCTCACTGAAGTTCTACGTACCCGGAGCTCTCTGACTATTCCCATAGGATACTCCAAGGTTTTATGCAAGAGATCTAGGACTCCGTACGGAAGACCCAAAATCCGACCCGAACAATTAGCGTTAAAGCAAGGAAAGACCAGACGCTCCACCGAAAAAATGACAAAACATATATATATATATATTATTTTTCAAATTCTTATTATTTATATTCGAACAATAAGCTCATGTGTTTCAAATACTTTATGTAGAGACAAGAAGAAAAAAAATCAAATGGAAACTCATCGATCAAGTTGTTCTATGAAATGATATAATGTGGACATTTTATTGCTGATAGAGAAAAGACCACGACGAATCGATGACTTGAATCCTTTACATCTAACCTATGCATTTTCTGTAAACCATCAAATGTGTATGCGTGGATTATGTGCAAAAGAAGAAAATGACATATTAGACCCATAAGCAGCAGTTTCGAAGGACTTATGGTTCACGATGGGCGGACTCATAATCTACTGGACTCATAATCATCGAATAAACATAATCAAGATATACATAAAAATCACCAAATAAAAAAAACATGAATTGACGATTTTAGCATCCATATGAGCAGAGAGATCTTGAGATGTGGAGTCGGAGGATAGGAAGAATATTAAGCTAAAAAGCAAAAACATAAGAAACATTAGTTGAATTATCCATGGAAACGTGCATAATTTTCATGATTATGTGCATGGTTAGGGTTTAGACGTTTATATTAGGGTTTAACATTCCTAATCAAATAATTACTAAAAAGATCAAATTTTACGTATTTAGATTTAAGCTTTGATGCTAGAGTTAGGGTTTACGATCTATGTATTGTTTTCAATGTTTACATGCATTTGTAAGGGTTTATGCTCCCATATTAGGGTTTAATATCCCTTATTTAAAAAAAAACAATTGATGGTATAATGTTAATGAATAATTTTATAACGTTTTCTTCAAAAAAATTATTATGAAAAATATAATAAATAAAAACATTTGCGGTAATTAAACATAATAAATGTAGATATGATATATCATGGTTTTTATGGGTTTTAAAGCAATGATATATGTATATAATCGAGTATTTTATGTGTCTTTCGAGTTCTTTTCGAGTCTTTTACAGGTTTACACACAATTTGGGATCATTTGGACATTATGGAGCAATTATGGAGCATTGTAGCTGAAAAGTCGAAGTTGGTGTTTTTCAAGTTCAGCTGTGTCGACCAACACAACCATGTGTGTCGGTCGACACAGCCCGATTTTTTATACTTCCACGTGAAACCAAAACTTTTTGGAGATTTGTAACTTTGCCCTGAAGTTTCATGTATTTACAGAAGGACCCAGCTCGTGTTTTAGACTATCTTTTAAGGTTTTTGAGTTTTAGAGAGGCACTTTTACTTGGAGACAGATTTTGAACGATAATTGCTTGGTTTTTGAGGGAGGACTTGGAGATTTAGAGTTTGGGGCTGTTCTGATACTTTGTTCTACTTTGAAAGAAGATTTCGAAGCCTTGTTTCTATTTCTCTTTTTTGATTTATATGATATCTATCTTATTCATGTCTTTGATTTCAATTGATATGTGTGAGTAGATCCCTGGTTAGGTTTAGGGATTCTCATTAGGGATTTCATGGAATGATATATTGATTTATTGGTTAGGATTCAAACTCAATAGTTCTTCACCTAGGTTGCACTTAAAGCTAGTTCTGGATTGATCACCTAGAATCTCGATCTTAGGTTGTTAAATTGGCACGACAGTGTGATTTATAACCTGATCAAAACCTAGAGTGAGCAAATTAGATAATTGCAAAGGAATTTGGATTAGATAATTTGTGAACAAATCGAACATGCGCTTAATGCTTGTTTAGAATTTAGGATTCGCAAAGAAATTTGGTTTCTTAAGTTTTAAACATAGTTAATTCTCACAACGAAAGTTGGTTTATTTTACATTAGTGATTTGAGTTCTTGAACTTGTTCGTAATTCGATTTTAACCAGTTAATTGATCTTCATTACTTGATTTCCTGAGAAATTTCATGGACCTGACGCTTTTCCCATCTGATAAAAAACCCGTTTTAATTATTATTTGCATTGTTATTTAATTTATACCATATTCGCTTAGCTGAATTCGAAACGAAAAAGTCTATCGTGAGGTTCTTTAGTCCTTGTGGATTCGACCCCTAAGTACTGCATCGATCTCTTAATTTGAGAGAGTAACTCTAGGGATTTAATTTGAGCGATATCAAGATACTGGAAAAAGAGGATAACAATGGTAAAAGGAGAAAAAAATCAAAAATAATGGAATTGGTTATCTTTAAAATGAATAAAAAATTATATCTTATATACAAAAATAATAATTACTTATAAAAATAGAATATTGATTTTTAAAATTAGATCTAAGAATTCAAAATTGAATAATAAATTCAAAATGGTATAAGTCGCATCATTTTCCTATGATTTTTAATATCGTTTAGATATTGTGACAACCAAAAACGCTTACAATACCATGTGATTAATTATCCCGAGAAGTGCATTAGGCATGTGTCTATTTTAGTTGTATGATTTTACTTTCGGTTTAGAATTCGTAGAACAATACCTATTTAAAAATAATCGATCAGAATCTCGAATATGGTTAAATGAATAGATATATTTATCTTGGTCTCAAAATGAAGGACACAAAACGATGAAAGACGATATTATTTCTCAACCAAAATAATAAATTTAAAAATCAAATCATATCTTAGTATAGTTTAAATGGGTTCATTATTTGTATACAACAAACAAAATATATCCAAATTTGAACTTAGATGAACAATAAAAGAAGACATTAAATTTCTTTCTTTTTAGTTCTGAATTTGGATTGTAAACTGGCAAAAGGAGAATAGTTTTAACTTTCTTGCTTCCCTTTGATGTTTTCGAATTTTGTTAAATTTATAAATTCATCATCCACTTTTATTTAGTTTTGATCTCAGTTCTATTTGTTATATATGTGTGTTTTCACTCTACATATGATTTTACACAATGAATCTTTAACTTCTGATTCTATTTTGTTCATTATAAACGCGATATTTTCAAAAATATATACGTATAAATGAGACGGATCCTTATTCGTTCTAATACATGGTAAACTTTAATTGTTTTTTTTAGAGATTTGTATGTAATCGCGATCGGTTTAGTTTTGTATGTATTTTTGAATTTTTTTGACTAAACATAATAATATTTTTAAGTTTTGTAAATCTTTTTATGTTTATTCTCTCCGCGCATGGCACGGGCCCCACCTACTTAAAATTAAGTATTTAATATTAAATTTTTTATATATTTTATTGATGAAATCAAAACTGTGTATGGGGAATTTGCGAATCTATCTCTTCCAAGGGGGTTCTAGCTTATTTTATTGATAAGAAACACATATCGGAATATTTCGCAGTCGTAGCTTAGAAAACGTTGATCCAAATTGAAGAGAAAAGAGAGGAAATTTTGTTGAACGGGTAGTTCAGTATTTATAAAAGAGAGAGAGTTCGGAGATTCTCGTTGTATTAGAATTCAGATCTGAAATATAAGGTGACAGAGAAATCTGGTTGGACAGTACAAAAACTAAGTTACAGAAGCAGGTCGGCAATAGTGATCGGGATCTTAAGCGACCTGGATTCAGGACGGAAATCCAGGGTGTCGGGCTGATTAGATGAGATCGGTTGCTTTGCCGTTCTGCAGAAGGATGTTCTTCTTTTGTGTTTTTTTTCTGGTCGGACCGGATTCTTACCCTGGAGTTAGAGACCTAAACTCTGCTTTCTGGATCCCTTATGGTCTGATGTGGGGAAAAAAATATATCCTAACCATAAGGTTTAGCCCCTATTTATAGGTGAATGCCATAGAATTGGGAGTTCCTATCGTAATGCATGACTACTTAACTGGGGATTCAGCACAAATACTAGTTTGTCTCATTATTGCCGAGATAATGGCCTACTTCTTCACATCCACCGTGCAATGCACGCTGTTATTGATAGACAGAAGAATCATGGTATGCACTTCCATGTACTAGCTAAAGCTTTAAGTCTATCTGGTGGAGATCATATTCACGCGGGTACAGTAGTAGGTAAACTTGAAGGAGACAGGGAGTCAACTTTGAGCCAATGGGTTCCGATGATGATATTGTATACAGCCGATTTGTCTATCATGACAAATTTCATGAGCTTGCTTATTCCTCCAGCGTGTACGGTTGGCTTGATCGTCCCGACGGTCATAGTGGTCTGTCCGTCAAAGCCGGTGAGTGATTTCGCGTTTTATCTTGATTTTATCGTCATGTATTTCCATCTTCCTTAGTGTCTCCAGAAAGATTTGATCGACTGAGCTCCCTGTGTCGATCAGGACCCTAGTCACGTCGCAGTCTTCGACCTTTAACTCGACTACCAGCGGGTTGTTGTGTGCACACCAGTAATCTTTGTGTCAGTTTCTCCGAATATGATCGGCATGTCGATCTCTGCCCTCTCCAAGCATCTTTGACTAGTGACGGCTTGTTTCTCGTATTGTTTTATTGATCGTACGGAATCTCCTCCGGTCAGGAATCCTCCCATTATCATATTAATTCTTCGTCTTGATGCTGGTGGGGTGTTCAGGTTAGGTCAGTTGTCGTGCGAGCATTTTGGGGGATCCGTGTCGTTACCACCTTGTCCGCTCCTCTACTCGTAATTGTTATGGTTCTATCGGACTGATGTTTTTCGTCCTCTTTTTGGCTTGGTCCTTCGACCTTCACCTCCCCGCTTTGGTATTTGGCTAGTAGATGGTCTTTTAATTGTCGATATTGGGCGGTGGAGTGTCCAGGTCGCTGATGATAATCGCAGAACGATTTCGTATCCTTTACGTCTTTGGAGTCGTCACCCCGGATGTAAGTATACTTGGATCTTTGGGCGGACTGTGCTTTGCCGACATAGTACGAGGATGGCTTTTTGTTCCGTTCTTCCTTGTAGTCTTTATCATAATGTTTCCGCGGTTCATGATAATCGTCCTTAGGTTTTTCCTTTGGCGTAGGTGGTTTGGCCGGAGAATGTTTTTTCAGATTGATCGCTCGGTCTTCCTCGAGTACGATGTAACGGGTCGCTCGGTGCATCGCGTCTTCTAAAGTCGATGCTTCGTTAATTAGGAGGTCGTCCCTGAATTTTGAGTCGTGCCAGAGCCCGTTTCTTAGTGCGGCCAAGGCGGATCCATCCGAAATGGCAACTTTGGAGAGTACTGCCCTGAATCAGTCCATATAAGCTCGGAGGGATTCCCTTTGCCCTTGGGCCAGAGCCCAGAGATCGGCGTTCGACGCCCCCCTTTTGCATGTACATCGAGTAATGTTTGAGGAATGCCGTGGATAGCTGTTGAAAGCTGTTTATCGAGTTTTTCTCAAGTCGCGAGAACCAATTGAGAGCCGGTCCTCCGAGGTGCTCGACGAATAGCTGACAGTACCTGGCATCTTTTTCGTCTGGAGAGAACTGTGCCCTACCCATTACGATGGTGAATGCAGTCATGTGCACCCTTGGGTCTGTCCCTCCTTCGTAGGTTGGTATCTTTAGTTTTCATGTATTCCTGATTGGGATCGCAGTGATCCGAGTGGTGATTGGGGTTTGTTGAGTTTCCTCCAATACGCGATCAATCCTGGGAGCCGAACTGAGAGTTCGTTGAACTTTAGAGTTCATGTCTTTGAGCGTTGCTTTGATTCCCTCAATCTCGGAATCTTGTTCGGCAACTAGATCAAAGTGTTGCAATGGGATTGGTAGTATGACTTGCACTCTGGTTGGATTTCTGTTGATCCTGTTGACAATATGATACTTAGTTACAATAACAGTTCAACAAATATGTAAATAAACAAGACAACAAAATCTAGTGGAACAATTTGGATAAATTAACTCACAAAGTAAGATTCAAATTAACTAAGTGAAGTTTGCACTAACAATCGTAATTATCCATTTCATCATGATTGTAATTTCTTATAAAAGAAAGTTTTACCTTTCTATCATGAAATTATTTGATAATTTTGAAACATGTATTTGGCTCTAAAGGTTTTAGAGGTTTTGGTTGAACAACTCCTTCGAGGACCCATTTATCCGGAATATTTATATCTTTCCATTAAACAGTTCTTGAAATTCTGGAGTTAGATATTTATAGATCGGTTTGAAGTAAAATGGTTTTCACCCGTTTTACTAGAATTTATTACTTTTGAAGATAAAACACTTGACATAGCTTTGTAATGAACTTTGGAAATCAAAGCAGTTGGAATAGATCTTTCGGCCATTTCATAATTATGAGTTTTAACTTGTACAAAACAAGAGATTTTAAAATATTTGTTATTAAAGAAACCGTAAAATTTGGGTAGCAATCAAATGAAATCGGTCGAGTACACAACTCTTTGAGGAAGTTTAAGAAATAGATACATGGTTTCAACTTTTTGAATAATTAGAAAGGAAAGAAGAAGCAACGATAGAGATTCAGAGAAGAAGAAAAGGTTGGTGAAGCAAAAAGTGGAGAGCAGTAACAACTCTTCGACGAACTTTAAGAAAGAGGAAAAGAGCGGAAGACAAAAGTAAATCTGGAAAAAAAAAACTGGCAGGTTTAAGCGGTTTACCTTTCAAAAGGCGACAAGATCGTAAAAATACGCTCTACGACGCCATGTAGCACCCATTAAGAGGAATTCTCGCCAGGGGAGCAAAAGCCCAAAATAAAGAAGGAAACATTTCCAAATCAGTGTAAACCTTACACAAGATAAATTAAAAAGAAAATATAACTTGTGACTTTTTATCCGCCCGATGCAGATCGTACCAGAATCCAAGCCAAAGACGACAAGAGAGATAAAGCATGCTTGTTAGAATCTGAACACAAAGAAAGGAAATCACTCACGCGACTATACATCAAGTCAGCTTGGAGCCTTATTTTCGGATCTTGGGCCTTTGAGGAAAGCCTGGTTTCTATTTCAATTGCTTCTGAGGGGTGATTCTCATACCAATGCTCTAACTATTCACATGTTCACACTCCATCCTTTCATGCCCAGGCTTTAAGTCTTCAGAGGTTCTCACACCCCAAACTCTCAGACATTCACATCCCAGACTATCACGCACATACCCTAGTTCTCACATCTCCAAGCTCTCACGCTCATGCGCCATGTCTTCATGACTTTTCACACACCAGGCTATCACTCCCAGACTCTTAAATTTTCATAGGTTCTCAAAAGCCATGCTTTCATGTCCATGCTCTAAATCTTTGTGGATTCTCATACCCCATGCTCTTATGCCCTATTTTAACTAACAAATTTTCATTGTGTAATGAAAAAATGCTTATGAGATCACGTCAGCGATACAAACTCCAACTCCATGATCAAGTTCACTTAGTGAAATTGTTAGAATCTGCTGCAGACTCTAAGAGAGGCTATTAGAGTTTGTCGTTTCTGTGTGAGAAGCTGCTAGAGTATCGCAGAGAAACAACATAACTCTGTAAACCTCTCGGCAAACTCTCTGCAGGATGCTTACAATGTCTGCCATCGCTCTGCAAATATTGGCATAATATGTTGTTGCTATGTCGTCAATAGTAATATATGATTTATCATTAGATATATTATTAATAAGATACTACTTTTAATACTCAGAGCCTGTGGATGTGAGAATTCGGATGCGAGAATCCATCAAAACTTAGAATCTGGATGTGAAATTCCATTAAAATTCGCATGAAATTTGGATCGTAATTTAAAATCTAACTATACAGGTTATCAATTTCAAAATCTGATATTTACATCAATAATTTGTTCTATACATTTTATCCGCGTATAACAAAGATCATAATCTAACAATTATTTAAACTGCAATCTCAAAAAAATTATTTCTGCAAATAACATGGTTAATATATAAAAAAATAAAGTTTTCAACATATGATAATAAACATATATTTTATTGAAATTTTGAATAATTATAAAGAAAAATAAATTATATCAAAATATAAACCGCAGTATAAATTTTTCATTCAAAAAGATTTATTATCTTTGATAAATAGATAAAAAAAAAAAAAAAAAGATATCATTCCTAACAAAAATTTATAATTTTACGAGTCAGATTCTATTAGACCATTCAACTTTATATAATAGAATTAGGCACTAAGAGATGGTTAATGATAGTGGTGAAATATGGAAGTCAACGGGGTAAAATCACGAAGGGTGACGATCTGGAAAAGCCCCGACCTTTCTGTATACACAAGCGCAGACAAATCAGACGGTAATCACGGAATCATCATCTCTTTACACAAAACATAAATAAACAAGTTATGTTTTCTGAACAAATACTGTACGGACATATGGTGTTCAACGGCCGGACTGTTATGTCGGTAGCCCATTTGTCGGCGGAGATATGGCAGCTATTACGTCGGATTCCACCGTCGGATCGCTTAAGCAGCCGCGAGATGCTTGAGCTCGTCTGCTTATTCCCGCTTCAGCAATTGGGTCGATTCGCTTTATGGCTCTGGACTTTTCTATGTCTTCCTCCTCCGCTAGGTTTGCTCTATCCCGAAGAAGACGATCGTGATCACGCTTTTGCTTATGGCTCAGCTTCAGCTTCCATCGCTACATATCAGAATCACTTTCATCTTCATTTTGAGTGATCAAATTCGACCTCCATCCTTTCCTCTTTTTTGTAAAGTTCCCAGTTTCATTTCCTTTTGCAATCACTCTGTTTTCTCTCTCTCTTTCTTTTATAATGTATACACTCTGTAGTTCTTGCGATTTGGCAAAACCCGGATCTTGTTTCTTGATCTTAGTTAAAGAATCGGATTTCTAATTACAGTTTGGGACCATTTAGGTTTACTCCGTGATGATAATTATAGACCATCAATTCGAGTTTAATCTGCAAATGAAACACGGTTGAATCCGTCTTACCTCGGAACGTTAAGACTAATGGAGCTGTCTTCGATTTGTTTTGAGTTCGTTCATATTTTCTGAGCGAAATTTGAGCAGAGATCCAGAGGGTTTTGAGTTAATCAGGCTTAAAGTTAAAGCGTGGGATCAAGGTAGCTAACTCTGTTTATTAGTACTTTATATTTTTTCTTAACCAAAAAGTTATGAGCATCCCTAATCTGTTTTTGGGCTGGAGGCCAAAACATGTTAAATTACTCTCATCACCGTTGCCGTGAAGCTAACTCAGTTTTGGTGTTGAAAGTTTTTGTGTAATTGTGGTAGTCGAAACTCGCACAACTAAATTTGGTTAAGAAATTTCGAAGTATGAACTGCAGAAACAGAAATCCAAAGATGATTTTTTATTACTGATTTGATAACTTTTTAGCTACAAGATTTTGCCAAAGAAAAATGTAAGTGTTTTGCTTTGTGAAATTGCATATCCTTTTTTTGAATGCATTCTCCTCCTTTTACAAATACGAGACTCCACCGCCTAAGTGAGAATATCGGAATATTTTCTTTTTCCTCTAGGACTTATTTTCCTTTTTGCCCCTTCATCCGACTTCTACGCGATTTGGTTTTATCCATTAGGTCACAATAGTCCGGGCCGGCCCATTGGTCATCGTTGCCTCGGCCCATGGCGTCGTTGCCTCGGCCCATCTTTCCATCGAGGTTTGAGCTCGTTGGCTAGGCCCATTGTCAAGCTTAATTCTTCAAAAGCCGATAGTGCTCATAGCCATTACTTAGTCATTTTTATGTTGATCTTGGCTAGGTGAAAACTGACCCCAACAGTTAGCCCCCCAGCTCGTCAGATTCAAGGAGTGATTCTGACGAGGTAGAAATGCCGAGCCAACAACAAGATCAACATGCTGAACCAACAAAAAGGTTATGTCGAGCCAAATCCAAAACGATCACTACGCCGAGCCGAATCTCATGGTTTGAACTATTCTTGATTTATCTCAACGGTTAAAGGTGTTTCTCGGGAACTGTGTAATCGTGACGTCACGCAATGATTATTTCGTGAATTCAAACCGTTTTCGTTGGTTTCTGAGGTGCGTTATCCCCACGCCTTACCCTAGATTTTTCTCTATAAACATCGAAGCGTTGACTCATTTCTCACTACTTTGCATCTTCAAAATCCAAAAGGAAGAGCTCTCTTCTCTCTCTTCTTTTTTTCTCGTATTTATTTAGGTTTTCCGTCTTCCACCGCTGTTTGCTTTGCTCTTTATGATCCATCTTTAACCAAAGCACGGTGAGCCTTCGAATTTCCCGATCCATCATCAAACAATCCGCGGCGACTTCTTTGAAGTTTTCGATCCATCCTAAAGAGATTCGCGGCGGCTTTGAGTTTCCCGAGCCATCTCCAAATATCTTCATTCCATCTTTATGGCTAATACACAGAATTTTTAACCCTAAAATATCACTGCAAGTGCACAGCAAACGAAGTAGTATTTAGGGATAGAATCCACGAGAACCAAGTATCACACTACGAATTATTATGAATGAAACTAAGCTAAGATGACAATATGGTGGTTGTTATGATGTGAAACGAAATAGCAAATTAAAAACGATGAAAAATCAATTAAAACAAGCGTTAGATCAAGGGAAATTCGCAGGAATTCAGAGATCATGAACCAGACAATTATTCAGGGAACAATAAGCGCAGTCTTAAACTCAAACATGAATTTTTAACCAATCCACTGTCATGGTATCAATTACTTTATCTAGCAACCTAAGAATCTAAACTGTCGTTTGATCTTAGAATTCTAAACAAGCATTAACGAGCAGGTTTGATATGTTCACGAATTGCCTTAACATCAGCTTTCATTGGCTAAGGACAATTCGCTCATCTATGTTCTATCAAGCAATCTATAGCACTTTTGATGAATATATTAAAACCTAAATCAGAGATTAAGTGATCAATTTAATATAAGCAATGAGAACAACGATAGGTGAAGACAAGATGATAAATCCCTATCTATGTCTGATTCAATGATTCATAAATTCTTTTGAAACCCTAAACCTAACTATGAAACTACTCAGACATGGAAGCAGAGAAACAAGAAGGAGATGAAGAAAAACTCATGATCAAATAAATAGAAATCCAAAAGGGTTCAGCAATCTTCTCAAAGATGTAGAGTCAGAGATTCGTCTCCCCAAAGCTTACAAACTCCAAAAGCCAAAAGTCTGAATAGAAAAGAAAGTGTTTGTAAAAAATTGTGTAGAAAATAAAAGTGTCCCTCTTCAAAAGTGGCTTAAAATAAGTATATATAGGTCTATGGTTGGATTTGGTGGACTTTGGATGATTCTGGGGATAAAAAGGAAAGTGAGAATTTGTCTTTTTTCGTCTGGAAAACAGATGGATCAATCCAGAATTGGATGGATCGATCTGAAAAATTCTTGTACGCCAGATATGTCTGGATGGATGGATCCAGATTTGGATGGATCGATCTTTCTTCTTCTGGTCTCATCTCCTGCACATGCTTCTTCTGCTCGCCAGATTGACATATCTTCGTTAAAAATGGCATAACTTTCTAACCGTTGATCGGAATGATTTCAAACCACCTCCAAATGAAAGCTCACTCAAGTGGCTATCTTGTATCCAAATTTCATCGCAATCCAATCAAGGAAAGCCTTTCAAATAATACCAGGTTTCCAAAGCTTCATCATGATCCCATATCTTCATAAGTCCAATTGCACCCGAAATTCCGTGTTTCCTCCAAAATGACTTAAAAACTGTAAAGACTAGATAAAAGAAATAAAAGACTCTAAAAACACACTTTGACTCGATAAAACAACGGATATCATGGTTGAAAACCGGTGAAAACCATGATATATCAACTCCCCCAGACTTAGCCTTTGCTTGCCCTCAAGCAAAACAAAGAACTTAGTTTGTGAAAGAAGTTTGAAAATGCGGAAACTCACCTTCTCTTCAGAGCGTTGTAATGACTACTCAACTCATAATCCACATACTGGAAGACCAATCCAAATCGAACCACCATGTACTTCTCCGCAGACATTCGCAGCCTCCCAGATTCAACCCACAATTTTGCAGCATTGTCCATAAGCCTTTCATCGCTGGGTCTCATCGATTATCTCAATGTCAAGAACTTTTAGACTTATTCCCGTACAATACCATGACAAACAAACCATATAATCCTTGGTAGTTTTTCTCTCCCCTAGACATATTATGTTCTCATCATTTCTTCTTCTTTTCTTCTCTTTTTATCTCAAAGGTGTAAGCGAATAATGGTATCACGGGAAATTTTCCTAGCCTCGCTTCCAATCTTTGTGTGATCATTCCTTTCGAAGTAAAATAATGGGATCGCCGGAAATTTTTCTAACCCTTTACTAGAAAGAAAATCCTTTCATCTTTTCTGTTTTTATTTAACTTAGAATAAGGGAGAGGAGTACCATCACTTTTCACACAACATGCATTTGTCAGGTATGGACGAGGAGTCAAGCCCTATGAACACCAGTCACATCGATGAGGTAAAAGGAAGGGCTCAGAAATTAGCTCGGGCTTAGTGGATTCTTCTGGAAATATAGACGTCTCTAGTTAACTGGTCAGCCTTTGGATTTTGCATTAGTCGAATCTGAACTGATTCTGCAGCAATGGTCACTCAGATGAAATAGTCACACACTAAACCAAGAGAAAGATCATAGGTTCCAACAGATTTGACTCAATAAACTGACTTGGACTGACTCAAAGAGAAAACACAAGAAAGAAAATAGAGTTAGTAAACGATAAACACCTTCTCCCAGACTTACTTCACACCTTCCCGGTGTGAAAATAAATCAAGAAAAAGGTAAAATAGACTCAAAAGATGAAAATAAAAGAAAAGAATTTTTTTTTTTTTTTTTTTGAAAAGAAACCTGGAACACTTAGAACCAAAACCAAAAGTTAGAAAATAACTGAAAAACAAAGTATGTACACTTACCGGTGGGTTGCCTCCCACAAAGCGCTTGTTTTGAGTCATTAGCTTGATTTCGGTCTCATGTATCAGTCAGGAAGATGAGCATGGGAACTTGCTCCAAAACAAGTTCCCCGATCAGTTATCTGAAACTCTAGAACCTTGCTGAACATTTCCTTCACAGCTTCTGCACCCTTCTCTTTAAACTCTGGAGTGAGAATAGCTCTAACCTTGGAGAAAGACTTCAAACTTCCTTTGCACTTCACCTTATACTCAATCATGTCACCAACACACCTCAGAGGTACCAAAATCATATGACAATCTTCCTTGATTCTTTGGCTCTTCACCTTCTCCTTGGCCTTGTTCGTTTGACGGGCTTCCTTGTTAACGATGTGAGAGTCTCCATCCAGGACTTCCTTGACCGCGCTCTTAGCAACAAGCTCTTTCATTGTCTCGATTAACAACTTATCCCCACTGATAATGGTCACACAAGATGCAATTTTGGGTTCTTCATTATTTGGTACGGCTTTGTAGAAGACATTTTTGTCAATATTGGAGAATGAGACTCTTCTATTAGGCAAATCCACAACTGCACCCACTGTCGCCATAAATGGTCTCCCAAGAATCAGAGGCATATCAGAATCCTTAATCATCTCCACCACCTGGAAATCAGTAGGAACAAGACCATTTCCTACTTGAACATGTAAGTCATGAATGGTGCCATGTGGAATCATGGTGGAAGAATCTGCAAACTTGAGAGATATCTGAGCAGGTCTCATCTCAGTAATCCCGAGCTTCTCTGCAATAGCCTTAGACATGAGATTAATAGAAGATCCATAATCACAGAGAGATTCTTCAAATTCAACTCCTGAAATAGAGCATGGAACTACAAACTTCCCATGGTCTTCCACCTTAGGCAATATCTTCATAGGAGGTGGTGTATTCCTTGCTTCAACAAAGAGGGCCTTAACAACTATAAGGCTTTCTCTGGTATCTCTAGCAAATTTCCGATATGCAGGATCACCTCTAAGTGCTTCTTCAAACGAGACATCAGGAGAAAGCTCTTTAATGATCTTATTGAATTCAGCTAGCTTCTATTTGTCAATACGATTCTTCAGTCCTTGAGGGTATGGGATTCTAGGGATGTACGGTAATGGTTCCGCAGCTTCTTCTACTTCTTCTGATTTAAGCGGTGCCGGTACAATCTCCATCTTACTTTGAACTGATATTGCACTGCAGTGCTCTCTGGGATTTGTCTCAACATTTTCTGAAAGAGTCCCTGGTGGTCGCTTGGCTGATGCTGAGATCTGAGCTACCTGAATGTTAAGCTTCTTCACGTGAGTAGAGAGAGATTCAGTCTTACCATTGAGATCACTGTACATGCTGTCCACCTTGACATTGATCTCGCTAGCAGTTTTCTACTGGTTGAGCAAGAGCTGCTGCATAAGAACCTTGAGTTCATCTTGAGAGTCATTTGCGGAGCTCTCAGGAGCTTGGAATGAGGCTGGTGCTATCGACTGGAAGCTGTTGAATGGCTGTTTCTGCTGAAATCCACCCTGAAATCTATTCTGACCCTGATTTTGTACGAACTGGTTCCCCTGAAATCCCTGAGAAAAGTTGGTCTGAAAACCCTGATTTTACACGCTCATCTGTCCTGTAAACCCCTGAAAAGCAGGAACGCCCGCATTTTGCACGGTTGGTTTTCTCTGAAATTGTTGACCCTGAACGTTCATTTGTTGTGGGTAGACTTGATCTTGCGGATTCTCAACATTCGTGCTTCGGTAATACAGATTTGGGTGGTTTTTGTAATTCTGGTTGAAACCCCTGTTTTGCACGAAACCTTGCCCGTTCACATAATTCACCTTGCAACTCATCAGCCCCTTCTTCAGCGAATTCCTGGTAGAAAATAGGGTCCGTTCCACTCTTGCAAAACTGAACACCTCTTTGACCTTGGCTTGCCTTCAATAGCTGATTTACCTTCTCATTCAGCTTTTCGATCTTCTGAGACTCCACGCTTAGACCTATCATACTTAGCACAGCGGTTGTTGGAACTTGCAGCCAAGTTCTCAATCAGTTGGTAGGCTCCATCCTTACTCTGAGTCATGAAATCCCCATTGCTAGCAGCGTTGAGAGCATTCTTGTAATCTCATTCGACTCCATCGTAGAAGATGCTAAGAATCTGCCCATCCGAGTATCCATGATGAGGGCACTCTCTGCGAGACTCTTTGAACCTCTCCCAAGCCTCACAAAAGGACTCTCTTGAATGTTGCTGGAAAGTAGTGATCTTGTTTCTCAGCGAAGCCGTCTTGGATTTAGTGTAGAAGTGATCCAAGAAAGCAGCTCTGCATTCATTCCAAGTAGTCAACGACCCAGGATATACAGATTTGAGCCATCTCGATGCCTTGTCTGCCAGAGAGAAAGGGAAGAGCTTGCACTTGATGTAATCAGCTGGCACCCCATTCGACTTGGTAGTGCTGCAGATCTCTTCGTAGTTCTCTATGTGATCCATAGGATTCTCAGCTGTAGACCATGAAACACGTATTGCTTCACCAACCCGATCATCTGAGGCTTGATCCCATAATCCTGCCTTGCAAGGGCTGGTGGACAGATAGCAGCTCTGTTCTGGTAGAAAGTATGGGGAGTGTCCGCATCCCCAATCGTAGGCGGTCGCTGATGTTGTTGTCACAGTTACAGTTGCTGCAATTGTTGCAACTGCTCATGTAGCCTCTGAACCTCAGTTGCAGTAGCAAATGCCTCATTGTCGATTTGATCACCCATTGTGATTTGATTCGACTTTGTCTTCCTGTTTTCTCTCTCTAACCTTGCAAGTTCCTGGTTATTGAAGTTGAAAAGGTTGTCAGCTCCTTTGCTTCTTCTTTGCATAAACCTGAAACACACAAGAGAGAAAGTTAGTAAATCTTAGTCTAAACTTCAAACAAAAATTCGAAGGTAACGCGATTGGTCCCCGCCAATGGCGCCAAAAACTTGATACACAGAGTTTTAACCCTAAAATATCACCGCAAGTGCACTGTAAACGAAGTAGTATTTAGGGATCGAATCCACGAGAACCAAGTGAAACGCTACGAATCTATATGAGTGTAGTGAAATTAAGCTAAGATGACAATATGGTGGTTGTTATGATGTGAAACGAAATAGCAAATTAAAAGCGATGAAAAATAAATTAAAACAAGCGTTAGGTCAAGGGCAATTCGCAGAAATTCATAGATCATGAACCAGACAATTATTCAGGGAACAATAAGCGCAGTCTTAAACTCAAACATGAATGTTTAACCAATCCACTGTCGTGGTATCAATTACTTTATCTAGCAACCTAAGAATCTAAACTGTCGTTTGATCTTAGAATTCTAAACAAGCATTAACGATCAGGTTTGATATGTTCACGAATTGCCTTAACATCAGCTTTCGTTGGCTAAGGACAATTCGCTCACCTATGTTCTATCAAGCAATCTATAGCACTTTTGATGAATAGATTAAACCCTAAATCAGAGATTAAGTGATCAATTTAATCTAACCAATGAGAACAACGATAGGTGAAGACAAGATGATAAATCCCTATCTATGTCTGATTCAATGATTCATAAATTCCTTTGAAACCCTAAACCTAACTATGAAACTACTCAGACATGGAAGCAGAGAAACAAGAAAGAGATGAAGAAAAACTCATGATCAAATAAATAGAAATCCAAAAGGGTTCAGCAATCTTCTCAAAGATGTAGAGTCAGAGATTCATCTCCCCAAAGCTTACAAACTCCAAAAGCCAAAATTCTGAATAGAAAAGAAAGTGTTTGTAAAAACTTGTGTAGAAAATAAAAGTGTCCCTCTCCAAAAGTGGCTTAAAATAAGTATATATAGGTCTATAGTTTGATTTGGTGGAGTTTGGATGATTCTGGGGATAAAAAGGAAGTCAGAATTTGTCTTTTTTCGTCTGGAAAACAGATGGATCAATCCAGAATTGGATGGATCGATCTGGCTCAATCTGAAAAATTCTTGTGCGCCAGATATGTCTGGATGGATCGATCCAGATTTGGATGGATCAATCTGGCTTGGTCTGGAAAATTTCTGCGCGCCAGATTTTTTTGGATGGATCGATCCAGATTTGGATGGATCGATCTTTCTCCTTCTGGTCTCATCTCCTGCACATGCTTCTTCTGCTCGCCAGATTGACATATCTTCGTTAAAAATGGCATAACTTTCTAACCGTTGATCAGAATGACTTCAAACCACCTCCAAATGAAAGCTAACTCAAGTGGCTATCTTGTCTCCAAATTTCATCTCAATCCAATCAAGGGAAGCCTTTCAAATAACACCAGGTTTCCAAAGCTTCATAATGATCCCACATCTTCGTAAGTCCAATTGCACCCGAAATTCCGTGTTTCCTCCAAAATGACTTAAAACGTGTAAAGACTAGATAAAAGAAATAAAAGACTCTAAAAATACACTTTGACTCGATAAAACAACGGATATCATGGTTAAAAACCGGTGAATCAATGGCGTCTTCTGACGAGCTGCGAGATTCCTTTGTTTCGACCGATTCTCCTTAGGAACTTGGGCGCAGAGTTATCCAATCACCCGAGGCGAGCGAGGCAAATAGGGCAAGCGAGGAAATCGAGACTGATGAAGCAAACATGGTTGATGAGATGAGTGGGGTAAACGAGGCGAACGAGGCAACTGCTAAACCTTCTCCTCCAGATCGGCTCGTAATTGAAGTTCCACATCTTATTGACGAACGCATTGAGGATATAACCGAGGCAAACCTTGAAAAGGGATTCCCTCTAGACGGAATCAAAATCGAGCCTGAGGAGCTTGCTATTTGTGAAGCCAAGAAGAGGCGATTCGAAAGACTGTTTGCAAGTTATGAAGCCGGTCCATCATAAAAACTTCATGAAAATGGAAGAAATTACCAAAGAAATGACCCAATCCTCCTGGCTCAACCTTGTCGACCGCGGAGTCCTTAGAGGCGCTAATGCGTAGGTTCAGGATCTCGGAGGAAGTTGAGTTAATCGTTCCTTCCCCGTCAGTTCATCCTGACAAACCCCCACCGAACCACTTTTTTTATACGAGAGCTTCTTTTATGCAAGTTTACTCTGGTTTTCGATTCCTGGTTTAATAGTTCGGTTTTTGAAGAGACACGGGCTACCTCTTAACTAGATTACACCTCAGGGAATGTGCCATCTTGTCGGTATCCTGGTACTAAGTTATGAGTGCGATGCCGAGGTTGAAGTTGACCATCTCTTGAACCTCCTTGAGTTCCGAAAAGTTCTAAACTCTGGGGCGTACTACATTTTCAACAAGAGGGGTTGCAAAATAGTTGAAGGGTTTAAGGGTAAAGATAGTGACTGGGGAAGTTACTTCTTCTTTGTCCCAATCAAAGATGCGACGATTGATGGAGATTGCCTCGGCCAAGTCGAAACGAGCTGGGGACCCATTGGTAGCTGATCCACAGTTTTCTCAGATTTTTATAAATTTTCGGCTAAGTTTCTAACATTGCCTTCTTTTTTTTTTTTGCAGTTCGTCACATTCTACCACCGTTTCCAGATGATACTTTCCTTATCAGGGACACTTTCGCCGGCGGGAAGACTCACTCGGAAAAACACTTTTCCCTGGCACGTGTTAAAAAAGCACGAGCTCGTTTTGACGGTCTCTCAGTTTCTACCAACTCGGAGTCATTACCTTACACCTCGGCTTCATATTATTGAGATTATGGGTAAGAGGATGACATGTCACGACAAGCAGGCAGAGAAGGAGAAAGAGATGAAGGAAATGGCTCTGAAAAAAGCTGAAAAATCAGCTGATGCACCTCTCAAGGATACCGAGGTGACGTCTAAAGTGGCTCGGGGGGATATCAAAACTTCGTCCCCTGCTAAAGACAAAGTTAATGGTGTCGGCCTTACTGGTGCCTAGGCAACTCAACAAGGTATTGTCGAGCCAGTAATCCTTGATGATGCGACGAGGCAAGTCGTGTCAGGTCTTCCTTCTAACTCTAATCTTCCATTGGCTCCTTGCCAATCCAAGGATGTCGTCATCTTGGAAGCGTCCTGCTTCTGATGCCGAAAAGGGGAAACCGAAGGAAACTACCGAGAAAAGGCAGAAACGAGCCACTTCTTCCAACCCCGCGTCCATATCTTTCAGACATGATGGGACAGAGCCTGTTTATAAGGGTGCAAATGCCTCGGCCTCACTCTTCTCAAAAATTACATCCCCCGGTGACCGCCTTCCTCTTGCTTATACTCTTTCCAAGGGTGGCATGTACGTCGATATGTCATTAACTGACATTAAGGTAATTGTTTCGGAAATTAATTTATTCTGAATTCTTTCTAAGTGATGGCTCGGGTATTGACTTTTTCTTTACAATTTGTAGTTTGTGGCATCGATCAATAAGATGGTCGCTGCTTATAATCGGGAAGCTCGTAGGGATCAGCGCCGAGTTGCCGATACGAGGAAAGATGCTTTGTAGTTGAAAGTTAAACTGGACAATCTCGAGAGTAAGCATGCCACCGAGCTAGCATCTTATTTAGCTCGGGTCAACCTTCTTGAGAAAGAGAAGAGTTTCTTCAAGGATGAATCGATCAAAATTGGTGACTTAGCTATGAGGCTGGAATACTCGAAGTCGAGGAAGGCTGCCGAAATAGATTCGCTAAAGAGGCAGCTCATCGCAGCAAAAGTTTTGCATGAAATAAATGTGAAGAAAGCCCAGAAAACAACGAGGTGAGAGATGGTCGGTAAGTTTCAAGAGAGGCTTGCCAAAGTGGAGAAAAGAATTGAAGGCCTGAAGTAGGCTAAAGAGAAGGAGCTTGATCTCGCTTAAGTTGATGGCAACCTCCAACTACTTGATATCCTTCAGAAAGAGTGCGCCAACTCTGGACTCTGAGGTGAGAAGCTTACTGGGTGGAGAGCCGAGCTGACAGGCGCTGACGAGGAGTTTGAGAAGATCGAGTATGAACTAAAGAATGAACTAAAGAATGAGCTGAATGAGGAGTCCATTCAAAAATTTTGTTGCCTCTCAGAGTGTCATAGAATGGCAAACATTTTCGGTAGATCGTGAAGTAAATCGGTTCAGTGTTACGACGCATCCTGTGAGCCGCTAAACTTTGCGCTTTGTCTTCGGTGAAACCATTTGTATCAGAGCATTGATTTGCTTCAGATTTGCTTTGATGCCTCGGTGGGTGACCAGATATCCAAGGAATTCTCCGGATGTTACCGCAAACCTACACTTGATCGGGTTAAGGTTCATGTTCTGTAAATTCAACTGTTCAAAGCATTCTTTAAGGTGTGCCACGTGATCCTTCTCATCAAGTGACTTTACCAGCATGTCATCTATATATACCTCCATTTTTTTCCTAGTTTCTCGTCGAACATCTTGTTTACCAATCGTTGATAAGTTGCTCCAGCATTTTTGAGGCCGAAAGACATTACTTTGTAAAAATATATTCCGCGATCAGTTATAAATGCAGTCTTTTCTCTGTTGTCGGGATTCATAAAGATCTGGTTATATCCTGAGAAGGCATCCATGAATGATAGAAGTTTGTTTACAGCCGTTGCTTCTACTAGACGGTCTATGTGTCGTAACGGGAAACTATCATTTGGGCATGCTTTGTTTAGATTGGTGAAATCAACGCACAGTCGCCATTTTCCGTTCTTCTTCTTCATTCACAGCCTTTGCCCTTTCGGAGCCCAGCTTTCTCCTCTTTTGTTTTCCTGGCTTGAAAGTTGGATCCACGTTCAACCCATGGCATTTTACATCGATGCCGATGTCGGGCATATCTTCTCTGTCCAAGCGAAAGTGTGCACGTTTTCTTTTAAAAAGGAGATCAACTCTCTTTTAATGGCTTCGTCCAGTTTGGCTCCGACCTCGACGCATCGCTCTGGGTGATCATCGTCTATACATTTTGAGATTACGGGGTAGCAAGTTGGTCAGTTTTCTTTGCGAGCCTCCATGATCTGTAATTGCTATAAAGCTTGGCTAGCTCGTTTGCCGCCACCCGGTTCATCTTCAACTTCCTTCGGTTCGTTTCTGCGTTCAACTTTGTTACGGGGTTTCGGGACTCCTTCTGATTTCCGCGAATGGTCTTGATTCCGTTTGGCATTGGGAACTTTATATAAAGGTGATCAGTCGATGGAACAACTCTCATAGGAGTTTCCAAGGCGTCCCTATGATTATGTTGTATATCGCGGGGTGATCAGCCGCTGAAAACTCCACAATTTGTGTTACTCCTCCGGTTCGGACGGGCAGCCTGATCGTTCCAAAGGTCATTGTAGTTTCTCCTGAAAATCCAGTCACCGGCTTCGAGGTTTCTGTGACTTCAGAAAGAGTGAGCTCAATACATCTTAAAGTTTTCCGGAAGATGACATCGGCGGAACTTTCTATATCTATCAGTACTCGGGCAACATCATGGTCTGCCACGATTAGTTCAATAACGAGAGGGTCGTTGTGAGGCTGCTTGATACGAACCATCTCTTTTTGCTCGAATAAAATCACATCATTTGGCAAATTGGTGGGTGTGGTCCAGTTGGCACTAGTATCCGCCCTACGCTCAAATGCTTTGATCGCCGACACTATATCCGTACAGAATTAGGATCCTCCCATTATCATGTTAATTCATTTTTGGAACCTTGTTGTGTCACCTCGTCGGCTTGCCTCCCTTTTTTGGTGGGCTCGTCAGCTCGGGCAGCCTAATTAGGCTGACTTGCCTCGTCATCACGTTCAAAGTCTTTTAGGCAGACTGCGTTGCCTAATTTTCCTGCCATCAAGTTTTGCTGCCTCGTCATCGAGGCTCCTACAATTCGCGGTAAGGTGTCCATACTGGTGACGATGTTCGCAATAGGCCTTCTCCTCGTAAGTGCTGGTATTTCTTTTCCACGTGTTCCATGGGATTTTCCGCGTCCGGCTCCCACCTGATAGTTGTGGACGCCGCTGAAACTTGGTCCTTCATGATGAACGAAACTGATGTTATGAGGGTTCTTTTTGATGCCCGACGGGTTTGTGTTTGTGCTTTGAACATTACTTCGGCTCGTTGATTTGTCGAGCCGTACCTCTGAGATAGAACTTTCATTTCCTCCTCGTTGACGATAAAGTATGAGGCTCGGTGCAGTGCATCTTGGATCGTCAGTGGCTGGTTCAGCGCGATCTCTTCTCGGAAATGTGACTCGTACCATTGTGATTTCCTCAGGGTGGTAAGAGCAGCTTTATCACTTACATCGTCGACTTTAGAGATAATCGTTTTGAAATGCTCCATAAAACTTCATAATGATTTGTTGGGCCTTGAGATAGAGTCCATAAGTCGGCGTCAGAAGTCCCACGATCCATAAACATGGAATGATATTTTAGAAAAATGGCTGATATCTGATCGAAACTATCGATGGAATTACGATCAAGCCGCGAAAACCACTCGAGGGCTGCTCCCTTAAGATGTTCTACGAATAGGAGGTAGAAACCGGCATCTCTCTCGTTCTCGCTGAGGTTGGCTCGTCCCAATGCCATTATGTGAGCTTTTGGGTTGGTTGTCCCTTCATAGAATAGGATTCGGATTTTGCCAGGGTTAGATATTCTTGCTCTGGTTATCTGAACCGTAGATGGTGTCTTATGCAATTCCTCTAACACAAGGCCTATTTCGGGTGCTGAGCTAATCACCTTATGCACTTGGGACTTGAATGCTTTCACCTCGGCAGCAGCTCGGGACAGCAAAGCGCGGATCTCGTCGAGTTCCCTACTTTGGTCTTGGCTCATTGTCCTCGGCATCCTGTTCTGCTTGGAACGTCTTGCAGGATTTGCTCTTCACAGCTTATCTTCGTATTGTGCTTGATGTGCCTAGTAAGCATCTTCCTCCTCGTTCGTCAAGTTCCCGGTTTGACTTATATTCCATCCTATGGCTCATGATCGCGTTGATACTGAGGCAAAATTTGCATCGATCGGGTCGCCAGTGGCTCGGTTTTCTATCGTAATAGTATTGGACAAGCCGTTGGGGCATTCGTTGTTGTTGTCGCTGACAAACTGGACACGTCTATCATTGGTTGCCCTCGCGGCTCGAATCAGCTCGGGCAGCTCGTCAGTTACGGTTGACCTAGTGATTGCTGGGGTTTGCTCATCATGTTGAGGCAGAGGTGACTGCCCTCCTAACGTCCTCGGTACGTCGCTGGTCGTGTCACGAGGAGTGGAAAAGTCGAGGGTTGTAGGTCTGATGCCGAAGAGTTGCCTTCTGAACCTTCTTGTCGGATTTACCCACGATCCCAAATTTGCGGTGCGTAGATTTCAGACTCGCTGTTCTGAAGTAAGCGTGTCAAGTTTCTCATTCAATGAGTTGTTCACCTTGTCCTGCTCGTCCACCTTCTTGAGCAAGGTAGCCAGCATGTCCCTCATCTCGGCTCAGGATGCAGGAACGGTCTCCGTGTTTTCTAGGGTAAGATCTCTGGGATTCGTGTCTCCACCATGATGATTTGCTGTGGAGTTGGCTGCGTCTTCAGCGACTCGGTCTCCGTCTGTAGTCATCTTCTCAGGTCTCGATCATGACAGTTCCAAGAGTAAGAAAATTTCAGAGTCTCCACAAACGCCACCAAATTGTGGGAGTCGAAACTCGCACAACTAAATTTGGTTAAGAAATTAGGAAAATAGAAACTTCGAAGTATGAACTATAGAAACAGAGATACAAAGACGATTTTTTATTGCCGATTTGATAAGTTTTTGGCTACAAGATTTTGTCAAAGAAAAATAAAAGTGTTCTGCTGTGTGAAATTGCGGATCCTTTTTCTGAATTCCTTCTCCTCCTTTTATAGATACAAGACTCCACCGCCTAATCGAGAATATCAGAATATTTTTCTTTTTCTCTAGGATTTATTTTTCTTTTTTCCCCTTCATCCGACTTCTACGCAATTTGGTTTTATCCATTAGGCCACAATAGTCCGGGCCGGCCCATTGATCATCGTCGCCTCGGCCCATGGCGTTGTTGCCTCGGTCCATGGTGTCGTCGCCTCGGCCCATGGCATCGTTGCCTCGGCCCATGGCGTCGTTGCCTCGGTTCATCTTTCCATCGAATTCTGGGCTCGTCGGCTAGGCCCATTGTCAAACTTAATTCTTCAAAAGCTCATAGTGCGCCTAGCCATTACTTAGTCATTTTTATGTCGATCTTGGCTAGGTGAAAACTGACGCCAACGGTAATCTTCAGAAACTTGTGGCTGATTAGCCACATGAGAGATTTTTTTGATGAACAATTTGTGTTTTGTCTTGTTGCATTAATACTCTGGTGGTCTCTTACAGATCATTATAGTTTGTCTCCATCCGTACCAGTGCAGTGCTTTTTCGAATACGCTTGTTTGGGTTCGATCTTGGGATAAAGAAAAAGTGGATGAACATTATTAAATCTCTGAACTTTCTCTAGCATATCATCATTTTTCATTTGATCGCAAGTTCTCGATTTTGCTGGCTTTGTATCTAACGTAATTAGCACTTTCTAAGATCAACAATGGTGTTTGTTCCAAGCCAACTTTCTTGGGTCTCTTTTGGTTTTGTGAGTTTTGGGTTTCTTGGTTTTCAAGAAAGAAGCTTGTTCATACTTTGTAAGTGTAAATGGGAGAGTTTCACGGTTCTTCAATTCTTCATTTCTTCATTTCTTTTGGTTTGAATCGGAGTCTTGTGTGGTACATTGAGTATAGGCTATAGGCATATCATGTGCTTTGCTTGTACTAATTAATCAGCTAATTAAAGCCTCAATCAAAGAATCGTAGGCAAGAAACAAATAAATGATTAAGGGGTTTAAAAATGTCTAATTATTGTGAATTTTTTCTTTGATTTTATGAGAACAAGATGGTGCAAGGAAATTTATAGAATTTGAGAAATGCTTATTATTTATAAATTTAGACGTATTTAAAACCTTATTTTCGTGATAAGAAATCTCTTCTTTCATCGAATCATAATTTCATATTCTAAAAGCTTTGTTAACTAATTATTTTCCTGATTTGATAATCTTGTTGTTAGAGTGCAAATTACCATTATTTTGATCAAATCTGTCTTTTTAATTTTAAAATTTAAAATTATAAGAAAATCAGATAATGTCAAAAATATTTACGTTAAATTACAAAATAATAAATAATTTTGTTAAATTACAATAACAACAGTCTTCAAACAAACAAAATTTATTTTATCCATTTTATTTATTTTAGAAGAAATAGTCTAAAATAGTACCTTTTCTGACTTTAATGTCAAACGGGGTACACTCGTAGGGAAAATTGTAGAACTAGTACACTTTTTTGGAAATACCAGCGCTACCCCTTAAGACCAGCAGAGTTAACGCGGACCGGTGGCACACTGTCTGCATGTTGACATTGGCAACGCAAGTAAATGTAGACTACGCAGAGTACAAGTAGAGAGAGAAAAGAGTATGCGCAGTCTCTGCTTTTACTCGCAGAAGAAAAACAAAGCGTTCTCAGTCTCTGCCGTTGGAAGCAGAGTATACGAAAACACTGTTTATATTCTACTTGTATTATGCAAAAATTTGGTATACACTGCTGTGCTTTTTTACAGTTAGGGTTTCGCAGACCAAACCACCTAACAGTAGACCAAAGCCAGACTGGTATCAGACTTTAGGATAATTCATTACAAAAAGAGCTGAACATTGACTCCTTCCAATTAGTTTTGCACTTATGTTTCTTCATAATAAAACATAAACTCCCGACAAAAAAAAACAAACAAACATAAACTCATAAACAGTTTTATTAGAAGTGATCAGAGTTGTAATCTTGAAGGGGGTGGAAGAAACAACACAAAGGCATCTCGTCCTCATCCATGAAGCGCTATGCGAGCGTGTTGTTAGGGAAACGGGCCGAAAGTGAGTGAGTATTGGTTAGGCCCAACCATGAAGTAGACATATCCATGTCCATTCGCTTCATCCTCAATGAACTTCACCGTGGCAAGGAAATGCATGGTTGGCGCGGGGTAGGTCAAGTAGTCCATATATCTTCCAACTCCTTCAAGTGCTTCAAAATCGCAGGTGCCTTGAAAAGAATGGTGACTGATTCTTGTTGAAGTGCTCGTGGTTGTGAAATAATCCCTAATTTTAGTTATGTTCTAAAATAATTTTGAAAATACTAGCGCTACCCCTTAAGGTCACCAACGGCAGAAGATAATCACCAGTAGTGCATTAACCGGTATAAGCCGAAACCAGAAAACTCGAGAAACTCGGTGAAAACCGAGTGGGTAGGGTATGAAAACTGAGTGGGTAGGGTTTCGTAGACTGACTGAATATTACCAACGGCAGACCGAATGCAGATCGCAATCGGAGAATTCGTTTGTAGAGAGTTTTTGTTGATGTATATTTGTATATACTTCCACTTCCTTTATACATTATTTCATTAATTTCTAACTGTTGTCAAAGTACAACTTATGTTAAAAAGAAAAACTCCAAAGTGAAAACCGAGTGGTTAGGGTATCGCAGACTGAATGAATGTCACCAACGGCAGACCGAATGCAGATTGATATAGGATTTGTAGTGATTTTTTGTTGTTGTATGTTTGTATATACTTCCACTACCTTTATACATTATTTCTTACTGGTTTCAAAGTAAAACTTATGTTAAAAAGAACAACACAGACAAAAAAAATCGTTATCATATGTTTCTTCGTGTATCTTTGTTCAACACGACACTATGTGAAACATTTCCTTGGTATTTACCATGGTTATCGATTTTTCTTCCATTCTGTGTTTTCAATGTAAATAAGCTTTTAAACACTTAGATTGAAGATCACTTTGGAGTTATGACGGCTAAACAAATGTTAATCGAAGTTTTTAAAGAGTTTTGAGTGGTTTAGGGTTTCGCAGACGGTATGCCGATGTAGTGCAGCATTTTTGAAGAGTTTCAACTAAAAGAAAAAGGCGGCACTGACTTAACTGTACGACAAAAGGGGGCGCCATCTTAATTAGGTAATATTAGTTTAAAAATATTTCCACAATATATATTCGGGCCTCAAAGTAGTTGTTTCAGACCCATGAAGCCCAGAAAGCTTGGAAAACACAACATTGACTCTTCTTCTACTTCCCCTCGGCAACCCTAGAGCAGAGGATCGTATCTTCAATTTTGTCGATATCTTTCTTCATTTTCTTCATTTCTCCGATAATTCTCCAATCTCTTCATTTTTCCGATATTTTTCCTTCGAATATATCATGTATATGAATGATTACGAGATGGATTTTCCTGCCATTATTTTTTCCAAAGGAAACGAGCCAGATCCAAATACCAGAATAAACTACAGTTCGAAGTTCAATCATCTTTCACTGGTGGAAAGTGTAGTGGGTGAGGAAGTGTGGGATTATGTCCGCAAGTTACAGCTAGGAGTTATTTGTAAGTTTGAGAAGTTGGGTTTCGGATGGAGTGTGAAATTAGTGCATCACCATCTTATTTGCAAACAATTGGAGTGTGAAAGCCCATTTGAGTTGTGGTTTTTGATCGCGGGGCAGCCAGCACGGTTCTCGCTCTTCGAGTTTGAAGAAATCACAGGTCTTAACTGTAATGAAATTACGCAGTTGGATGGGTTGGAATCTTCTGAAGCTAATCACCAAACCTGGAATCGCTTTCGGGGTCTTCTCAAAATACGCCGTCCTAGCCCTTGTATTGAGGACATAGTGAAATTGTGTATGAAGCATGGTGGAGATATAAGCAAATCTTGGTCCAGGGAAGATAAAATTAGGCTTAGTTACCTAGCTATTCTGTCTAACGGTCTGTTGGGTGTTGATCGGCGTACAGAAATTCCCCTTAACCTAGCTAGGTTGGTGATAGATTTGGCAACTTTCGAAGGGTATCCCTGGGGGAGGGTTGCTTACAAAGATCTTGTTGAGCAGGTTACGTTAGTAACTAAAGAGAAGATATGGCAAGACTCTTATGTTTTGAAGGGGTTCGTGCAAGTTCTACAGGTCTGGCCGTATGCTTATGTGCCCAAAGTGGGAGAAAATTTGGGAACACCTATAGCTTTTGAAGGTACACATCTGCTAAGATACAAGGGAAAAGTTGGCAGACCCGATATGGAGAAGATCTTCTCGAGTGAAGAGGTATGTATATCTTTGGCATAGTTTGTAAAAATGTAGAGTTTTGGCAGAGTAAGCCATAGTGGCAGCGTCTGCAAAAAAACTCTGCCACAAGTTTACATATTCCCATCGCTAGACTTCTGGCAGAGTTACGCTGACTTTTGGCTGACTTCTGGCTGACATTTATGTAACCATATGTTGTTTTGTAGGTGGTTGTAACTACTATGTGTGAGAGATCCCGGGCATAAATCTATCCACGTTGGAAAGATAACGACGTAATAGATGTCAAGCTTGATAATCTCATCAAATACATTCTCTCTGGCCAGCCGTTGTCGGACATCAAATGGAGGGTCTCAAAAGCGCCACCAGTCCCAGAAAACCGTACTGGAAAAAAAAGGAAAGTTGATAATGAAGGAAAGAGAGGAAAAGGGAAAAAGAGGAAGGGAATTGAAGAGCGAGATGGGGAAAAGAGCAAGAGGAAGCGGAAGGGAATTGAAGAAGAAGAAGAAGAAGAAGAAGAAGAAGAAGATGACGGACGGTATGTCATGAAACCGAAGTTCTCTGTAGCTAAAATCCCATCTACTGGTTCAACAGATTTCGTTGACATCATTGAATTTGTCCTGGATAAACAGCAGACCAAGTTTGACGCAGTTGTAGCTAGAATTGAAAACGCCAGACTTGAGCAGCAACGAGTAAATTTGGAACAGCAACGAACCAGCATGGAACAGCATACTGTTTTGGGTGAAACCTTAAACAAGTTGGCATAGGTCGTTGAAAAGCTGATGGAGAGGATGACTTGTTTCGAGCAAGATACTCGCTTCTCTAACAACAACCTAAAACCTGACAATCGCATGGTATGTCCAACTCAGCAATTGTTGAAATAAAATTACTGGCATGATATGTGATATCATGCTCTATCAGATATGGTAAAACAATAGAGGGGCAAGGCATACTCTGCTTGCCTAGGTTGTATCATTCATTTATGTGAGACATGTAATTGTTACGGCGGACTAATAATGGCATTCAATTCTATTCATCATTGGCATCCCTTAATATCCTATACGGCAGAGTATGCCCTTAAGGTGTAAGAGGTTGAAGCTGAGTTCATGTAACAGTCATTACTTTGAAATTTTGCAGAATGACGAAGAAGAGACGACGGTGGATAACAAAGGAGATGGCAAAGACAACGAAGGAGAAGGAATCAAGGTTGTTGCCTCTGGCTCCTTTTCAAATGAGAAAGTAAGAGATGGCAAAGAAAAAGTAACTGATAATGGCATCGAGGCAGAGGATGCCAAACAAGAACAAGTAGGAGATGATGCAAAAATAGATTGCAGTGAAAAGGCGGATGGCATCGAGGCAAAGGATGCCAAACAAGAACATATTCAAGATATGTTCCATGGGGAAAAAATATACAAATGTGAAAAGGCAGAGGATGCCAAAGAAGAACATCTTCAAGATGATGGTAGAGTTGGAGATGTTGAAAAAAGTGATGGGAGTGAAAAGGCAGAGGATGCCAAAGAAGAACATCTTCAAGATGATGGTAGAGTTGGAGATGTTGAAAAAAGTGATGGGAGTGAAAAGGCAGAGGATGCCAAAGAAGAACATCTTCAAGATGATGGTAGAGTTGGAGATGTTGAAAAAAGTGATGGGAGTGAAAAGGTAGAGGATGCCAAAGAAGAACATCTTAAAGATGATGGTAGAGTTGGAGATGTTGAAAAAATTGATGGGAATGAAAAGGCAGAGGATGCCAAAGAAGAAAAAGGAGATAATGATCCCAAAGCATGCCTTCAGGCAGAGGATGCCACTCCCGCATATGAAAGCAATGTCTGCATTAAGGATGCCGCTGCAGCAGATGAAACTAATGTATGCATTAAGGATCCCATTACGGCATTGATAACCAACGTCTGCATGGAGACAGTTGCTTCAACTGCTGAAGATGGTAAAGGCTCAGTGATTGACACTGAAATCATTGAAGAAAGAGGAAGAGGAAGAGGAAGAGGGAGAGGAAAAGGAAACTCCCAGCCAGTTAATATCATTGAACCATCAGTGGATTCAGTCCACCCAACTACATCTCAAATCGAAATATACGAAAGCTCCAGAAATCTTTGCCAGACCAACAAGCTAACAACAAGGAGGAGTGAAAGGTTAAGCAAATCGACTGCGCTTTCTGTTGTACCTAGCAACAACGCAAAACCAGTGGCCCAGAAATCTGCTTACGAAATTGTATTTGGAGATGTTGACAAAACACTGGTGGACAAGATGAACGTATTCAGAGCCGGTGAGTAAGTACACACAGCATATAAGATCGTCCATTTTATCTTGCAGTCTAACTTGAATGTTGATTTTCTTAGACAGAACAAATATTTATCCATTTGGAGGGAAAACAACGGCCCGTGAATTCTTCAACTTACTTTTGAAGCCTAGGGAATGGTTACACGATATGGTAAGTACATTCTTCCTCGTCAACAGTGGATCTGGCAAAAGTGTTTATTTCATGTTTAGCTGGCAGACCCTTGTTGTTGTGTGTCTAGTAGACTCTGCTTTGGTGCCTAACATTTGTCCTTCTTTTATTATCAGCACCTTGACGCAGCACTGAACTTGTATAGACTAAAGGCTAAAGAGAAATCCTATTCTTTCAAGAGTCCGCGGATTGCTATATTGGATGCAGCATTTCAAATGCTTTGGAAGAATAGTACGCCGAGTGGCTTGAGCTTGAAAGATGGCCTGGTGGTACTTACGAGAATGTACATGTATTCTTCCAGCTTATGCCGCAACAAATTTGGCCTGGGGCAAAAGACGTTGATACGTTATACTCGTTCTACACGTGAGCTCGAATCATTGGGTTGGGATGGTCATATCATTGGTTGACGGGTTGTCTACATAAATAATCCTTAATACTCCAGAATCAGATATTGTGGCAGCGGCGAGGGCTTTTGCTGAAATGGTTCCTGCCGCAATTCATATGTTCTTTCCTCAATACTACGATCAAGCAGCTTTTACAATCACAATTGTAAAAGACGTTCCCAAAATGCGTCCACAAGTAGGTGATTGTG
Source organism: Pseudoturritis turrita (assembly GCA_900406555.1). Classification (NCBI taxonomy): domain Eukaryota; kingdom Viridiplantae; phylum Streptophyta; class Magnoliopsida; order Brassicales; family Brassicaceae; genus Pseudoturritis; species Pseudoturritis turrita. The sequence goes on from OVBL01000035.1 coordinate 331,817, forward strand.
GAGTACACGCACTCAAATACATTGAGTGTCACATGTTAGGATTGCCGCTATCAGCAAGAGAACTGTGTAATGCCAAAATGATGACCTGGAGGACGAAGCT